>LR738714.1:659038160-659076839 GCA_902687465.1 Secale cereale
CAACAAAACAAAAAAAAAAAAACAAAACTACAGCAGCAGGGACACGGTCACGGTACACAGCAGCACGGGACAGCAGGAGCTGCGGAAGGAGGCGGAGGCGGCTGCATCTGCTGGTTTTCGCGAGGGAGAGCACCAGCGCGAGGAGGAAGGGCCTGGCCTCGGCGCTCGACGCGAGGAGTAGAGGGCAGGGGCGCGCTCCAGCGCTGTCGACGGCTGGAGGCCTCTTGGCCGCGGCTGCTGTGAAGAAGGCGCGGCGAGGCAGGATGCAGCGCTCGGGGCCGCCGCAGCGCTGCGGGATCCGGCCAGAGGGGACGGAGGCGAGGGCCCCTGGCCGGCGGACGGCGGTCGACGGGAGGACGGCCGATGCGGGGAGGCCGCGGGCCTGGAGTCGCTCGGGAACGCGAGGCGCCGCTGCTGGTACTGACGAGGGCGAGGCGAAGGCTGGCCGCGGTGCCAGAGGGACTCGAGGAGACAGGGAGGACGAGGGTCCTGGAGACGGCCGGATCGCGGCGCTGGCTGCTGTAAGAGGAGGGCTGCTCGAGGGACGGCGTCGAGGTGAGGCAGGGGAGGAGCACAGCGCGTTGGAGGCAGGGCAGGGCCCGAGCAGGAGGAGCGCTCGGGGCGAGCGAGAGTGGGGAGGCTCGGGGCGAGCGAGAGGAAAGAGAGGAGCGGGTCGAGGGATTGGGAACGAGCGACAGAGGGTGAGTGGCGGCGGCTCTGGGAAACGAGGGAGCGACGGGAGAGGGATTAGGGTTCGGCCGGCTCGGGCTGGTCGGGCCGGCCTGGGAAGAGGAGGGCCCAAGAGGCCTGGAGGGAGGTGGGCGCTGATGGTGGGCTGCTGCTCTTATTCTTCTTTTTATTTTCTTTAGCAGAAAATAAAAGAGAAGAAAGAAAAAAGGAGGGAAGAGGAAAAAGATAGCACACGGGAGCAATTTTCTCGGGCATCATAAAATGAGCAAGGACCGAGAAAAATAAGAAAGGCATGAACGGAAGAATAATTCAAACATATTGAATTTAATTCAAATAGGTTTGAACTAAGACGAGATTATTGAAGTGTCCAAAAATGTTCAAATTTTCGGAGGAACCTCGAAACAACGGAAAAGAATTATTGGCAAGGTTTAGAAGCAGAAACTTGAAGTGAAATAAACATGGGGAATTTGCAAGTGTGTTGGGGTAATTCCAACAATGGAATATTTATTTATATAGCTCCCTAATATTGAGAGACTTTTATATGTTATAAAGAGAAGACACCTTCCCTCAATTTAAATGGACTGAAGGCCCACACGATTTATTAGGTTGAGATGCAAAATAAAATAACATGATGGCATGATGACATGATGCAATGCAAAAAATAAATAACACAAGCTCAAAAGAAACCCACGGGCAACCCGGAACATCTGGAATCTTCGGGAAGCTTCTGGAATCTTCTGGGACGTCGGTCTCGGGCGTCACAACTCTCCCACACTAACAGAGGATCTCGACCCGAGATCCTAGAGATATCACCGGGTAAAACGGAAGAGGAAGAGGTAAAACAAAGTTGCTTCTTTGACAGACGAGTGAAACCACGAACCTTGAGAGGTTAAACAAGTTGAAAGAAAGAAAACAACGGAGATGAACGAAGTTAAGAGCACTCCGGTAAGCAGGAGGAACAAGGAACACAACGAGAACCTTGAGAGGTTGAAAGACATGAAACAAGAGCTCACGGACCAAAAGAAATGAAACTGCAATGGTATAGCCAAGGAATAAGAATGACAGAATTTGGACAGCACTCCGTCTGAAAATGAAAGGAATCAAAAACTTGAGGAGATGGAATGATACTTGATGAAAAAGAACAACATATTGCCTCTGAAACAATTAAAAGAATGACACAAGGGGTAAGAAGGATTCAGATAGCACTCCGGTTGAAAAGAGAGGAAAACTAGATCAGATGATAGAACTAGAATGAAGAATACAACACTCCGGTTAAATGAACAAGCAAGGGAGAATATGATCTTGATAAAACGAGCTGATGGGACGAAGAGAGCAACATCACAATGCCTCCGGAATGAAAGAATAGAGTATAACTCAAAGAAAGAATTGAACGGAGAGAAAAAGACAACCTCTCTCAAAATTAAATTTGAAAGAGCATCTTTACGAAGAAGGGTTGAACGGAGTTGTTGGAAAAATCAACAACGAAACGAATAAACTCTTGATGTGTGCTTATGGAAAACATCTCAAAATTAAGAGGTGACAACCAGCCACTAACGAAACAATTGATTTGATTGAGAACAACAAGGAGACGATAAACTTAATTCACCGGAATGATAAATGAAGAACTTGGGTCATTTATAAGCACCATAATTAGCAACAATCCTTAAGGAAAAGCTTTAGGTGAAATACAACCCAAGATAACTCCAATGAATAAATTGAAGTGTTGGAAAGATCTCCTGAACAAGAAAATGATGGGTTTAAATATCTCATTCTTGATAACTCGTGAATCATGAAACATGAAGGAATTGTCAAGAATGACATAACACCACCTGAAAGGATAAGGTAGAAAGAATTGCAATTGGAAAGCACGATGAAGAATGCTTGAGCTCCAACAAGAAAACTTGATGAAGACTTCGAGGATGAATTAAAACATGATGAACCACCATGAAGAACTCCGGTAAAGAAAGCATGAGAAGTGAAAGATGAAAAGAATAAGATTCCAGGCCTGCGATGAATTAGATGGATGTTTGAAAGATAATTGAAATAACTTGGAGCTCCGGAAAACAAGATGAACAACTTAGAACCGAGAATATGATATGATGAACAAGCTCCGGAAAAGAGGTTAACACTTGAAGGAATAAGAATAAGAATTATGTCATGCATATCCTTCACCAATTTAAATTGATGACAACCAAAGGATTTGGCATACTACTTATTCTCGTTGCAAGGAATTAAAGAGAGATCTAGCACAAGCTTGGGTAAAACTTCAACGAAGCACCGGTAGGATTATGAAAAGAACGAGTGAATTACAATGATAACAACGGAAGGGTAAACTTGAATGAACCACCGTAAGAATATGGAGACGAACGAAGAGACATCAATGAAGAATAGTTGGAGAACGAAGTTGAAAACTGAGAACGAAGAAATCTTCTGAAATGATGGCCTTCGGAGGATCACAAAGAAAAGAATTCATGAAATGCTTCAGATGGTTAGAAAGAATTCCTCACAATCTAAAACAATTATGAGGATGGCAAGAAGCTAGAACCACGAATCTTCAAGAGAACGGGCCAAGATTTAAGAGAAACTCTTCTCCGGTCTCCAAATGTTGAGAATGAAGACGAGAAATGCCAAGAAGAATTGTTGAGCACTCCGGAATGAAGAATTAAAAGTTGAACCAATGATGAAAAGAATTTGAAAGCGATCTTGGAGAAGGCATGTGACTGATGGAAATCATTCTTACGTCACACTTTGACAAGAATTTGAGTATAACTCCAGAAAAGAAGAGTCAGTTAAGATCCTGGGAAAAGACCTGTGGGTTAGGGCCCACTCAAAGAAATCACCGTTGGAAAAGATTGCTTGAGATATTGCACCGGTTGAATTAAATGGCTTGAATAAGGAGACAAAGCTCAAAATAGCTTGAACGGATTAAGAATGGAATTATGAATCTTCAGCACTCCGGATATGAATAGCAAGAGGAGAATGATTAATTGGAGCACCGGAATAAGAAAGCATTGTGAAATGAGGAAAAGGATAAGATCAACACCGAAATCTTGAATTACATCCACCAGAGAAGAAACGAGAACGGAGAATGATGAACTTGAAGCTCAAGAGCATCTTCACGATAAATCACCGGATAAATGAAGTTGAACGAAAAGAATGAAGAAACATCACATTAATAAAATGGATATTTCATTTGAGAATTCTTGCTCTGAGAAGAAAAAGGGTGGGAGGGTGGGGAAAAACAAAGACAACTTGAGAAGAATGAAACAGACAAATCGTCAGATTTCTCAACGACGTCTGTATGGAATAACTTGAAGAGAAGGCACACCGGTTGAAAAGGAATTTAACATAACCATCTTGATGATCAAGAAGGAACTGCACTCCCATAAAAAATATGAGAATACCGATTAGGAAAGGTATGGAATCAACATTTATCATCGAAGCAACTCGAATACCAGAATCAAGACAAGAACAAAGGATAGATATTGCAGCAGCCTAATCTTCACAATATCATCCGAACAGAGGATTGAACGAATGAATTCCGCAGCACATCAACTTGACGAGAAGCCACTTGAAGAACAAAAGATAAATAAAAAGGAACAAGGAACAGATAGAACAAATACAAGATAGAAGCTTCGTTCGACATCTTCGTGCTGAAAGCTCATGGAACGTGTTACAAAAGGGTTTTGCAATCCCCGGATCAGCATAGCCAAGGACCCTTTAAGATGCAACTCCCGATTAGAACAAGTCCATAAAACCACTTCACTCAATGTAGAACCCCGAACTTCATATCGAGCATCCGTTAGAAGAATGCCTAGAACTACTAGATGAACCCACCTATAGATTTCCGAAAGTTTCCAGTTATGCAATCAGGTGTTGGGGATACACGGGAAGCACCGCGCAATCAACTCTAAACCTACATCCAGGTGTATCCATCCTTCAACACATAACCAGTCTTTCTCGGAAACTGTTTACCTCGGACCTTCGAAAAGCATCCACTATAACAAGCTATGGCAATACTCTCGAACTACCTCCCCAGTACTGGGTGATGTCGGGGTTATCTTGCCACTGGCCGTATAGGAGAGATTTTCGATGTCGGCCGTCTTAAGTATTTAGTACTGCCGCGATATGCTTGTGTCAATGATACCCCGAAGCTCAACTCCTCGGGAACAGGAGGCATCGAGAACAATATCCTTGTCACAAGAACATCGAAACAATCCCAGAATACTCGCGGGATCCTAAAAAAAATTTGGTGCAATTTTGAAATTAGAAGAGGCCAGAGTAATCGTCAGGAGTCCTCACCAGAGAGAAAGGGGATGAGAAGCAAAGAAATCCTACTCTCCGATATATATAGGACTCAAAATGTTTTCAGTGTGTGCCTAGACTCAACCGTCAACGATTCGATCAATCAGTAGCGGCTTCTAGGTCGGAGAAGGCTCTGATACCAACTTGTAATGCCCAGGATGGGACTATATCTCCTACGTGTCGAGGCACGACTTAAAGATATAAGCCCATCCTAGAATGATCTCAAGTTTGGTATCTTTGCACAACTCATGTAAAAGAGGGATTAAAATGCAAAAGAAGATAGTTGGCTTACACTCGCACTTCACACAATTCAATACATAAGCAATACATCATTCAAAACATCACAGCCCGACTACGGGTAAGATCCAAAAGAAAGATACCAAACAACAAAAGCCACAGGTCAGGATCGAATCCTAGTAGAAACCACTACTGAGCATCGAAACGTCTCAAGCAAACAGCCACGATCTTCATCGGGCTCCCGGGTGAAGAACTGATCCAACTCCTGCATCAAACTCGGCTGAACCTGCATCTGGTGTGGTGAAGTAACTGTGAGCCACAGAGGACTCAGCAATCCCGTTCCCGGGTAACAAGACTATTTAAGCCTTGGGTGAGGACAAGGCTGAAGAAAAGAATAAGAGGTGAAGGAACAAACAAGAGTCTGCAGCAGCAACTAGCACTAACTTACGTAAAAGAGAGCGAGAAGAGAAGAGCATCGGTCGAAAGATGATCACGAAGTGATCCTAACTAAAGCCGGTCAAACATAACCCCACCGTGTTCAACTCCCGAATCCCTATTCGGAAATTGACAGTCACGGTACACACGCTGGTAGTGTATTGAATCATTGTGTCAAGTTTTCTACAACCAGAATTAACAAGCTCCCATCTGCCACATAACCGCGGGCACGGCTTTCGAAAGTTCAAACCCTGCAGGGGTGTTCCAACTTGGCCCATCACAAGCCCACGATCCGCGAAGTCGCAACTCCATAGTTGGGAAGCCCCGAGTATTCTCGGAATCCCGTGCTCAAGTTAAACCGAACTAAGGTAAGGCTAATCCAGCAAATCCTCCCGGCGTGCCGACACCCTGATAGTAGCCGCGCGTATCTCGTCTCAGGCCACGACCGGATGAGCGCTACGTACAGTACCAAAGACCCCAGATAACTGGGTGGTACCGCAAGTGACTCTAGTTTGGGACCAACACCATCAGCACTGGCCCCCCTGCTATGTAGAAATAAAGGATCCTCGAGGGAGCGACCCCCTATGCAAATTTAATTAATTAATTAGGTTGTTATTATGAGGCAAATAGTACCAATGTTGGGACTTGCTGGAAAAGACTTAGCACTTAGCGGTTTATCAAGGGGGTCCCATACACCCCAACCGTGTTAGGAACGCATAATCAAGGAACATAACACCGGTTTATACGGTTCCTAACGGCATGAGTGGAACAAATCACCAAGCAAAAGGCTTAGCCTTCCACCCTGCCAGTATATAGATGATTTCATTTTTAGCATTTATATAGTGTGATATAACCCAACCAAACTTCAACATGAAGCAAGCATCTTCAATCTTCACCCGCAACTAACAATGCTATAAGAGGGCTGAGCGAAGCGTACTTAGCCAAGCAATGGTTTGCGTAGGAAGGGTGGTTAAACATGGCAATGGTTACAAGTAGGAGGCTGACAAGAAGAACATGGGCATCGAGGCAAAACTAAAGATCGAGACTACTAGCAATAGGCAGAGATAGTAATGGTATCCGGGTTCGGTCATCTTGCCTGGAATTCCACAAGGGAGAAGAACGGATCCTCGAAGAAGACGAAGCAACACAGTCGAGAGAATCCTCACAACTCCGGAACGAAACCGAAGCTAACAAGAGAAGCAACCGGAAAGAAAACAAACAACACGGTAAACACACAATCATCAACATGGCATACGATGCACATCCAAGTATGATGCATGTCCGGTTTAAATATGCAAGGCAAGGCAAAGAGCACAAACAAATACTACAAGTTAAGTGGAGCTCAATATGCAACGAGTTGCATATTGACAAAACACCACAATTAAACATTTAGTTGACTCTCGATTATTTACAAGCCAAGATTAAATGTTGGTTAACATAGCAAGAGGTGAGGCATAATAAAACTACACTATTAAGACATTTTAAATGAGGCCGGAAATAACAACAACATATCCGGAAAATCCTCATGAGCATGGTTTAATAATTATTAAAGCAACAACAATTAAACATTTTAGTGTTGTTAACATGATGCGGATGGCATGATCAAGTTTATGCAAGTTTATTAAAAGGTTAACAAGAGAGATATGAAGCATTTGTCACCGTGGTGGAATGAAAGGGTGCCACGGCAATGATCCGAACTGATGCAACGCAACATATCGGTACCGGTAACTCGGTGAGGGACCGGTGCAAAACAAAAGGTGGAGTGAACGAGTTGAACAAGATGATGGGGTGATCCCGTTACCGGGTTCCCACGAGTCGGTGACGAGGCAACCGAGGAACATGACAAAAGGTGGAACGGGCACGAAGCACACACGAGAGACATTCCATACAACACAAGCAAGCATGCATCTCACGGGTCATCCACGGGGTCGTTTCGGTATACCTTCGAAGCGTGCGTTTCGGGGCGGTTCGAGACGTCGAGGGACGTAGTGGAAGTAGAGGAAGTAGCCGTTCCGTAGAGGGAAGTAGTTGTACTCGGGCGACGGTAGATGTACTCGTTCCGTTCGTTCTTGCCGGTTCCACGACGGCGGTAGTTGTTCACGGTCATCGGTAGTCGTTCGGGTCGTCGTGGACGTAGTGGAACTTGGTCTCGGCGCATCGAAGGGGTACTTGTCGCATCGACGAGTAGGGGTACTTGGTCGTTTCAAACGTTCGTCGTGGTACTCGTGCATGTAGTAGTCGGACTTGACGGGTTCCGTGAGGTAGTCGAACTTGACGAAAACTGTAGTTGTACTCGTTCCGTTGCAGTCTTTAGCGGTAGTCGTACTCTGTTCAGGTTAACATCACAAGCAACAAAACAAAAAAACAAAACAAAACTACAGCAGCAGGGACACGGTCACGGTACACAGCAGCACGGGACAGCAGGAGCTGCGGAAGGAGGCGGAGGCGGCTGCATCTGCTGGTTTTCGCGAGGGAGAGCACCAGCGCGAGGAGGAAGGGCCTGGCCTCGGCGCTCGACGCGAGGAGCAGAGGGCAGGGGCGCGCTCCAGCGCTGTCGACGGCTGGAGGCCTCTTGGCCGCGGCTGCTGTGAAGAAGGCGCGACGAGGCAGGATGCAGCGCTCGGGGCCGCCGCGGCGCTGCGGGATCCGGCCAGAGGGGACGGAGGCGAGGGCCCCTGGCCGGCGGACGGCGGTCGACGGGAGGACGGCCGATGCGGGGAGGCCGCGGGCCTGGAGTCGCTCGGGAACGCGAGGCGCCGCTGCTGGTACTGACGAGGGCGAGGCGAAGGCTGGCCGCGGTGCCAGAGGGACTCGAGGAGACAGGGAGGACGAGGGTCCTGGAGACGGCCGGATCGCGGCGCTGGCTGCTGTAAGAGGAGGGCTGCTCGAGGGACGGCGTCGAGGTGAGGCAGGGGAGGAGCACAGCGCGCTGGAGGCAGGGCAGGGCCCGAGCAGGAGGAGCGCTCGGGGCGAGCGAGAGTGGGGAGGCTCGGGGCGAGCGAGAGGAAAGAGAGGAGCGGGTCGAGGGATTGGGAACGAGCGACAGAGGGTGAGTGGCGGCGGCTCTGGGAAACGAGGGAGCGACGGGAGAGGGATTAGGGTTCGGCCGGCTCGGGCTGGTCGGGCCGGCCTGGGAAGAGGAGGGCCCAAGAGGCCTGGAGGGAGGTGGGCGCTGATGGTGGGCTGCTGCTCTTATTCTTCTTTTTATTTTCTTTAGCAGAAAATAAAAGAGAAGAAAGAAAAGAGGAGGGAAGAGAAAAAAGATAGCACACGGGAGCAATTTTCTCGGGCATCATAAAATGAGCAAGGACCGAGAAAAATAAGAAAGGCATGAACGGAAGAATAATTCAAACATATTGAATTTAATTCAAATAGGTTTGAACTAAGACGAGATTATTGAAGTGTCCAAAAATGTTCAAATTTTCGGAGGAACCTCGAAACAACGGAAAAGAATTATTGGCAAGGTTTAGAAGCAGAAACTTGAAGTGAAATAAACATGGGGAATTTGCAAGTGTGTTGGGGTAATTCCAACAATGGAATATTTATTTATATAGCTCCCTAATATTGAGAGACTTTTATATGTTATAAAGAGAAGACACCTTCCCTCAATTTAAATGGACCGAAGGCCCACACGATTTATTAGGTTGAGATGCAAAATAAAATAACATGATGGCATGATGACATGATGCAATGCAAAAAATAAATAACACAAGCTCAAAAGAAACCCACGGGCAACCCGGAACATCTGGAATCTTCGGGAAGCTTCTGGAATCTTCTGGGACGTCGGTCTCGGGCGTCACAGCCAGGCACGGTGGTGATGAGTTCTTGGAGAGATCTCTTCCAGGGATCGAGGAGTTCATAACTTTTTTCGGCTGGACAAGAGCCGACGTAGATTCAAGATTGTATTCAGCGGCGGCGGATATGAGATTCAGATCGAGAAAGTCTTGATCGGCAAGAGATTGAATTGGTCAAATAAACTTCCGCTTCGTCTCCACCGTGTCCTCGAGTCGCCCGTCGCCAACAAGTCTCGCAACTGAGCCGCCCAGATCGATCCGTTGTCCCCGAGCCTCCACCGCTCGACGCCCGCGATCTCGCTCCGGATTCGGCTCCGCGTCGAACTACCGTGGCTTTGGCCATGTAGGCCTCGCTGTCAACTCCGAGCCGCCTCCAAAGCAGTCTCTACCGCCAAATCGACGCAGCCATGCCTCATTGACCCGCTGTCGTGGTGGTCTCGCCGGGGTTCGCTGAGTTGCCTCCGCCTCACGGGTCCCCCTTCGCTGTCCGCGCAGAGTCACCCTCAAATCCGCCTTGGTGCCACAGGTCGCTGCACCCACTCCGAGTCGCCCAATGACTTTGCTTTCGACTAGGACTCAAGCCGATGTCGCTGTCATCCGCACCTCATCGCTTCGTCGCCGAGCCGCAGCTGCCTCTGTTGCAGCGTCCACTCTCGTGGCCTTGGCAACCCATCGCCGCGGTTCACTTCAGCTGCCGTGATTCCACATCTGCTGCAGCCGTAACCCACAGCGGGTGAGCCGCCTCCGTCATTCTTGCGGCCTGCTTCCACCCCCGCTGCTGTGAGCCGCAACAATCATTGCATCTGCTGATCTCTGCTTCTCCCGAATCACCCACGCCACGGGTGATTCGCCGCCACGACGTTGAACTACGGCCGCTAGGTCCTGTTAGCCGCCCGTTGACTCGCTGTGAGCCGCTCCGGCCGATGGCTTTTTCCATCCCGCACTGAGTCGCTGAAGCGGTCTCGCCTTCGCCCCTGCTCCGGGTTACCATCGCAGTCCTCGCCTCCGTCTGAGCTGCCCTCTACGACTGCTACCGCCCCCCCCTTGTTTCGTTTCTACTGCGTCTGCTTACAGACCGCGTGGCCTCAAGTCGCCTCTGTATCCACCCGCAACAGGCGGCCAACACGGGGCCTAACAATTCAAGACCGCAGCTTCGATGGTACTTCAATCAAGACGTTCCTCATTTATATGCATATTACCTGTAGCCCCCAAGTCTTAAGAGGAGAACATATTAATAGCTTAAGACTTGCTTTAATATAAATGCTGCAACTTGGAGAAATTCGGGTTGTTCATGCAATCCGCCAATCATAAACTACATATTTTGAAATTCCCATGTGTTGAAGCTGGTCTATTGATCCGGATTTTCCAGAAGGAGGAAATGACAAGGACTTAAGGATGATCAGGTGCCAGTTCAAAAAAAACTTTTAACCCGGAGCACAACTTGTCAAATATGTTCTTGTGTTTATTTTGCAGGATGAGTTTAACATGGATAAATCCAAATTAAACTGGGGTCTAATGTCGGGGATATACCCCATGGTGTAACCCGGCCGGATGTATGACCCGGGCGGACTTGGCGAATTACTGGTGACCCGCCCTGACCCGGCGACTGACTAGTAACCTGATGACCCACAAGTGTAGGGGATCTATCATAGTCCTTTCGATAAGTAAGAGTGTCGAACCCAACGAAGAGCGGAAGGAAATGATAGGCAGTTTTCAGTAAGGTATTTTCTGCAAGCACTCAAATTATCGGTAACAAATAGTTTTGTGATAAGGTAATTGGTAGCAAGTGACAAATAGTAAAAGTAAATAAGGTGCAGGAAGATGGCCCAATCCTTTTTGTAGCAAAGGAAAAGCCTGGACAAACTCTTATATGAAGGAAAACGCTCCCGAGGACACATGGGAATTGTCGTCAAGCTAGTTTTCATCACGTTCATATGATTAGCGTCCGTTACTTTGATAATTTGGTATGTGGGTGGACTGGTGCTTGGGTGCTGCCCTTACTTGGACAAGCATCCCACTTATGATTAACATCTATTGCAAGCATCCGCAACTACAAAAGAAGTATTAAGGTAAACCTAACCATAACATGAAACATATGGATCCAAATCAGTCCCTTACGAAGCAACACATAAACTAGGGTTTAAGCTTCTGTCACTCTAGCAACCCATCATCTACTTATTACTTCCCAATGCCTTCCTCTAGGCCCAAACAATGGTGAAGTGTCATGTAGTCGACGTTCACATGACACCACTAGAGGAGAGACAACATACATCTCATCAAAATATCGAACGAATATCAAATTCACATGACTACTTATAGCAAGACTTCTCCCATCTCCTCAGGAACAAAAGTAACTACTCACAAGACATAATATTGTTCATGATCAGAGGGGTATTAATATGCATAATGGATCTGAACATATGATCTTCACTAGTAGAAAACGGGGCAATGGGCCAGGCCGGGTCAGCCCATTAGTCTCGGTTCAGTCCAGAACCGGGACCAATGGGGGCATTGGACCCGGTTCGTGAGCCCGGGGGCCGGCCGGGCCACGTGGGCCATTGGTCCCGGTTCCTCTGGACCTTTTGGTGCCGGTTGGTGGGACGAACTGGGAACAATGGGCCTTGCTCCTGGCCCACCACCATTGGTCCCGGTTGGTGACTTGAACCGGGACCAAAGGCTCCCCTTTAGTCCAGGTTCATGTCACCAACTGGGACCAATGAGGTGCCTATATATACCCCCTCGCGTAAGAGCAGAGCACACTGCTCTGTTATTTCTAGCCGAGGGGGAGAGGGCTTGGTGGTGCTCTAGCTCACCTCCTATGCACACAACGTGTTCGATGGAATGATCGAGCCACACTAGTTAAGCTTTTCTCCTCCCGAAGCTCGAACTCCAAGCTCCATTTTCTCCGAGATTTGTCTAGGTTTAGCGGTCCGTCACGTCCCATCCCCGTCTTCGCCGCCGTCGATCGCCCCCGCCGATCTCGTCACCGGCACCACCATGGTGAGCCTCTTGTTATGTCCATGCTTTTCTTACTTTTATTATTGCTTGTTATTATTGCTTTAGATAGATATTTGTCTAATTTTCTTATGTTTATTATTGCTTGTTATTATATAGTGCGATGGTTTAGATATCCGCCCACGTGGGCCCTCGTCCTGTCTACGATTCGGATGTGGTATATTATCTTTAATTTATAACTATTTGTTTTAGTGTTTATGACAATTATGCTGACCAACCTGACATGCATAGATGTTTTTATATGTCTAGGAGGTAGTTGAACCGGAAATTCCAACCGACCCTCTTGTGGAGAGGTTAAATTTAGTTGAAGAGGAAAACATTTCCTTGAAGAAAAAATTGAAAAAACGGAGGAGGAGAAGATGGAATTGGAGTTGCATGTTGCGGAAGTTGTCGATGATCACAAGATCAAGATGGACCCTATTGTCGAGAGGTTAAATTTAGTTGAAGAAGAAAACAATTTCTTGAAGGAAACAAATAAAAAAATTGAGGACGAGAAGATGATATTGGAGTTGCATGTTACGGATATCGTCGATGATCACAAGATCAATATGGATGCAATGCGGTTGAAGATTAGAAAGATTAGAAAATATGCCATTCATACCGAGGCTTGGTATCATTATGCCGTTGGATCAATTGTTACCTTGGTTGCGATTATGATAGCATTTGTTTTCGCATTGAAATGTTTTACATAGTTTCAATGTAGTGAAAATTAATTAGATGCTTTGGAGAGCTATATGTTGTTAGATGAGAACTATGTATTGTTGGGGAACGTAGTATTTTCAAAATTTTCCTACGATCACGCAAGATCTATCTACTAGATGCATAGCAACGAGGGGGAGAGTGTGTCTACGTACCCTCGTAGACCGGGAGCGGAAGCGTCAAGTGACGCAGTTGATGTAGTCGAACTTCTTCGCGATCCAACCGATCAAGCACCGAACATACGACACCTCTGCGTTCAGCACACGTTCAGCTTGATGATGTCCCACGAGCTCTTGATCCAGTTGATCTTCACGGGAGAGTTTCGTTAGCACGACGGCGTGGTGACAGATATGATAAAGTTACCGGCGCAGGGCTTCGCCCAAGCAATGCGACAGTATGACCGAGGTGTGTTTCTGAGGAGGGGGGCATCGCACACGGCTAAAACAATTCAACTTGTGTGTCTTTGGGTGCCCCCTGCCCCCGTATATAAAGGAGCAAGGGGGGAGGCCGGCCGGCCCCTTGTGGCGCGCCTAGGAGGAGCAATCCTACTAGGAATAGGATTGCAATCCTATTCCTAGTAGTAACTACCAAAAGGGAGAACGGGGAAAGGAAGGAGAGGGAGAAGGAGAAGGAAAGGGGCGCCGACCCCCCCTCCTTCCTTGTCCAATTCGGACCAAGGGGTGGGGGCGCGCGCCCAGCCCTGGCCCTTCTTCCCTCTTTCTCCTACGGCCCATTAAGGCCCATAGCTTCCCCAGGGGTTCCGGTAAACCCCCGGTACTCCGGTAAATTCCGAAACTTTACGGAACACTTCCGTTGTCTGAATATAGTCGTCCAATATATCAATCTTTACGTCTCGGACATTCCGAGACTCCTCGTCATGTCCGTGATCTCATCCGGGACTCCGAACTACCTTCGGTACATCAAAACTCATAAACTCATAATACCGATCGTCATCAAACGTTAAGCGGACCCTACGGGTTCGAGAACTATGTAGACATGACCGAGACTCATCTCCGGTCAATAACCAATAGCGGAACCTGGATGCTCATATTGGCTCCTACATATTCTACGAAGATCTTTATCGGTTAAACTGCATAACAACATACGTTGTTCCTTTTGTCATCGGTATGTTACTTGCCCGAGATTCGATCGTCGGTATCTCTATACCTAGTTTAATCTCGTTACCGGCAAGTCTCTTTACTCGTTCCGTAATACATCATCTCGTGACTAACTCATTAGTCATTTGCTTGCAAGGCTTATTATGATGTGCATTACCGAGAGGGCCCAGAGATACCTCTCCGACACTCGGAGTGACAAATCCTAGTCTTTATCTATGCCAACACCACGAATACTTTCGGAGACACCTGTAGAGCATCTTTATGATCACCCAGTTACGTTGTGAAGCTTGATAGAACACAAGGTGTTCCTACGGTATTCAGGAGTTGCATAATCTCATAGTCATAGGAACATGTGTAAGTCATGAAGAAAGCAATAGCAGTAAAACTAAACGATCATAGTGCTAAGCTAACGGATGGGTCTAGTCCATCACATCATTCTCCTAATGATGTGATCCCGTTGATCAAATGACAACTCATGTCTATGGCTAGGAAACATAACCATCTTTGATCAATGAGCTAGTCTAGTAGAGGCATACTAGGGACACTCTGTGTTGTCTATGTATTCACACATGTACTAAGTTTCTGGTTAATACAATTCTAGCATGAATAATAAACATTTATCATGTTATAAGGAAATAAATAATAACTTTATTATTGCCTCTAGGGCATATTTCCTTCAGTCTCCCACTTGCACTAGAGTCAATAATCTAGTTCACATCTCCATGTGATTTAATACCGATAGTTCAAATCGTTATGTGAATAACACCCATAGTTCACATCTCCATGTGACCAATACCCAAAGGGTTTACTAGAGTCAATAATCTAGTTCACATCGCTATGTGATTAACACCCAAGAGTAGTAAGGTGTGATCATGTTTTGCTTGTGAGAGAAGTTTAGTCGACGGATCTGACACATTCAGATCCGTATGTATTTCGCAAATTTCTATGTCTACAATGCTCTACATGGAGCTACTCTAGCTAATTGCTCCCACTTCCAATATGCATCCGGATTGATACTTAGAGTCATCTGGATTAGTGTAAAGCTTGCATCGGCGTAACTCTTTACGACGAACTCTTTATCACCTCCATAATCGAGAAAACATTTCCTTAGTTATCCAGTAACTAAGGATAATTTTGACCGCTGTCCAGTGATCTACTCCTGGATCACTTTTGTACCTCCTTGTCAAACTCATGGTAAGGTACACAACAGGTTTGTTACACAGTATGTCATACTTTATAGAACCTATGGCTGAGGCATAGGGAATGACTTTCCTTGTTTCTCTATCTTTTGCCGAGGTCGGACTTTGAGTCTTACTCAACTTCATACCTTACAGCTCAGGCAAGAACTCCTTCTCTGACTGATCCATTTTGAACTACTTCAAAAACTTGTCAAGGTATGTACTCATTGAAAAAAGTTATCAAGCGTCTTGATCTATCTATAGATCGTGATGCTCAATATGTAAGCAGCTTCACCGAGGTCTTTCTTTGAAAAACTCCTTTCAAACACTCCTTCATGCTTTCCAGAAAATTCTACATCATTTCCGATCGACAATATGTCATTCACATATACTTATCAGAAAGGCTGTAGTGCCCCCACTCACTTTCTTGTAAATACAGGCTTCACCGCAAGTCTGTATAAAACTATATGCTTTGATACACTTATCAAAGCATATATTCCAACTCCGAGATGCTTGCACCCGTCCATAGATGGATCGCTGGAGCTTGCACAATTTGCTAGCACCTTTAGGATTGACAAAACCTTCTGGTTGCATCATATACAACTCTTCTTTAATAAATCCATTAAAGAACGCAGTTTCGTTATCCATTTGCCAAATTTCATAAAATGTGGCAATTGCTAACATGATTCGGACAGACTTAAGCATCGCTACGGGTGAGAAAATCTCATCGTAGTCAACACCTTGAACTTGTCAAAAACCTTTCGCAACAAGTCGAGCTTTGTAGACAGTAACATTACCATCGGCGTCATTCTTCCTCTTAAAGATCCATTTATTTTCAATGGCTTGCCGATCATCGGGTAAGTCAACCAAAGTCCACAATTTGTTCTCATACATGGATCCCATCTCAGATTTCATGGCCTCAAGCCATTTTTCGGAATTTGGGCTCATCATCGCTTCCTCATAGTTCGTAGGTTCATCATGGTCTAGTAACATGACTTCCAGAATAGGGTTACTATACCACTCTGGTGCGGAACGTACTCTAGTTGACCTACGAGATTCAACAGTAACTTGATCTGAAGTTTCATGATCATCATCATTAGCTTCCTCACTAATTGGTGTAGGAATCACTAGAACTAGTTTCTGTGATGTACTACTATCCAATTCGGGAGAAGGTACAATTACCTCATCAAGTTCCACTTTCCTCCCACTCACTTCTTTCGAGAGAAACTCCTTCTCTAGAAAGAATCCATTCTTAGCAACGAATATCTTGCCTTCGGATCTGTGATAGAAGGTTTACCCAACAGTTTCCTTTGGGTATCTTATGAAGACACATTTCTCCGACTTGGGTTCGAGCTTATCAGGTTGAAGCTTTTTCACATAAGCATCGAAGCCCCAAACTTTAAGAAATGACAACTTTGGTTTCTTGCCAAACCATAGTTCATAAGGCGTCGTCTCAACGGATTTAGATGGTGCCCTATTTAACGTGAATGCAGCTATCTGTAATGCATAACCCAAAACTATAGTGGTAAATCGATAAGAGACATAATAGATCGCACCATATCTAGTAAAGTACGGTCACGACGTTCGGATACACCATTACGTTGTGGTGTTCTGGGTGGCGTGAGTTGTGAAACTATTCCACATTGTTTCAAATGAAGACCAAACTCGTAACTCAAATATTCACCTCCACGATCAGATTGTAGAAACTTTATTTTCTTGTTACGATGATTCTCTACTTCACTCTAAAATTCTTTGAACTTTTCAAATGTTTCAGACTTGTGCTTCATCAAGTAGATATACCCATAACTGCTCAAATCATCAGTGAAGGTCAGAAAATAACGATACTCGCCACGAGCTTCAACACTCATCGGTCCACATACATCAGTATGTATGATTTCCAACAAATCTGTTGCTCGCTCCATTGTTCCGGAGAACGGAGTTTTAATCATCTTGCCCATGAGGCATGGTTCGCAAGCACCAAGTGATTCATAATCAAGTGATTCCAAAAGTCCATCACTATGGAGTTTCTTCATGCGCTTTACACCAATATGACCTAAACGGCAGTGCCACAAATAAGTTGCACTATCATTATTAACCTTGCATCTTTTGGCTTCAATATTATGAATATGTGTATCACTACGATTGAGATCCAACAAACTATTTTCATTGGGTGTATGACCATCGAAGGCTTTATTCATGTAAACAGAATAACAATTATTCTATGACTTTAAATGAATAACCGTATTGCAACAAACATGATCAAATCGTATTCATGCTTAACGCAAATGCCAAATAACATTTATTTAGGTTCTACACTAATCCCGAAAGTATAGGGAGTGTGCGATGATGATCATATCAATCTTGGAACCACTTCCAACACACATCGTCACTTCAGCTTTAACTAGTCTCTGTTCATTCTGCAACTCTTGTTTCGAGTTACTAATTTTAGCAACTGAACTGGTATCAAATACCCAGGGGTTGCTATGAATACTAGTAAAGTACACATCAATAATCTGTATATCAAATATACCTTTGTTCACTTTGCCATCCTTCTTATCCACCAAGTATCTAGGGCAGTCCCACTTCCAGTGACCATTTCCTTTGCAGTAGAAGCACTTAGTTTCAGGCTTGAGTTTAGCTTTGGGTTTCTTCACGGGAGTGACAACTTTCTTGTCATTCCTCTTGAAGTTCCCCTTCTATTCCTTTGCCCTTTACTTGAAACAAGTGGTCTTGTTAACCATCAACACTTGATGTTGTTTCTTGATTTCTACCTTTGCCGATTTCAGTATCGCGAAGAGCTCGGGAATTACTTTTGTCATCCCTTGCACATTATAGTTCATCACGAAGTTCTACTAACTTGGTGATAGTGTCTAGAGAACTTTGTCAATTACTATTTTATCTGGAAGATTAACTCCCACTTGATTCAAGCAATTGTAGTACCCAGAAAATCTGAGCACATGCTCACTGGTTGAGCTATTCTTCTCCATCTTGTAGGCAATGTACTGTCAGAGGTCTTATACCTCTCGACACGGGCATGAGTATGAAATACTAATTTCAACTCTTGGAACATCTCATATGCTCCGTGGCGTTCAAAACATTTCTGAAGTCCCGGTTATAAGTCGTAAAGCATGGCGCACTAAACTATCAAGTAGTCATCATACCGAGCTTGTCAAACGTTCATAACGTCTGTATATGCTCCTGCAATAGGTTCGTCACCTAGCGGTGCATCAAGGACATAATACTTCTGTGCAGCAATGAGGATAATCCTCAGATCACGGACCTAGTCCGCATCATTGCTACTAACATCTTTCAACTTATATTTCTCTAGGAACATATAAAATAAACGGGGAGCTATATCGCGAGCTATTGATCTACAACACAGATATGCTAATACTACCAGGACTAAGTTCATGATATCAAAGTTCAATTAATCATATTACTTGAAGAACTCCCACTTAGATAGACATCCCTCTGGTCATCTAAATGATCACGTGATCCAAATCAACTAAACCATGTCCGATCATCACGTGAGATGGAGTAGTTTTCAATGGTGAACATCTTATGTTGATCATATATACTATATGATTCACGCTCGACCTTTCGGTCTCCAGTGTTCCGAGGCCATATCTGCATATGCTAGGCTCGTCAAGTTTAACCCGAGTATTCTGTGTGTGCAAAACTGGCTTACACCCGTTGTATTTGAACGTAGAGCTTATCACACCCGATCATCACATGGTGTCTCGGCACGATGAACTTTCGCAACGGTGCATACTCAGGGAGAACACTTATACCTTGAAATTTTGTAAGGGATCATCTTATAATGCTACCGTCGTACTAAGCAAAATAAGAAGCATAATAAGATAAACATCACATGCAATCAAAATATGTGACATGATATGGCCATCATCATCTTGTGCTTTTGATCTCCATCTCCAAAGCACCGTCATGATCACCTTCGTCACCGGCGCGACACCTTGATCATCATCGTAGCATCGTTGTCGTCTCGCCAACTATTGCTTCTACGACTATCGCCACCGCTTAGTGATAAAGTAAAGCAATTACATGGCGATTGCATTTCATACAATAAAGCGACAACTATATGGCTCCTGCCAGTTGCCGATAACTTTACAAAACATGATCATCTCATACAAAACCGTATAACTCATCATGTCTTGACCATATCACATCACAACATGCCCTGCAAAAACAAGTTAGACGTCCTCTACTTTGTTGTTGCAAGTTTTACGTGGCTGCTACGGGCTTAGCAAGAACCGTTCTTACCTACGCATACAAAAAACCACAACGATGTTTCGTCAAGTATGTGTTGTTTTAACCTTCACAAGGACCGGGCGTAGCCACACTTGATTCAGCTAAAGTGAGAGAGACAGGCACCCGCCAATCACCTTTAAGCAACGAGTGATCATAACAGTGAAACCAGTCTCGCGTAAGCATACGCGTAATGTCGGTCCGGGCCGCTTCATCTCACAATACCGCCGAAGCAAAGTATGACATGATGGTAAGCAGTATGACTAGTATCGCCCACAACTCATTGTGTTCTACTCGTGCATATCATCTACGCATAGACCTGGCACATGATGCCACTGTTGGGGAACGTAGTATTTTCAAAATTTTCCTACGATCACGCACGATCTATCTACTAGATGCATAGCAACAAGGGGGAGAGTGTGTCTACGTACCCTCGTAGACCGGGAGCGGAAGCGTCAAGTGACGCGGTTGATGTAGTCGAACTTCTTCGCGATCCAACCGATCAAGCACCGAACGTACGACACCTCCGCGTTCAGCACACGTTCAGCTTGATGACGTCCCACGAGCTCTTCATCCAGTTGAGCTTCACGGGAGAGTTTCGTCAGCACGACGGCGTGGTGACGGATATGATGAAGTTACCGGCGCAGGGCTTCACCCAAGCAATGCGACAGTATGACCGAGGTGTGTTTATGTGGAGGGGGGCACCGCACACGGCTAAAACAATTCAACTTGTGTGTCTTTGGGTGCCCCCCTGCCCCCGTATATAAAGGAGCAAGGGGGAGGCCGGCCGGCCCCTTGTGGCGCGCCTAGGAGGAGCAATCCTACTAGGAATAGGATTGCAATCCTATTCCTAGTAGGAACTACCAAAAGGGGGAAGGGGGAAAGGAAGGAGAGGAAGAAGGAGAGGGAGAAGGAGAAGGAAAGGGGCGCCCCCCCCTTCCTTGTCCAATTCAGACCAAGGGGTAAGGGGCGCGCGGCCCAGCCCTGGCCCTTCTTCCTTCTTTCTCCTACGGCCCATTAAGGCCCATAGCTTCCCCAGGGGTTCCTGTAACCCCCCGGTACTCCGGTAAATTCCGAAACTTTACGGAACACTTCCGTTGTCTGAATATAGTCGTCCAATATATCAATCTTTACGTCTTGGACATTCCGAGACTCCTCGTCATGTCCGTGATCTCATCCGGGACTCCGAACTAACTTCGGTACATCAAAACTCATAAACTCATAATACCAATCGTCATCAAACGTTAAGCGTGCGGACCCTACGGGTTCGAGAACTATGTAGACATGACCGAGACTCATCTCCGGTCAATAACCAATAGCGGAACCTGGATGCTCATATTGGCTCCTACATATTCTACGAAGATCTTTATCGGTCAAACCGCATAACAACATACGTTGTTCCTTTTGTCATCGGTATGTTACTTGCCCGAGATTCGATCGTCGGTATCTCTATACCTAGTTCAATCTCGTTACCGGCAAGTATCTTTACTCGTTCCGTAATACATCATCTCGTGACTAACTCATTAGTGATTTTCTTGCAAGTCTTATTATGATGTGCATTACCGAGAGGGCCCAGAGATACCTCTCCGACACTCGGAGTGACAAATCCTAGTCTTGATGTATGCCAACACCACGAATACTTTCGGAGACACCTGTAGAGCATCTTTATGATCACCCAGTTACGTTGTGACGTTTGATAGCACACAAGGTGTTCCTACGGTATTCGGGAGTTGCATAATCTCATAGTCATAGGAACATGTATAAGTCATGAAGAAAGCAATAGCAGTAAAACTAAACGATCATAGTGCTAAGCTAACGGATGGGTCTAGTCCATCACATCATTCCCCTAATGATGTGATCCCGTTGATCAAATGACAACTCATGTCTATGGCTAGGAAACATAACCATCTTTGATCAATGAGCTAGTCTAGTAGAGGCATACTAGGGAAACTCTGTTTTGTCTATGTATTCACACATGTACTAAGTTTCCGGTTAATACAATTCTAGCAAGAATAATAAACATTTATCATGATATAAGGAAATAAATAATAACTTTATTATTGCCTCTAGGGCATATTTCCTTCATGTATGTACTTTGGTTTTAATGTGATGATGAACTTCTATTAATTTGGTCACTTAATTATCTATTTATGATGTTCTGTAATGGTTTTTGACACACTTAATTATATATAATGCATGCAAATGAACCAGAAATGGATATACCGTGACAGACACACCTCCGAGTACATTAAGGGCGTGCATGAGTTTCTCGATGCGGCTGAGGCAAACAAGCAGAATGGTTTTATGTGTTGTCCATGCACTAAATGTGGGAATACGATGTCTTACTCTAACCGGAAAATCCTTTCACTCCCACCTGCTTTACAAGGGTTTCATGCCACACTATAATGTTTGGATGAGGCATGGAGAAATATGGGTTATGATGGAAGACGGCGAAGAAGAAGAGTACGATGACAACTATGTGCCCCCTGAATATGGTGATGCTGCAAAGGGGGGAGCTGGTGAAGATCAAGAGGAACCAGACGATGTGCCCAATGATGCTGCAATGGGTGAAGCTGCTGAAGATCAAGAGGAACCAGACGATGTGCCCGATGATGATGATCTCTGTCGGGTCATTGTCGATGAAAGGACGCAATGCGAAAGTCAAAAGGAGAAGCTGAAGTTCGATCGCATGTTAGAGGATCACAAAAAAGGGTTGTACCCCAATTGCGAAGATGGCAACACAAAGCTCGGTACCATACTGGAATTGCTGCAGTGGAACGCAGAGAATGCTGTGGCTGACAAAGGATTTGAGAAGCTACTGAAAATATTGAAGAAGAAGCTTCCAAAGGATAACGAATTGCCCGACAGTACATACGCAGCGAAGAAGGTCGTATGCCCTCTAGGATTGGAGGTGCAGAAGATACATGCATGCCCTAATGACTGCATCCTCTACCGCGGTGCATACAAGGATCTGAACGCATGCCCGGTAAGCGGTGCATTGCGGTATAAGATGAGACGAGATGACCCTGGTGATGTAGACGGCCAGCTCGCCAGGAAGAGGGTTCCTGCGAAGTTGATGTGGTATGCTCCTATAATACCACGGTTAAAACGTCTGTTCAGAAACGGAGAGCATGCCAAGTTGATGTGATGGCACAGTGAGGACCGTAAGAAAGATGGGAAGTTGAGAGCACCCGCTGACGGGTCGTAGTCGAGAAAATTGAGAGAAAGTACTGGGAGGAGTTTGCAAAGGACCCAAGGAACGTATGGTTTGCTTTAAGCGCGGATGGCATTAATCCTTTCGGGGAGCAGAGCAGCAATCACAACACCTGGCCCGTGACTCTATGTATGTATAATCTTCCTCCTTGGATGTGCATGAAGGGGAAGTTCATTATGATGCCAGTTCTCACCCAAGGCCCTAAGCAACCCGGCAACGACATTGATGTGTACCTAAGGCCATTAGTTGAAGAACTTTTACAGCTGTGGAATGGAAACGGTGTATGTGCGTGGGATGAGCACAGACAGAAGGAATTTAACCTAAAGGCATTGTTGTTCGTGACCATCAACGATTGGCCCGCTCTCAGTAACCTTTCAGGACAGAAAAACAAAGGATACCACGCATGCACGCACTATTTAGATGACACTTGATACGTCCAAAATGCATCACTATTTTGTATCATAATTTATCCTTATACATTGATATATTTCACGTTACGGTGATGTTCTTATGTTGTTTTGGTCTATTTCACACAGTTTGCAAACTTTCCGATGCCGAAGCAGCAGACGCAGGATTCAGCAGTAAAAAGTGGATGCTGAGTTGCTGAAGAAGAATACCTCCAAATTACCTGAAAATTGATGGGAGATATTTTTCAGACGGATCACGAAGGCACGCAAAAGGGCAACCAGAGGGGGGCCACAGGGTGCCCAGGCGCCCTAGGGGCGCGCCCCCCCTGGCCGTGCCGGGGGGCGCCTGGAGCCCCTGGCCCACCTCTGGCCGCCCCCTTTTGCATATATGCTCTCCGTTATCCAAAAACCCTAGAGATGGGAATTTTTACGGAGTTCCGCCGCCGCTCCATGGCGGAAACCTAGAGAAGAAAAAGCCATCTCCGGCGGGCAGATTCCGCCGGGGAGATCACCTCCCGGAAGGGGAGATCGTCGCCATCGTCATCACCGTCGTCACGGGCATCATCGAGATCATCATCAACATCATCCCCAACACCAGCACCATCTCCATGTTCATCCCAATCTCATCTTACAATCGCAACTTGTGTTGTAACTCGTACTACCTATCCTCTCTACTCCATCGGTGTTGATTACTACTTTGTGGTGAATGCTATTGAGTTTTGTTGGAGAAATATTATTATGTCCAGATTGTTTATCACCTATTTATCCCCACTGATCATAATCTCCTTTATGTCTCGTGAGTAGTTACCTTAGTTCTTGAGGACATGGGGAAGGTCTGGTTGCTAGTAGTCATATGCTGTTGAAGTAATATGTGTTGTTTGATACTTAAGTTGCATTGTCATTCTACTAGTGGTGTTGTGTGAGTCGAACACCCAACACTTCGCCTTATTAAGGACCTAGGAGAATACATTGTGTATAAAGAATGCTTATGGTGGGTTGCCGGAGTGACAGAAACCTGAACCCCAGTTCGCACGCTTTTGCATAAGGGAATAATGGATCCTCGATCGTATTGCTATGGTTAGGCTTTTGCCTTAAATTCTATCTTGTATTTGCGGATGCTTGCAAGGTGTTTAATCATAAGAGTGCACTCATCTTAGTCTAGAGAGTGTACTAGCATAGATCCACCCACTCAACACTTATCAACACATAACATAGTATCGATACGGAATATGGTGAAAGCACATGACTACCTCTCCCGTGTGTCCTCAGGAACGCTTTAGTCTTTATAAGTTCAGTTGCTAGGCCTCTCCTTTGCTAAGAAAGGATTGGGCCACTTGTTACTCTCAGTGCCTTTACATTGCTTGCTTTTACCTTCCTGTTGCCTATATCGAGAAAACCCCTAACAAGTTATCTTTCAGTGCTTGCAGTAATTTCTTGCTCAGAATCGCTTATCAATACCTTCTGCTCCTCGTTGGGTTCGACACTCTTACTTATCTAAAACGCTGCAATAGATCCCTTACGGTTGTGGGTCATCAAGTACCGTTTTCTGGCGCCGTTGCCGGGGAGCGTAGCGCTATTGGTAAAGTGAAACTGGTAAGGAAGTTTTTATAATTATGTTTTTGTTTTTGCTATTGCTGCTCTTTGTCCTTATGGATAACCCTGTTATTGGAGCGTTGCTTGCGGGATGACGCCCCACACCTGTGGTGGTTGATCCTCCCCCTACTGAAACTTTGCCTTATAAAATACCAACTGGCATTATCGATTATGTTTTGGCTAATCGTTATGCAAGAGACAGACATCCCGGTGAACACTTGCTATATCTGTCACAACTAAGTTCATTATTTAAGCTTGCAGGTGTATCGAGGGAGTTTGTCATGAGAAAATTGTTTGCCGTATCACTTATAGATAAAGCTTCGGATTGGTATAGGCTTCTCGATAACTCACACTTGCTTGACTGGCAGGAGCTTATGTCTCTCTTTTATACTAAGTTTTATCCTCTTCATGAAATTCATCGAGACAGGAACTATATCTATAACTTTAGGTCTCGTGACGGAGAAAGCATTGCTCAAGCTTGGGGGAGATTGAAGGCCCTAATGCTCAAATGCCCTATTCATAAGCTTCCCAAGGAAATTATACTTACAAATTTTTATGCCAGGCTTTCTCGTCAGGATAAGGAGATGCTAGATGCCTCCTCTAGTGGGGTATTTCAGAAGAAGAGTGTTGAAGAAAGGTGGGATCTCATTGAAAGGATCCAGAGGAATACCGAAGATTGGGAAATTGATAAAGGTATTGAACCCGCTATAAATTATGAACATGATTATATTGAGAGCTATGTGAAAACTGAATACTTCAATACTTTTTGCTCTAAGATTGGTCTTGATTCCCATCTAGTGATTGATTTCTGTAAGAATTTTGCCTCTCACGTTGATTCTTTTAAAAAGAAGAGAGACCAGCACCATGAACCTTTTAAAGAGCCACCTATTGATATTTATGTTGCTGACCCTATTTTGCCTGCAGTTATATATGAAAAGCCTCTTTTTCCCGCAAGGATAAAGGAGCACTCTTTTGTGACAGGCATAATAAATAAAAGTGAGAGAAGAGTTGATGAGCCTGAGGACCAGATCAAAGTCGATCCTCAAGTTGCATTGATTAAAGACCTTTCTACTAATGATGTTTTGGATTCCAATATAAATTTTTGTGCTGTTTCCACTAACCTTGTCACAGCCAAGAATAAAGGCCCAATTTCAGGTACTCCAGTGGTATCTGTTAAAATAGGAGATCACAATTATTATGGGCTATGCGATTTGGGATCGAGTGCAAGCGCTATCCCTTATTCACTTTATGAAGAAATCATCGGTGAGATTTCCCCTTGTGAACTTGAAGAAGTTGATGTTACCATTCATCTTGCAAACAGAACAACTATCTCTCCTATCGGGATTGTGAGGGACGTTGAAGTCCTATGTGGAAAGGTAAAATACCCTACCGACTTTCTAGTACTTGGTTCAGAGAGGGACAATTTTTGTCCAATTATTTTTGGTAGACCTTTTCTTAGAACTTGTGGAGCTATAATAGATTGCAAGAAAGGTAAAGTTTCTGTTGAATTCGATGGTGAGCCATATGAATTTAATTTTTCTAAGTTCTCTAAGCAGCCTCGTGGTACTGATTTACCTAGTGATGATAAAATTATTGAAAGTATTGCCTCTATTGCTATTCCCCCTAATGATCCTTTGCAGCAATACATGGAGGACCACGAGAATGATTTGCATATGCAGGAAAGAAATGAACTAGATGAAATATTCTTGAGGCAGCCTGCTATCCTGAAGCACAACCTTCCGGTTGAACCTTTGGGAATTTTATCAAAACCGAAAGAAGACCCGGTGTTCGACCTTAAACCTCTGCCCGATACGCTCAAGTATGCTTATTTAGATGAAAAGAAAGTATATCCTGTTATTATCAATTCTAACCTTTCAGGATATGAAGAAGAGCAATTATTGGAAGTACTTCGTCAACACCGAGGCGCAATTGGCTATACCCTTGATGACCTTAAGTGGATTAGTCCATCTATCTGTCAACATACTATCAACCTTGAGCCTGATGCTAAACCAGTTGTTGATCATCAACGACGGTTGAACCCGAAGATGATGGATGTTGTGAGAACCGAGATTCTCAAGCTTCTGGCCGCAGGTATTATCT
Source organism: Secale cereale (assembly GCA_902687465.1). Classification (NCBI taxonomy): domain Eukaryota; kingdom Viridiplantae; phylum Streptophyta; class Magnoliopsida; order Poales; family Poaceae; genus Secale; species Secale cereale. Next base: position 659,065,212 of record LR738714.1, read on the forward strand.
ACCCTATAGCTGATAGTAAGTGGGTAAGTCCGGTACATTGTGTTCCTAAGAAAGGAGGTACAACTGTGGTTCCTAATGATAAAAATGAATTAATACCACAGAGAATTATTATTGGATATAGAATGTGTATTGATTACAGGAAGTTGAACAAGGCAACTAAGAAGGATCACTACCCATTGCCGTTCATCGACCAAATGCTTGAAAGGTTATCCAAAAATACCCACTTTTCTTATATCGATGGTTATTCTGGCTTCTCTCAAATTCATGTTAACACTGCCGATCAAGAGAAGACCACTTTTACTTGTCCCTTTGGTACTTAAGCTTACAGGCGTATGCCTTTTGGTTTATGTAATGCCCCTGCTACTTTTCAAAGGTGTATGTCTGCTATCTTTCATGGTTTCTGCGGGGATATTATGGAAGTCTTCATGGACGATTTCTCCGTCTATGGAACTTCTTTTGACCATTGTCTTCACAACCTTAATAAAGTTTTGCAGAGATGCGAGGATACAAATTTGGTACTCAACTGGGAAAAGTGCCACTTCATGGTTAATGAAGGAATTGTTCTTGGTCACAAGATTTCCGAAAGGGGAATTGAAGTGGACAAAGCCAAGATCGAAGCTATTGAGAGGATGCCCTATCCAAGGGACATCAAAGGTATTCGTAGTTTCCTCGGTCATGCAGGTTTTTATAGAAGATTTATTAAAGACTTTTCTAAAACCTCAAGACCCCTCAGTAATCTTCTCCAGAAGGACGTTCCTTTTGTATTTGATGAAAATTGTAAGGAAACTTTTGAAGTCCTTAAGAAAGCTTTAATAACCGCTCCTATAGTGCAACCACCTGATTGGAATTTACCTTTTGAGATTATGTGTGATGCTAGTGATTTTGCTGTTGGAGCTGTTTTAGGACAAAGAGTTGATAAGAAATTGAATGTTATACATTATGCTAGCAAAACTCTTGATAGTGCTCAAAGGAATTATGCTACTACTGAGAAGGAATTCTTACCTGTAGTTTTTGCTTGTGATAAATTTAGACAGTATATTGTTGATTCCAAAGTTATTATTCATACTCATCATGCTGCCATTAAGTACCTTATGACAAAGAAGGATGCCAAGCCAAGGCTTATCAGATGGGTACTCCTTCTTCAAGAATTTGATTTGTAGGTTGTTGATAGGAAAGGAGAAGACAATCCGGTAGCGGACAATCTTTCAAGGATGGAAGATATACCGCATGATCCCATCCCAGTTAACGATAGTTTTCCAGACGAGCAACTTGCCGTTGTAAAAGTACAATCTCTTTCCGATCCTTGGTATGCAGATTATGCTAATTTTATTGTTGCAAAGTATTTGCCTCCAGGTTTAACACTTCGGCAAAGGAAGAAGTTCTTTCATGATTTGAGGCACTACTTTTGGGATGACCCACATCTTTTCAAAGAAGGTCCCGACGGGATCCTGAGAAGATGCATACCGGAACATGAGCAAAAGGACATTCTCAGACGGTGTCATGATAGTCCCTATGGAGGACATCATGCCGGTGAGAGGACTGCACATAAGGTTCTTCAATCAGGTTTTTATTGGCCTACTCTCTTTAAAGATGCTAGAAATTATGTTTTAGCCTGTGATAAATGTCAGAGAGTTGGTAACATTAGTAGAAGGAATGAGATGCCTATGAATTACTCACTAGTGATTGAACCTTTCGATTGTTGGGGTTTTGATTTTATGGGTCCTTTTCCTTCTTCGCACAAGTAAACTCACATTTTAGTAGCTGTTGATTATGTGACCAAGTGGGTTGAAGCAATCCCCATTGATAGTGCTAATCACAAGACATCTTTGAAAATGCTTAAAGATGTAATTTTTCCTAGGTTTGGTGTACCAAGGTATCTCATGACTGATGGGGGATCACACTTCACGCACGGAGCTTTTAGAAAAGCTTTGGCTAAATACGATGTTAATCATAGAATCGCTTCACCATATCATCCTCAAACTAGTGGGCAAGTTGAGCTCACCAATAGAGAGATTAAGTTGATCTTGCAGAAGACAGTAAACAGAAATAGAAAGGACTGGTCAAATAAGTTAGGAGATGCTTTGTGGGCATATAGAACTGCTTACAAAAACCCCATGGGCATGTCCCCCTATAAGATGGTGTATGGCAAGGCTTGCCATTTTCCATTAGAGTTAGAGCACAAAGCTTTCTGGGCTATTAGAGAGCTTAACGCTGACCCAAAACTAGCTGGTGAGAAGCGTCTCATGAACTTGACTTCTCTAGATGAATGGAGAAGTGAAGCTTACGAGAGCGCTAAAATGTTCAAGGAAAAGGTAAAAAAGTGGCATGATAGGAAGATTCTGAAACGTGAATTTAATGTTGGTGATAAAGTTTTGTTGTTCAGATCCCGTTTCAGGTTTTCTCCAGGTAAACTACTTTCTAGGTGGGAAGGACCATTTCATATTGAAGAAGTTTATCGGTCTGGAGCAATTAAGATTAATAATTTTGAAGGCACCAAACCTCAAGTTGTGAATGGCAAAGGCTTAAACATTACATAGCAGGAGACCCTGTCAATGTTGATGTGAATATAATATACACATCAACCCACGAAGAACATGTTGCAGCCCTGTTTCAGACGCCAGTAGAAGCAGAATAAAGAAAAGGTATGTAGTACGGTAAGGAAACATCGTGAACCGCCATAAAAGTTCCGTATTACGAGTTTCTGCAAAATTAGTAAAATTCCGAGTCTAAGTGGAGCCGGAGACGACCTCCAGGGAGTCCAGGCGCTCGCCTGGCACCCCCCCCTGGGCCGCGCCGGGAGGCCGCCTGGACACCCCGGAGCCCGTCTCCGACCCCGCTTTGGTCCGTTACCTTCCTTTCTGTGCATAAATTTTTCCTATATATTTTCCCGGATTGTTCCGGCAACATATCTTGCGATTTCGCGTGTTTTCTCTTCGATCTGTTTCTGCCAGGGAATCTTTCAGCTGAATTTAGGTGCCATGGCTTCTCCAAGTTCCCCCAAGGACAAGTTCGTCGTCAACATCATCAGCCCTTACCTCGTTGAGGTGAAGAAGCACCCTCAGGTTGTTCGGATGGAGGACGGTGTCCTTCATCAAGAAGATATGAAGGGACCTATCAAGGAGGGGAGCATCCAGGCCAGGCTGGAAGAAGTGGAGCAAGAAGTCTTCGAGTACAAGAAGATGATCGAGCGTGGTGTTGAAGCTAACTTTAACATCACCAACGAGCTGAAGAACTCCTTCCTGAAGGAGATGAAGGAGATGTGGAAAAGCATCACCGCGTCTGAAGAAAGAATTATAGAGCTCCAAGGGCAAATTAATGATCTACATAACCAGAACTGTGAGTATGAACTAAGGTTTCTGCGCATGGGTTTGGGTGCTGAATGCAGGATTCAAGAGATGAGCCTCTCATATGAGACTTTATCTAGATATCCATGGAAGCGTTTCGCCAAGGACTACGTTATTAACACCAACAAGCATGATGAGTGAAATCTCCTTGGGTAACGGCATTCCCTTGGCTTGTTCCAAGCTTGGGGGAGTGCCCGGTATCTTTATCTTTAACTTTTGTCTTTTAGAGTCAAGTAGAGTTGTATCATGTCTAGGGAGGTTATTATATGAGATAGGTGTGTGCATTGAGGTCTATCACTCCTTCAGTGAAGAATTGTATCCGTGAGTGTGGAGTCGTCCATGATGGAATATTAATGAGAAGTTTATTGGTTCCTTTTGCTGCACTCGGTATTCTCTTCACGCAATCGACCTTATATGATGATTCTTATGGGGAGTATTGACCTTATGTCAGGTATGGCTGTGAAAACTTTATTTAATCTTGGCAAACATAGCTTTGGTCATAACAACAAGCATGATTTTCTTAAAGTATCAACATAGCCAAAACCTTTATGTTATTATGTTTGAAGTGTTATGCTGACAAGGAAGACAACTTGATGTGTTATGCTTATTTCAATGTTCATGCTTTATATTGCTTTGCATCTTAGTCATCATCGGTTGTCTGCTCTCTCAAAACCTTTGCTGGCCTAACTCTGTACTAAGCAGTATTCTGCTTGTGCATCCATACCCTTAAGCCAATACCTTCCATATGAGTCCACCATACCTTCCTACTCGTGGTATTCCACTACCACCTCCTAAAGTACAGAATTTATGTGCTATCCTCAAATGTTCAAAATCTTTTATTTTGTGCCTCTGTTTTAGCTCATGAGGAAGTAATAGCTAATCCATGATCTTTTTGAGTTGGACAAGCTTCACCCCGGGATTGCATGTATAATGTGCAAACCCATAATACGAGAAGGAACTGGCATTGAGTGCGCCCGGCTCAAAAAGATAATATAACAAACAAACCCTCCTTCACGCTTTGTTCATGAGAAATCAGAAAACTTTGGCAGTGATTAACAAAGGAGAATAAGAGGATGTGATCGTCCTCGTGCGGGAGCCGTTCCTCGAAACTTGTCCAGCTCAAGAAGTAGTTGAGTTATCTATTAGCATTCGTTGACAAATCATGCACCTCTCAAAACTTGTTTTCATTCTGTTTGATTTGAGGATAGCACATAAGTTTTCCCTACTACCCTAGAGCAGGGCCCATCTTTTAAATTTAAGTTGATTCAGTTATTCCTACTCCCTTCTATGCTTAAAGAGAACATACATTTGATGTTGATAAGGATTCATTCATATAAATCTGCATTAAGATTTGTCATAGCATATCCTTGTTGACATTATCATTCGATAAGTAAGTTGTTTGTCATGCCCAGCTAAGGCAAATATCTTCCTTTGTGTTAACACTTTCACTTCTTGCCTATTAACATGTTATCTCAAAAAGCTTCAATTGATCTCATCAAAATATAAGAGCAAAAGTTAAATCTATTTGTTGTTCTTTGACCAAAGGACATGTTTGCCATGATATAATGAGTTTCCTTAGCCCTACTTTCGAATATAAGTGTTAGAACTCTTTTATAAGGGCTTTATGAATTGAAGATTGCTGTTGAGGATATTTGAGTTGGTAAAGAAACTATGATGCTTCTTGTCCGTATTCTATTTATCGACACTTCACTCTCTAAACTTGTGGACAGGTTTACCGAGTTCATATTCGCTTGGGGACAAGCGAGGTCTAAGCTTGGGGGTGTTGATACGTCCAAAATGCATCACTATTTTGTATCATAATATATCCTTATACATTGATATATTTCACGTTACGGTGATGTTCTTATGTTGTTTTGGTCTATTTTACACAGTTTGCAAACTTTCCGATGCCAAAGCAGCAGACGCAGGATTCAGCGGTAAAAAGTGGACGCTGAGTTGCTGAAGAAGAATACCTCCAAATTATCTGAAAATTGACGGGAGATATTTTTCAGACGGATCACGAAGGCACGCAAAAGGGCAACCAGAGGGGGGCCACAGGGTGCCCAGGCGCCCTGGGGGTGCGCACCCCCTGGCCGCGCCGGGGGGTGGGGCGCCTGGAGCCCCTGGCCCACCTCTGGCCACCCCCTTTTGCATATATGCTCTCCGTTATCCAAAAACCCTAGAGACGGGAATTTTTACGGAGTTCCGCCGCCGCTCCGTGGTGGAAACCTACAGAGAAGAAAAAGCCATCTCCGGCGGGCAGATTCCGCCGGGGAGATCACCTCCCGAAAGGGGAGATCATCGCCATCGTCATCACCATCGTCACAGGCATCATCGAGATCATCATCAACATCATCCCCAACACCAGCACCAGCACCATCTCCATCTTCATCCCAATCTCATCTTACAATCGCAACTTGTGTTGTAACTCGTACTACCTATCCTCTCTACTCCATCGGTGTTGATTACTACTTTGTGGTGAATGCTATTGAGTTTTGTTGGAGAAATATTATTATGTCCAGATTGTTTATCACCTATTTATCCCCACTGATCATGATCTCCTTTATGTCTCATGAGTAGTTACCTTAGTTCTTGAGGACATGGGGAAGGTCTTGTTGCTAGTAGTCATATGTTGTTGAAGTAATATGTGTTGTTTGATACTTAAGTTGCGTTGTCATTCTACTAGTGGTGTTGTGTGAGTCGAACACCCAACACTTCGCCTTATTAAGGACCTAGGAGAATACATTGTGTATAAAGAATGCTTATGGTGGGTTGCCGGAGTGACAGAAACCTGAACCCCAGTTCGCACGCTTTTGCATAAGGGAATAATGGATCCTCGATCGTATTGCTATGGTTAGGCTTCTGCCTTAAATTCTATCTTGTATTTGCGGATGCTTGCAAGGTGTTTAATCATAAGAGTGCACTCATCTTAGTCTAGAGAGTGTACTAGCATAGATCCACCTACTCAACACTTATCAACACATAACATAGTATCGATACGGAATATGGTGAAAGCACATGACTACCTCTCCCGTGTGTCCTCAGGAACGCTTTAGTCTTTATAAGTTCAGTTGCTAGGCCTCTCCTTTGCTAAGAAAGGATTGGGCCACTTGTTACTCTCAGTGCCTTTTACATTGCTTGCTTTTACCTTCCTGTTGCCTATATCGAGAAATCCCCTAAAAAGTTATCTTTCAGTGCTTGCAGTAATTTCTTGCTCAGAATCGCTTATCAATACCTTCTGCTCCTTGTTGGGTTCGACACTCTTACTTATCGAAAACGCTGCAATAGATCCCTAACGGTTGTGGGTCATCAGCACTGAAAGTATATACTTGGACAAATGTAGGAAGAATGTGTACCTGGGCCATCGTCGATCTCTTCCGACCAACCATCAATGTCGAAAGAAAGACAAGCATTTCAAAGGCGAGGCAGATCACCAGAAGAAGCCCGCCATGCGTACCGGTGATCATGTACTTGCTATGGTCAATGATTTACACGTAATCTTTGGAAAGGGTCCCGGCGCACTAGCTATTCCGAATGACGCTGAGGGACACGCACCCATGTGGAAGAAGAAATCTATATTTTGGGACCTACCCTACTGGAAAGACCTAGAGGTCCGCTCTTCAATCGACGTGATGCACGTGACGAAGAACCTTTGCGTGAACCTGCTAGGCTTCTTGGGCGTGTATGGAAAGACAAAAGATACACCTGAGGCACGGGAGGACCTGCAACGTTTGCACGAAAAAGACGGCATGCCTCCGAAGCAGTATGAAGGTCCTGCCAGCTACGCTCTTACGAAAGAAGAGAAATAAATCTTCTTTGAATGCCTTCTCAGTATGAAGGTCCCGACTGGCTTCTCGTCGAATATAAAGGGAATAATAAATATGCCAGAGAAAAAGTTCCAGAACCTAAAGTCTCATGACTGCCACGTGATTATGACGCAACTGCTTCCGGTTGCATTGAGGGGGCTTCTACCGGAAAACGTCCGATTAGCCATTGTGAAACTATGTGCATTCCTCAATGTAATCTCTCACAAGGTGATCGATCCAGAAATTGTACCAAGGATAAGGAGTGATGTGGCACAATGTCTTGTCAGTTTCGAGCTGGTGTTCCCACCATCCTTCTTCAATATCATGACGCACATCCTAGTTCATCTAGTCGACGAGATTGTCATTCTGGGGCCCGTATTTCTACACAATATGTTCCCCTTTGAGAGGTTCATGGGAGTCCTAAAGAAATATGTCCATAACCGCACTAGGCCAGAAGGAAGCATCTCCATGGGCCATCCAACAGAGGATGTCATCGGGTTTTGTGTTGACTTCATTCCTGGCCTTAATAAGATAGGTCTTCCTAAATCGTGATATGAGGGGAGACTGACTGGAAAAGGCACGCTTGGAAGGGACTCAATAATATGCAGGGACGGATATTCTTGGTCTCAAGCACACTACACAGTTCTACAGAACTCTACCTTGGTGACCCCGTATGTCGATGAACACAAGAACAGTCTGCGCTCCAAACACCCGGAGCAGTGCGACGACTGGATTACATGTGAACACATCAGGACTTTCAGCAGTTGGTTGGAAACACGTCTCAGAGGTGACAACACTGTTTGTGATGAGCTGTACTTGTTGTCCAGGGGACCATCTTTGACTGTATTGATTTACAAAGGATACGAGATAATTGGGAATACATTTTACACGATTGTCCAAGATCAAAAGAGCACCAACCAAAACAGCGGTGTCCTCTTTGATGCAACAACCGAGAGGGGAAAGGACACATATTATGGTTACATAGTGGACATATGGGAACTTGACTACGGACATGATTTTAAGGTCCCTTTGTTTAAGTGCAAATGGGTCAATCTGTCAGGAGGCGGGGTACAGGTAGACCCACAGTACGGAATGACAACAGTGGATCTAAAAATTCTTGGGTACACTGACGAACTGTTCGTCCTAGCCAATGATGTGGCACAGGTTATCTATGTGAAGGACATGTCTACCAGACCGAGAAAAAGAAAAGATAAGGAAGCGAATACATCATACGATGAGCCAAAGCGCCACATAGTTCTTTCAGGAAAAAGGGACATCCTGGGAGTGGAGGACAAGACAGACATGTCTGAAGATTATGAAAAGTTTCATGAAATTCCTCCCTTCAAAGTCAAGGCTGACCCAAGCATCCTGATAAACGATGAAGATTATCCATGGTTACGGCGCAATAAGCAAATGCCACAAGCGAAGAAAAAGTGAAGACTTTCTTCCGCAACTATTATGATGATACCATGCCAACTTTGTAACAGACGAGTATGATACCGTTGACCCAAGCTATGTGTGTGAAATTATGATACCATGCCAACTTTCAACTTTTTCAGAGTTCATTTGAAATGCTTTAATGTCTTATGGTTCGGCCATCGTAATACCATTAACCCCGGTTCGCTCCTTGTCAACTATGTTCTCACCAAGAACACTCAAGAGGGCAGCCACGTGGGCCATTGGTCCCGGTTCGTCTGGACCTTTTGGTCCCGGTTCCATGCACGAACCGGGACCAATGCGCCTCGCCCCTGGCCCATGACCATTAGTCCCGGTTTGTGCCACAAACCAGGATCTAAAGGGTTGGTCCTCGTTGCGGCACTACAAGAAATATGCTCAATTATGACTCCCCATTTTGGTCGTTAATTCGTCATTGCTTTCGTTTATTGACCTTTTTTTTGACCAAATTCAGAAGGTCAACAGTTGGCCGTCAAGAACAAACAAACGTGACCTTTTCTGGAATTTTGGTCATGGCCGCCCTTGACCAAAATTGTGGTCGTTAAATCTTTGACCAAAATTATGGTCACTACTAATTAGCCTAGCCCACGTAGGATCTGATGTGGCGAAGCCAACGTGGCAATGTCCACGTGGCACATGTGATGACATGGCAAAAGTGCTGACGTGGACGCCATGTGGGACCGATCAAAATCAGTTGTTTCAATGGGCCGAGCCCAATATAGCCCATTTTCGGATTTACTTTTGGGCCACAACTATGGGCCAAGCCCTTAATTCAGTCCATTTTTAGATTTACTTTTGGGCCACAACCATGGGCCTAGCCGAACATATCAGCCTATTAATGTTTGTTCTTGGGCCGAGGCGACGTACTACCCATTTATTAATTGAGCCAGCCCTTTTCTCTAAACGGTCGAGCCCACTCACACAATTTAGTAGTTTTGGTCCAGCCCTTATTCAAGGGAGATCAACATTTTATTGGACAATTTGGTAGTCAACCAAAAGCACACGAGAATATAGTGGTAATAATATTATAATTCTCAAAATAACACAGCAGTATCATTACACCACAGGATCTCAATAACACAGCAGAATGAACATAGAGCACATCATTTCACTATATCTTTGGTGTGTGTCAATGTTCATGTGTGATGGCCAATGTAGTTTCTCGCCGCACGATGCTGACAAATGGTGGTTGTGTTCAGGTCTGAAATCGTGTATATACCATCCATTTTATGTTGTACAGTGTAGTCTGATCAAGGGTTGGCAGTTGCATGCTACTATTTTTGTGTTTTCTTTCGTTGTTCTTCCCTGAAATTATAAGGACAAATGCACAGATTAGTATGATGGAATAACAAGGATGGGGGCACTCTTAAGTTCGAAACATTTCAAACTTAAGAAATGAGAACAGACAACAGAGCATAAGGTTTGCAAACTAAAGCAGGACAAAGAGTAACTTCTGTGAGACACTGAAATTCTAGAACACCAGGATATGGTAGATTTACTTTCCTTTTTAGCTACTGAAAAAACAAACAGTTTACTAAGATAGGACAGTGGCGGAAATACTAATCAAGTTACTCAATCATAAGGCATGTGAGCAGGATCTGATGAGTATGGCATGAAACACCATCAATGTGAAACTGGAACTACAAGAAGAACAAAACAGAGTAAAAATGTTTAATAAAGGGAAAATAGGCACCTTCGTCACATCAGGGTCAGTATATTTCCTTGGAAATATCATCATAACCCTGCAAAGAACAATGTGCATCAGACAAGAATCACAAGAGATAAAGCATCAAGACAAACTAAATATGGTGTCCACTTTATGCTACAACATCATCATCAGGATTAGAACAACATATGGATACTCAGTACTGGATGAGACCATATACAATACCACTACAACAAAATAGGCCGCCGCACGCCACGGCAGCATACTTGATCCGTCCTCGATGTTCATGAGTGTGTCGGCCTCCCACTCCGAGGTGGGCAGCTAAAAGCTGAACCAAACCGGCCAGGTCACAATGGTTAAGTGACGCTGGACCAGACAACCGACGAGCAGGAGCAGCCTAAGGCGAACCGCACCTCATGCACTTATGCACCTCCTCACATATTAGAAGTTTGCATATTAGAAAAGGAGGATATTAAGCTACCATGTAAAAAACACTAGATCAATTGTAGATTAAAAAATTGACAGCATCACATACTCATTTACATGAGACATGTCATATGATTGCATACCAGAAATGACATCAAGGAATGTAAACAGAGGTATTAGAGTTGACATCAAGGAACTGGTAATACACCGCTAAATTGGCTATTAAGCAAGTTCAGGTTTCTTAAGGATGAGAAATCTGCTCCTACAATAACAATGCTCTAGTTCAACTGTTATGAAAAGAATTGATCAAGTGGTCAAATCAATTCTCTAGTTCAACAAGTAGTTATATGAGGCATCAAGATTGCTAAATATCGAGAAGACCACTTAATGAACAGAATGAAGCGGAGACCATGAGGCGGATCAGCTGGCAAATATTTCAGAAACAGAGCAAAACTCGGTCCGAGGGGTGCACGGCAATGGCGTCGGCGGTCTCGCGGCCCCTGGGGAAGACGCGGAGCGAGGTGAGGAGCGCGAAGCCGTCGGCATCGTAGAGGTGGAGAAGGCCATCGTCGGAGGCGGCGAGGAGGTTGCGCGGGAGGAGGCCGATGGAGTGGAAGGCGAGCACGGAGACGGTGGCGGAGGGGTCGAGGATCGGGCCGAGGTCGCCCGCGGTGTGCAGGTCGTAGAGGCGGATGGAGTCGTCGGTGCCGCCGGAGGCCGCGAGCCTCACGCGCGGCGCGGCTGCCACGTAGAGGATGGGCCCCGCGTGGGCCGGGTAGGAGAAGAGCGGCGCGAGGGCTTGGGGCGGCTCCTCGCCGGCGGCCAGGGCCTTGAGGGAGAAGCCCCAGATGTAGCGCTCGTAGGAGCCGGCGATGAGGGCCATCAGAGACGGTGGGAAAGGGGAGGGGAGGGGAGGTGTGGTGGAGGTGGG
>LR738714.1:659076946-659088932 GCA_902687465.1 Secale cereale
GGGGTGGGGTGGGCGACGGCAAGGGATCTGGATCGGGGAGGGCGGCGGGAGGGGCTTGAGGGGAGGGCGACGAGAGGGATCTGGATCGAGGACTGGAGGTGGCGGCGGCAAGGGAGAACGCTAGGGTTCGCGCAAGAGAGAGGGGTTGGGTGGGGTTCGAGCTTGAGGGGAGAGGGGCATGTTGCGGTGGTGGGATGGATGGACGGAAGGATGGATACATGGATGGATGTATGGATGGACGGATGTTGATACGTCCAAAACGTATCTATAATTTCTGCTTGCTCCATGCCACTTTTGGGTGATATTGCTATGATATTCATACACTTCCATACACTTTTGATCATATTTGGACTAACCTACTAATCCAGTGCACCCCGGTGCCAGTTTCTGTTTTCGGCTATTTTTGTATTTCAGGTTTTCACGTTACGAGAACTGCCAGGAAAAATCCAGAAAAATTATATAAAAAATCAGCGTTCCAGAACCTACCTTGCGCCCGAAGGACAGTCGGGGAGGGGCCACCAGGGCTCCAGGCGCCCTGGCGGCACCCCACCGGGCCGCGCCGGGGGGGCGCCTGGGCCCCCCGAGCCCCGTGTGGTACCCCCCTTCGGCATATATTTAGAGCGTCCTTCGAAACCCTCGGGACGGAAATTCTTTTTCGCGATCTCATCTCTGTTCCGCCGCCGCCGCCGCTTCCAAGATCGGGAGCACCAAGAGAACTCTTCCCGGCACCCTGCCGGAGGGGAGGATCACCATCAGGAGCTTCTCCACCACCATGGACGCCTCCCGGATGAGTTGTGAGTAGTCTCCCTTGGACCATGAGTCCATGACCAGTAGCTATGTGATGTTCTCCTCCCGTTCTTGTGCTTCACTAATTAGTCCTCGTGAACTGCCCTACATGATCGAGGCACATATGTAATCCTTATGCTGTTGCTATGATGAGTTTGCTGGGATCCGATGGATTATGAGATTATGTTCAGATTGATCTTGAGTAATATATTTGATCTACCTCTTTTATATTTATCTTCATAAGTAATTCTTGCATGTTCTCCGTTGTTATTTATTGCGTTGGCCAAGTAATACGTAGTGACTCCAAGAGGGAACGTTATGCTCGATTGTGGGTTCATGCCCCTCGATGACTAGCTTGAGTGAGAGAAACATGAGTCTAGGGGATGTGCTGTTGCCACAAGGGGGAAAACATCGGTGCTTGTGCCCGCGGGTGCAAGGATTGTTTACTTTACGCAAAGTTCTTTTAATGCAGTTGTCTGTTGCATTGAGTTTACACTATGGGTGGGACTCGCAACTTAATACCAGCGAGATGTTCTGGATAGATATCTCAAGGTGGATGATTAGTAGTAGATATTGATGGATTTCGGTCTACTTACTTTGGCGTACCGCCCATGCTTTGAACCTCAACCTTTCTTGCAATGTAGTCAGCATTGGTTTGCGTTTGTGGTCCAGTCAATTGCCCAGCAGTAATTCGTTTACCTCACATAGTTGTTTTATCGTCTTTTGGGAGAGAGACTTCACTAGTGAACATCATGAGACTCCGGTCCATATTACCATCATTGATCACATCCGCTATTTATTTTTCGCTTTTACTTACTATTGCAAACATTATCTATCACTACTATCATTTGCGTTTAATCCTTTGTGAACTACAAGGCCGGAGGGATTGACAACCTCTCTGTACTCGTTGGGAGCAAAGTTATTTGTATCTGTGTGCAGGTCCACGTTGATTGCTAATCCGCGCCGTTAGCAGTTGACACCTACTTGTTGAACCTAGGAGTCTCTGGGGATTCGATCCTTGGCATCTTTGCTAAGGGAAAAAACTTCCACAACACTGCATCTTTCACCTTCCACTTGGGGTAACCAACGAGGGGTTAGAGGCCCATCAAGGAGTACTTTCTGGCGCCGTTGCCGGGGACTCCACTCTTCAGGATAGGGGAGTTGCATGCTATCTTTTACCTTTGCTTTTTAGTCTTGTTAGTTTACCTTTCAGTTTTTGCTTTAGTACCTTTTATCGAAAATCACAAAAATAGTTATCTTGCTTGCTTGCTACTATGGGTTCCACCGAGAACACCAAGTTGTGTGACTTCACTAGTCACAACAACGATGACTTTATCAGCACACCTATCACTACTATGTTCTCGTTGATTTCACTATTATGGATATTGAATGTGATCCTTCTTGTCCAATTATTTTGGGACGTCCCTTTTTACGCATCGTTGGTGCTATCATTGACATGAAAGAGGGTAATATAAAATTTCAGTTTCCTCTCAAGAAAGGGATGGAACATTTCCCTCGAAAGAAGATCAAGTTACCTTTTGAGTCCGTTGTACGGGCTAGCTATTCTTTTACTCTTGATAAAACATGATCTCTATGCATTATGCCTAGCTTAAAGGCATAAAAGAAAGCGCTTTTGGGAGGCAGCCCACATAAATAAATTTTTATATTTTGCTTTTGTTGTGTCTTGATGTTGTTTACTGCTGTAGCATCATCATTGTATCTTTGCTTTTCATATTTGTGCCAAGTATAGCCCCTGATTGCTAGAAAGTTCAAAAGTTGTGAGGTGCTGTCCAGGAAACAGATTCTGTTCTTGGATAGAAAAATTCGTATAAAATCACCAGATCATCTTTTTGGTCTGAATTTTTTCGACAGCGTTCTCTATATAATTGTCTTTCGTGCGTCTGTTCTGAGTTTTTTGATTTGAGTTGCAGAAGTGCCCCGAACAAATCAATTACTACCTGTTGTTCTGTTTTTCACAGATTCTGTCCTGTTTTGCCTTTCCTTCATTTTGCAAACCAAGAGCTTGCTTTTTCTTTGCAAAAACCTTTTGGCAATCTTGAGAAACAGTAGAACTTCAAGAATATCTTTATTTCGAGCAAGGTATAATTATTTTATTAAGGGTACTAACCTCGCTAATCAGATTATGATGAGTTATGTATGAAGGGAGTTTTCAAGTGTGCGAGGGAAGATGATAAAAAGATTCAGGAGTGTCAAGCGCTCAAGCTTGGGGATGCCCCGTGCACCCCCAAGAAATATTCAAGGAGACTCAAGCGTTTAAGCTTGGGGATGCCCCCGTGCATCCCCTTCTCCATCAACATTATAAGTTCATCTTTCGTTCCGCTATATTTTTATCACTTCATGTGTTATGTGTTATGCTTGGAGCGTCTTGCTTTTAGTTTTCTTTTTAGTTTTTCATAACGAGTCGGAACTTAGCTTTCTTTACGTGGGAGAGAAACACGCTCCACTTCTACCTAGAACATAACATAGAATTTTCATGTCTATCTTTGCTGTGTGTGTTCTTTGTCTTTTAATAGCTACTATCATGCTCTGCTCTTAGTATTCGTGCTTATCTTTTCAAAGAGCTTTTGTTTAGTTGGTTGCTTGAACTCTCTTTAATTATCATGCTCACCTTATTAAGAGAGTTTGCTTCCGTTGCATTGGTTAATATGTCTATGATAAAGATGCTACGTGCATAATGGCGCTTAGTAGTTCAGGTTTCCTTATGGTTAGTCTCAAATAGCTGGGGGATTCCCAATGTGTTATTGGAGTACCAACTAGATTTGTTTGCCGATGATGTGGTATGGTTTAGTAATATCTTCCTTCGAGAATTTATTTTGATTGACTTGGCATATGCTCACGCATATTTAAGACTGTAAAGAAAGTCTGTCAAGCCTTGATGATCTTTTATTTCTGAGTAGCGATATAACTACCATGCCTGATTCAATATTGCTTTGTCGCTCTGCATGATTATGACCGTCATTGCTCTCTTAGTTGGTCGCTCCCAGTCTTTTGCTAACCTCCACCTGTACTAAGCAGACTAACCTTGCAATACATAGCTCATGGGAAAGTAGCTTAAAAACTATAGTGGTAAAGAATATGTTGCCTATGTATCTTATTTCTTATAAGTTGCTTGCTGAGCGGTAACCATGTTTCTGGGGATGCCATCAACAGTCACACTTTTGTTGAATATCATGTGAGTTGCTATGCATGTTCGTCTTGTCTGAAGTAAGGGTGATTTTCCATGGGTTGAATGAGTATGCATATTGTTAGAGAAGAACATTGGGCCGCCAACCAAAGCCATGTATCATGGTGGAAGTTTTAGCTTGGACATTAATCCTCAATCTCTTATGAGAATATGCTTATGCATTAAAGAGGAGTCCATCATTTATTTTCTATGTTGTCCCGGTATGGATGTCCTCAAGTTGAGATCTATCAAAAACAAGAAATCAAATGCGATTTATCTCCTTGGACCTTTGTACAGGTGGCATAGAGGTACCCCTTTGTGACACTTGGTTGAAACATATGTAATGCAATGATAACCCATGGAAATCCGAGCTAATTAGGACAAGGTGCGAGCACTATTGGTATTCGATGCATGAGGCTTGCAACTTATAGGATGTCTTATGCATGACACATATGAAGTACTACTACCGTTGACAAAATTGCTTCTATGTTTTCAAAATAAAAAAAAGCTCTAGCACATAACCATTCTTTTACTTTTATGTTGAGTCTCCACCTTCTTTCTTCAAGCACCAACTACTGAGAGCATGATTGTCATTCTGAGTGTAATGTGCATTGTCCCAAAGTAGCATTGTCTTTTGCATGATTGTGATATCGTTTATTTTGAAATCATTGTATCTAGTCATCACTTAAACCTTGAAGGTGCCCCTGCATTTATGTTTTGCATCACTAAAGGGGGCAAGTTAGATATCACTTTATCATATTTGCACATCATATTCATTGCAAATCTATTTGATGCTTCAATGTCATGTTGTATAACTTTCAGTCATTTGTGATTTTCTCATGAGGCAACTTAATAACTATAGAATCATTGTCTCAGTAAGCCTTTGTCATATGACTATAAAAAGTCCTATATGGTTAATAGCATGTCACCACAGAAATTATTCTTATTATCATTTACCTACTCGAGGACGAGCAGGAATTAAGCATGGGGATGTTGATACGTCCAAAACGTATCTATAATTTATGCTTGCTCCATGCCACTTTTGGGTGATATTGCTATGATATTCATACACTTCCGCACACTTTTGATCATATTTGGACTAACCTACTAATCAAGTACACCCCGGTGCCAGTTTCTGTTTTCGGCTGTTTTTGTATTTCAGGTTTTCACGTTACGAGAACTGCCAGGAAAAATCCAGAAAAATTATATAAAAAACAGCGTTCCAGAACCTACCTTGCGCCCGAAGGACACCCTGGCGGCGCCCCCCCTGGGCCGCGCCGGGGGGGCGCCTGGGCCCCCCGAGCCCCGTCTGGTGCCCCCCTTCGACATATATTTAGAGCGTCCTTCGAAACCCTCGGGACGGAAACTCTTTTTTGCGATCTCATCTCTGTTCCGCCGCCGCCGCCGCTTCCAAGATCGGGAGCACTAGGAGAACTCTTCCCGGCACCCTGCCCGAGGGGAGGATCACCATCGGGAGCTTCTCCACCACCATGGACACCTCCCGGATGAGTTGTGAGTAGTCTCCCTTGGACCATGAGTCCATGACCAGTAGCTATGTGATGTTCTCCTCCCGTTCTTGTGCTTCACTAATTAGTCCTCGTGAGCTGCCCTACATGATCGAGGCACATATGTAATCCTTATGCTGTTGCTATGATGAGTTTGCTGGGATCCGATGGATTATGAGATTATGTTCAGATTTATCTTGAGTAATATATTTGATCTACCTCTTTTATATTTATGTTCATAAGTAATTCTTGCATGTTCTCCGTTGTTATTTATTGCTTTGGCCAAGTAATACGTAGTGACTCCAAGAGGGAACGTTATGCTCGATTGTGGGTTCATGCCCCTCGATGACTAGCTTGAGTGACAGAAACATGAGTCTAGGGGATGTGCTGTTGCCACAAGGGGGAAAACAACGGTGCTTGTGCCCGCGGGTGCAAGGATTGTTTACTTTACGCAAAGTTCTTTGAATGCAGTTGTCTGTTGCATTGAGTTTACACTATGGGTGGGACTCGCAACTTAATACCAGCGAGATGTTCTGGATAGATATCTCAAGGTGGATGATTAGTAGTAGATATTGATGGATTTCGGTCTACTTACTTTGGCGTACCGCCCATGCTTTGAACCTCAACCTTTCTTGCAATGTAGTCAGCATTGGTTTGCGTTCGTGGTCCTGTCAATTGCCCAGCTGTAATTCGTTTACCTCACATAGCTGTTTTATCGTCTTTTGGGAGAGAGACATCACTAGTGAACATCATGAGACTCCGGTCCATATTACCATCATTGATCACATCCGCTATTTATTTTTCGCTTTTACTTACTATTGCAAACATTATCTATCACTACTATCATTTGCGTTTAATCCTTTGTGAACTACAAGGCCGGAGGGATTGACAACCTCTCTGTACTCGTTGGGAGCAAAGTTATTTGTATCTGTGTGCAGGTCCACGTTGATTGCTAATCCGCGCCGTTAGCAGTTGACACCTAGTTGTTGAACCTAGGAGTCTCTGGAGACTCGATCCTTGGCATCTTTGCTAAGGGAAAAAACTTCCACAACACTGCATCTTTCACCTTCCACTTGGGGTAACCAACGAGGGGTTAGAGGCCCATCAGATGTTCGCCATGTCAGCGATCCATGCCACAACTGACTCCACCAATCAGGATTAAGCCTATGTATTTTGGTTTTTTTCCTTTTTTTCTCTTATATTTTTTACCCTCTTATTTCGGGTAACATTCAACATATTACCTTTTTATAGTTTGTTCAAATTAACCAGTAGTGTGCACATGTGTGTATCTTGGGATGACAAGCAATGTTGATTTGGAGGTTTTCTTCTTCATTGCATAAAAAAATCATTTACATTTTTCGAGTGCCCAAAATGAGTTTCTTTTCTGAAGGACGTACCAAATAATTTTTGCAAAATTGGACCAAATGATTTTTCTAAAATTCTAGGCCATATTTAATGCACAATTGACCAAATGGTTGGGTGTAAAGAGTTTTGATCCACCTCTCGTGAAAAAGACAAATTTCCGTCGATTCAGCTGGAAGCGGGTCAAATTTGAACTGATGTTGCCTTGTAGTTTGCTCTTTATTTTTTACAAAAATCATTTATAGGTACATAAGTATCTATTTAATCATAGAAACACCAAAAAAATACCAAGATTCAACCACTAGCTAGGAACGGTCATGCCCGCCGTTTTGACCGCATTTTGAAACGGGCATAAAAAATTCAAAAAAATCAAAAAATTGGAAAACCTTCGCATTGTGTCATTATATATGACCAACTTACCAGGAAAAATAATAAACTTGTAATACGGCAATTCTTTTAGAAAAGTGTTCTCAGAAATGAGATATCATGTGTGAAGATTCATGGCTTTCAAGCCGGATGATCAATCCTATGGCCACATTCATGGCATAGTTTGTTCAAATGATCTCATATTGTGCACAAGGGTGCATCTTGGAATGGCAAACAATGTTGCCTAAGGGAGTTTTCACTTTATTTGCACGAAAAATTCATTTTCCATTTTTCGAGTGCCCAAAAGGAGGTTTTTTTGTGAAGGACCTCCCAAATAATTGTTGCAAAATTGGACGAAATCATTTTTATAAAATACTAGGCCATATTTAATACACAATTGACCAAATGGTTGGGTGTAAAAAGTTTTGATCCACCTCTCGTGAAAAAGATAGATTTCCGCCGATTCAGCTGGAAGTGGGTCAAATTTGAACTGTAGCTGCCTTGTAGTTTGCTCTTTATTTTTTCCAAAAATCATTTCTAGGTACATAAGTATCTATTTAATCAGAGAAACACCAAAAAAATACCAAGATTCAACCACTAGCTAGGAACGGTCATTCCCGCCGTTTTGACCGCATTTTGAAACGGGCATAAAAAATTCAAAAAAAATTCAAAAAATTGGAAAACCTTCGCATTGTGTCATTATATATGACCAAGTTACTAGAAAAAATAATAAACTTGTAATACGGCAATTCTTTTAAAAAAGTGTTCTCAGAAATGAGATATCATGCGTGAAGATTCATGGCTTTCAAGCCAGATGATCAATCCTATGGCCACATTCATGGCATAGTTTGTTCAAATGATCTCATATTGTGCACAAGGGTGCATCTTGGAATGGAAAACAATGTTGCCTAAGGGAGTTTTCACTTTATTTGCACGAAAAATTCATTTTTCGTTTTCCGAGTGCCTAAAAGGAGGTTTTTTTGTGAAGGACCTCACAAATAATTGTTGCAAAATTGGACCAAATCAATTTTATAAAATACTAGGACATATTTAATGCACAATTGACAAAATGGTTGGGTGTAAAAAGTTTTGATCCACCTCTCGTGAAAAAGACAAATTTCCGCCGATTCAGCTGGAAGCGGGTCAAATTTGAACTGCAGCTACCTTGTAGTTTGCTATTTATTTTTTCCAAAAATCATTTCTAGTTACATAAGTACCTATAGAATCATAAATACATGGTTTGGTGGCCATACGTCGAGGTTTGGGCGGTGGTCGAGGGCCCCAACTCTAGAGCGCGTAAACTCGCATGCCCGCCACGTGGTCACCGCGTGATTGTGGCGTTGCCATGTGTTATGGGAGGCCTAGGCATGTCTAGTGGGTTGGGAACTCCCCAGGTAGGTTCTAGGAAGAAAATTACAACATAAGATTCTCACGAGGAGACCGATCGATGCTCAAACATGAATTAGCAGCCAAGTGTTTGATTGGCGGTACGAGAAATGCACATGGCTAATGGGCTTGAGTTTTGGTTGAGGATGATCAGTTACTAAGAAGACCATCTTCACAAATTTTCAGCTCAAAAGGAGGAGTCTAGGTGGTACTTACTTTGCAAAGTACCACACTGGACATAAATACGAATGTTGAAGCTGAGCTCAAAATAATGAACGGATTGAGCTGGCATTTGGTGGAGGATAGTTATTTGGGCATAGGAAAGCACTGTAGAAAATGGATACCATTTGGACATGCCAAAGTGGTACTTCCTTCACAAAGTGTTTTTTTGAACAGAACAGGAAAATCAATATTTTCGAATTATTTTTGAACTAGGCAAGGAAGGTTTTTTACATATTTGACAAAGATATAACCCAAAAAATTTATGAGATTTTTTGGGGAATTTTGGGAATGACAGAAATATAGGTTGCTTCACAACCTAGGGCAAAAACTGCCACATGGACATGACACATAGGCAAAACTGATGAGGTGGCGCCTAGTCGTAGCAACCCACCACAATTTACAAGGTTATGACCATCTATATTGGTCATGATCAGCTAGAAATAAGGCAGAGGACCAGTGCTATCTGCTTTATGACCATTTCGTGTAAGGAAATTATGACCTTTCTGACCAAAATGGTCGTTATAGTTTAGGGGTTGGAGCCCCCCGAACAGCTTTTGACCAATTGGTCTGAAATGGTCATAGATCTATGACCAATTCTCCCAGGGTCACTTACAGAAGGTCATAAATTGACATATTTCTTGTAGTGCGGTCAGAGTTCAGTCCCACATCGCCAACCGAAGGGCGCTCACACCGGTTTATAAGCATGTCCCTCTCTCCCTTGTTGAGCTCCTCTCAAAGTGAAAATAGATGCCCCTATATAGGGAATTTGACCTAAATTCATAGTGAATTTCTCTGAAATTCATAGAAATTTATTATGAATTTAGGTTGAATTTTCTCTATAGGCGCATCTATGTTCATTTTTTTAGTAAAGTTAATCACAAACTTGTGATTCACACAAATTTCAAAGAATTCAAATTTTAACTATTCAAATTTGAAAACTAATGGCACTAACATAAAGTTTATAATTTTTCTAAAACTAATGGCACTAACAGATAGTTTATAATTTTGCTGACCTCAAAGCAAAAAGAATTAAAAAATAAAGCAAAAAACAAAAGAAAATAAATAATGCAGAAAACAAAACAAAAAACTAGATTAAAAAAATAAAAATAGCAACAATAAGTATTTTGTTGTAAGTAGAAACAAAATAAAATAAATAAAGCAACAAAAAAAACAAAAAAAAGTGTTTTCATATTTGAAAACTAATGGCACTGACAGAAAGTTTATATTTTTTCTAAAACTAAAGGCAAAAAGAATTAAAAAAGAAAGCAAAAACAAAAGAAAATAAATAATGCAGAAAACAAAACAAAAAAACTGGGAAAAAATAGCAACAATAAGTATTTTGTTGTAAGTAGAAACAAAATAAAATAAATAAAGCAACAAAGAAAACAAAAAAAGTGTTTTCAAATTTGAAAACTAATGGCACTAACAGAAAGTTTATAATTTTTCTAAAACTAAAAGCAAAAAGAATTAAAAAATAAAGCAAAAAACGAAAGAAAATAAATAATGCAGAAAACAAAATAAAAAACTGGAAAAAATAGCAACAATAAGTATTTTGTTGTAAGTAGAAACAAAATAAAATAAATAAACAACAAAGAAAAAAAGTGCCACCTACTGGGCCCCCACGACCTGAATACGACTAGAAACCCTACCATGGGCCAGGATTCAGGCCCGCGGGTGGCCCAGTAGGCCCATAGGCACACAACGCAGGGTTAGGCCCGAAAGCCTGTATTTGAGAGGAGCTCGAGAGGGAAGGCGCAGCAACGCTTATAAACCATTCTCGAGCTCTCTCAGCTAGCGAGGTGGGACTAAACATCCCACCGCACCCGCGCCAGCACAGGGCCTTTGGTCTCGGTTGGTGGCTCCAACCGGGACTAAAGGGGGGTATTGGTACCGGTTCGTGGCACCAACCGGGACTAATGCTCCCCTTTAGTCCTGGTTGGTGCCACCAACCGGGACCAAAGGTCTCTTCTTCCCGCCCTTTGGGCTGCTGAAAAGAGACCTTTGGTCCCGATTGGTGGCACGAACCGAGACCAAAGGGGCATTCGTCCCGGTTAGTGCCACGAACCGGGACCAATGCTCTAGGTATATAAGTAGCACTTCGGAATTTTCAGTTTTCATCCGCCATTCTCCCCCCCCCCCCGACGACGCCGAGCTCATCGACGCCGCCAGGCTGCCCGTGCTCGCCGTCGCCGTCGCCCCGCGCCCCTGCCCCGTGCTCGTCGTCGCTGCCCGCTCCTCGTCGCCGTCGCCCTGCCCCTGCCCCGTCCCGCCCCCGCGCGCCAGCGCCCTCGCCGCCCCCGCCGTCGCCTCGAGCTCCCCTGCCACGGGCTCGCCGTTGCCGCCCGCTCCTCGTCGCCGTCGACCTGCCCCTTCCCCGTCCCGCCCCCGCGCGCCGACGCCCTCACCTACCCCCGCGTTGTGAGCCGCCGCCCGGCTCTATTCATATGTTGCTATATGTTTTTTTATTTTTTATTAGTTTATTTTTTGTTCATATGTGATGTATATGTGTATGTGGCTATAATGTATATGTGTATGTGGCTAGAATTTGCTAAATATATATGTTAAAAATGTTTTTTTGTTCATAGAAAGTTTTTTGTTCATATATAGAAAGTTACAATTTTAGAAAAGTTTTATATATGCAAAAGTTACAATTTTAGAAAAAGAAGGATAGGAAAGAAGAAAATAAGAAGAGGAAAGAAAGAAGAAGAGGAGAGGAAGAAGAGGAGAAATAAATAAGAAGAAGAAAAAAGAAGAAAAAGAAGAGGAGAAGAAGAAAGGAACAGAGGAGAATAGAATAGAGGAGAAGAAGAGAACATAGAATATATTCTCCTCTATTCCTTTCTTCGTCTCCTCTTTTTTTTTCTTTTTTTCTTTGATCTTCTCCTCTAGCTATTCCTTTCTTCTTCTCCTCTTTTTATTTCTTCTTCGTTTTCTTATGTTTTATCGGGTCTGTCGTCGTCGATATACCCCTCCGGATAACTTCAACACGAGGGGTGGGGGGTCGATATACCCCCTCCCCGATAATATTATTTTCGCATGTACGTATGTCGTGTCGATATAAACTCCCGATAACTTCAACACGTGGGAGGGGGGTCGATATACCCCCTCCCGATAACTTCAACACGAGGGGGGTTGATATACCCTCTCTCGATAACTTCAACACGTGGGGGGGGGG
>LR738714.1:659088942-659136074 GCA_902687465.1 Secale cereale
GGGGGGGGGGTCTGTCGTCGTCGATATACCCCCTCCCTGATAACATTATTTTCCCGTGTATGTATCTCGTCGTTGTCGATATTACCCCCTCCTTGAAGTGTTCTCGAGGCCACCCCTAACCCTTGAAGCGTTGTCGAGGCCACCCGAAACCCTAGAGAAGCAGCGTCGAGGCCACAAATTAATATATATGATTCCTTACTGTGATTAGCTAGCTAGTTCTATGTTTGCCATTAATATATCCATCTGTCATGTTTGAATAATAATTGCCATGTTGTAAATATTTGTAGAAACGATGGACGACACCCCCCGAGACGAAGCACAAGAAGCGATGTTGCTGGACACAATCGCAAACAGACGTGATGCCGTCTTGTCGTTTCTCAACGAGACCGATGATCTGCTGGAAAGACAGGATGAAGAAGTAGGCTACGATTATGAAGGCTCCGGTGACCCAATGCAGGTGCAAGAAGTAGACCGTGAGGACGGCTCCGGTGACCCAATGCCGGTGCAAGAAGGAGACCGTGATGACGGCTCCGGTGACCGAACCAAGTCCGGCCAGGTATATATATTAGTTAAGCCTGTGCTGACTAGTTAATTGATGCATTCATTGTTTTGGTATGTACACATATTAATTAACTCTCGTCTTTGTTCTTTTTTCTAGCCCTCCGGATCGAGCACAACTTCGGTAAGGAGACGAGGCCCGAAGAAAAAGTTGAGCTCGGATGAAAAGTTTGAGATCACAGAAATCGCGCGCACCGGCCAACCGATTGAACCCATCCGGACAAAGAACACATTTGTTAATCAGTGCGGGGTTCTGGTTAGGGACAAGATCCCGATCACCATCCATCAATGGTTAAAGCCGACTACAGAAGACCCTGAGGTGTCTTATGTCACTGATATTAGGGCTGGACAAAAATCTCGAAGCTCGCAAGCATAATGAGCGCTCGATAGTTCGGCTCGTTAAGCTCGTGGCTCGCTTCTTAATGAACAGAGCCAATCATTGATTTCAGCTCGTTAAGCTTAATGAGCTTAACGAACGAGCTAACGAGTTCCACAAGTAGCTCGTTGCTTGATGGCTTCTCGCCCCTCCTTGGTTACCCCAAGTGGAAGGTTTGAGATGCAGTGTAGCGGAAGTTTTCCCTTGGCAAAGATACCAAGGATCGATTTCCCTGAAACTCCCAGTTTCAACAAGAAGGTGTCAACTGCTAACGGCGCCAGATATATTAGCAATCAACGTGGACCTGCACACAGATACAAATAACTTTGCTCCCAACAAGTACAGAGAGGTTGTCAATCCCTCCGGCCTTGTAGTTT
This sequence comes from Secale cereale, assembly GCA_902687465.1. Classification (NCBI taxonomy): domain Eukaryota; kingdom Viridiplantae; phylum Streptophyta; class Magnoliopsida; order Poales; family Poaceae; genus Secale; species Secale cereale. Next base: position 659,090,254 of record LR738714.1, read on the forward strand.
ACAAAGGATCAAACGCAAGTGATAATAGTGATAGGTAATGCTGCAATAGTAAGTAAAAGCGTAAAGTAAATAGCGGATGTGATCAATGATGGTAATATGGACCGGGGTCCCATGATGTTCACTAGTGATGTCTCTGTCCCAAAAGACGATAAAACAGCTATGTGAGGTGAACGAATTACAGCTGGGCAATTGACAGAATTATGTGCGCAAACCAATGCTAACTATGTTACAAGAAAGGTAGAGGTTCAAAGCATGGGCGGTACGCCAAGGCAAGTAGACCGAAATCCATCTGCATCTACTACTAATCATCCACCTTGAGATATCTATCCAGAACATCTCACTGGTATTAAGTTGCGAGTCCCACCCATAGTGTAAACTCAAAGCAACAGACAACTGCATTAAAAGAACTTTGCGTAAAGTAAACAATCCTTGCACCCGCGGGCACAAGCACCGTTGTTTTCCCCCTTGTGGCAACAGCACATCCCCTAGACTCATATTTCTGTCACTCAAGCTAGTCATCGAGGGGCATGAACCCACAATCAAGCATAACGTTCCCTCTTGGAGTCACTACCTACTACTTGGCCAAAGCAATAAATGACAACGGAGAACATGCAAGAATTACTTACGAACATAAATATAAAAGAGGTAGATCAAATATATTACTCAAACACAATCTGAACATAATCTCACAATCCATCGGATCCCAGTAAACTCAACATAGCAACAGCATAAGGATTACATATGTGCCTCGATCATGTAGGGCAGCTCACGAGGACTAATTAGTGAAGCACAAGAACGGGAGGAGAACATCACATAGCTACTGGTCATGGACCCATGGTCCAAGGGAGACTACTCACAACTCATCCGGGAGGCGTCCATGGTGGTGGAGAAGCTCCCGGTGGTGATCCTCCCCTCCGGCAGGGTGCCGGGAAGAGTTCTCCTGGTGCTCCCGATCTTGGAAGCGGCGGCGGCGGCGGAACAGAGATGAGATCGCGAAAAGGGTTCCCGTCTCGAGGGTTTCGGGACACGATATAAATATATGCCAAAGGGCGGCATCAGCGGAGGCCCGGGGGGAACAGGCGCCCCCCCGGTGCGGCCAGGAGGGGCGCCGCGCCACCAGGGCGCCTGGAGCCCTGGTGGCACCCCTCCGGCTGTACTTTGGCTGCTGGGAAGCTTCTGGAACACTGATTTTTTATATAATTTTTCCGGGATTTTTCTGGCAACTTTCGTAATGGGAAAACCTGAAATACAAAAACAGCAGAAAACAGAAACTGGCACTGGGGTGCACTGAGTTAATAGGTTAGTCCAAATATGATCAAAAGTGTATGGAAGTGTATAAATATCATAGCAATATCACCCAAAAGAGGCATGGAGCAAGCAGAAATTATAGATACGTTTTGGACGTATCAACATCCCCAAGCTTAATTCCTGCTCGTCCTCCAGTAGGTAAATGATAACAAGAATAATTTCTGTGGTGACATGCTATTAACCATATAGGAATTTTCATAGTCATATGACAAAAGCTTACTGAGACAATGAATCTGTAGTAATTAAGTTGCCTCATGAGAAAATCACAAAGAACTGAAAGTTTTACAACATGATACTGAAACATCAAATAGATTTGTAATGAGCATGGTGTGCAAATATGATAAAGTGATATCTCGCTTGCCCCCTTTAGTGAAGCAAAACATAAATGCAGGGGCACCTCCAAGGTTTAAGTGACGACTAGATACAATGATTTCAGAATAAACGATATCATAATCATGCAAAAGACAATGCTACTTTGGGACAATGCACATTACACTCAGAATGACAATCATGCTCTCAGTAGTTGGTGCTTTAAAAGAAGGTGGAGACTCTCGAACCGTGGCTTTTCTTGGCAAGGTTGAAAACCCGTAGTCGGAAACAAAGACAAAACATGTACCAGAGCTCTTGGTTTTAAAAATAGAGGTAATAATATATTTTTTCTTCTTAGATCATGCATGTTTCGTCAACGAATGCTTGCAGATAACTCAATTACTTCTTGAGATGGACAAGTTTCGAGGAACGGCTCCCTAATGAGGACGATCACATCCTCTTAATCTCCTTTGTTTATCACTGCCAAAGTTTTCTGATTTCTCATGAACAAAGCGTGAAGGAGGGTTTGTTTGTTATATTAATTTTGAGCCGGGCGCACTCAATGCCAGTTCCTTCTCGTGTTATGGGTTTGCACATTATACATGCAATCCCGGGGTGAAGCTTGTCCAACTTAAAAAGATCATAAATTAACTACTACTTCCTCATGGACTTAAAACAGAGGCACAAAATAGGAATGCATTTTCTTTCTTTTTGAATAATTTCGAGATGGTACATGAAAGTCTCCGTTAGGAATGGCAGGTAAATACCATGTAGGAAGGTATGGTGGACTCATATGGCATAACTGGTTTAAAGGAATTTGGATGCACAAGCAGTCAGTCCGCTTAGTACAGGTGGAGGTTAGCAAAAGACTGGGAGCGACCAACTAAGAGAGCAATGACGGTCATAATCATGCAGAGCGACAAAGCAACATTGAATCAGGCATGGTAGTTATATCGCTACTCAGAAACAAAAGATCATCAAGGCTTGACAGACTTTCTGTACAGTCTTAAATATGCGTGAGCATACGCCAAGTCAATCAAAGTAAATTCTTGAAGGAAGATATTACTAAACCATACCACATCATAGGCAAACAAATCATGTTCGTATTCCAATAACACATTGGAAACCTCCCAGCTATTTGAGACTAACCATAAGAAAACATGAACTACTAAACACCATTATGCACGTAGCATTTTTATCATAGACATATCAACCAATGCCACGGGAGCAAACACTCTTAATAAGATAATCATGATAAATAAAGAGAGTTCAAGCAACCAACTAAACGAAAGCTCTTTAAAAAGATAAGCATGAAAACTAAAAGCTAAGCATGATAGTAGCTATTGAAAGACAAAGAACACACACAGCAAGGATATGCATGAAAATTCTATGTTATATTCTAGGTAGAAGTGGAGCGTGTTTCTCTCCCACATAAAGAAAGCTGAGTTCCGACTCGTTATGAAAAGCTAAAGAAAACTAAAAGCAAGACGCTCCAAGCATAGCACATAACACATGAAGTGATAAAAATATAGTGGAACGAAAGACGAACTAATAATGTTGATGGAGAAGGGGATGCACGGGGGCATCCCCAAGCTTAGACGCTTGAGTCTCCCTGAATATTGCTTGGGGGTGCATGGGGGCATCCCCAAGCTTGAGCGTTTGACACTCCTGAATCTTTTTATCATCTTCCCTCGCACACTTGAAAACTCCCTTCATACATAACTCATCATAATCTGATTAGCGAGGTTAGTACCCATAAGAAAATAATTGTTACTTGCTGGAAATAAGGATATTCTTGAAGGTCTACTGTTTCTCAAGATTGCCAAAAGGTTTTTGCAAAGAAAAAGCAAGCTCTAGGTTTGCAAAATGAAGGAAAGGCAAAACAGGACAAAATCTGTGAAAAACAGAACAACAGGTAGTAAATGATTTTTTCGGGGCACTTCTGCAACTCTAATAAAAAAACTCAAAACAGACGCACGAAAGACAATTGTATAGAGCACGCTGTCGAACAAATTCAGACCAAAAAGATGATCTGGTGATTTTATACGAATTTTTCTATCCAAGGACAGAATATGTTTCCTGGACAGCACGTCACAACTTTTGAACTTTCTTGCAATCAGAGGCTACACTTGGCACAAAGTTGAAAAGCAAAGATACAATGATGATGCTACTGTAGTAAACAACATCAAGACACAACAAAAGCAAAAATAAAATTTTTATTCATGTGGGCTGCCTCCCAAAAGCGCTTTCTTTTATTCCTTTAAGCTAGGCATAATGCAAAGAGGAATCAATGACCATCATAATAATCGGAGCTATAAATTGCTTCAAATGGTTCCTCAACAAGTTCACTCTTGTTCCTTCTAGGAAAGGGGTACACACCTTTTGCCTTCCCGCGTAAGCGGATTTGTCCCTTACCTATATCGATGAAGCCTTTTACCGCTCGGAGGAAGTCCCTTCCAAGCACTATATTTCCTTGGTTTGGCTCCATGATGAAGAAATCAACCATTGTAATCCCTTTAAGGAATTTAACTGGCACGTCTTTTATTCTTCCCTGGATTTCAGAAATATCTCCATTGGTGTGTTCATGATAAGATGGTAATCTATCCATGTTAAATTTTAAAGAATCATGAACAATTTTTGGCATAGTAGAAACCATAGATCCAATATCACAATAAGCAAGGAAGTCTTGATTAGAGATACTAATCCTAACAAAAGGCTCCCAATCATTGTCTATTTCCAAAATGTCTTTCTTATTGGGTTTGGGTTTCTTTAGCTTCATCAAGTCTAGAGCATCCATTCTTTTCTCAATAGTAGCAAGTCTATCTATGACAGTATCAAAGTTATGATCATAAACAAAGTAACTAGATAGACCATGTATAATTTCAAGAGCTCTAGCTTCATCACACTCTAGGAAATCTCCTTCAGCTATAATATCAAGAGAGTGTTTACACCATTTAAAAAGACCATGGTAAAAATTTCTAAGCACAATTTTTATAGGTATCCAAGGCATAATTCTCCTATGTGCATCAGAAATTCTGTCCCATGCCTTCTTCATATTTTCTCCATCCTTTTGATGGAAATCTAGGACTTCAGATTCCCTCAAAGCACCAAATCCTAACATGCTTGACTAAACAGAAAGGACTACTAGCAGAAAAGCAAAATAATTTTTTTTTGTAATTTTTGATAGAAGACACTAAAGCAAAAACTGAAAGGTAAACTAACAAGACTAAAAAGCAAAGGTAAAAGATAGCGTGCAACTCCCCTATCCTGAAGAGTGGAGTCCCCGGCAACGGCGCCACAAAACTTTGCTTGATGGCTTCTCGCCCCTCGTTGGTTACCCCAAGTGGAAGGTTTGAGATGCAGTGTAGCGGAAGTTTTCCCTTGGCAAAGATACCAAGGATCGATTTCCCTGAGACTCCCAGTTTCAACAAGAAGGTGTCAACTGCTAACGGCGCCAGATATATTAGCAATCAACGTGGACCTGCACACAGATACAAATAACTTTGCTCCCAACGAGTACAGAGAGGTTGTCAATCCCTCCGGCCTTGTAGTTTACAAAGGATCAAACGCAAGTGATAATAGTGATAGGTAATGCTGCAATAGTAAGTAAAAGCGTAAAGTAAATAGCGGATGTGATCAATGATGGTAATATGGACCGGGGTCCCATGATGTTCACTAGTGATATCTCTCTCCCAAAAGACGATAAAACAGCTATGTGAGGTGAACGAATTACAGCTGGGCGATTGACAGAATTATGTGCGCAAACCAATGCTAACTATGTTACAAGAAAGGTAGAGGTTCAAAGCATGGGCGGTACGCCAAGGCAAGTAGACCGAAATCCATCTGCATCTACTACTAATCATCCACCTTGAGATATCTATCCAGAACATCTCGCTGGTATTAAGTTCGAGTCCCACCCATAGTGTAAACTCAAAGCAACAGACAACTGCATTAAAAGAACTTTGCGTAAAGTAAACAATCCTTGCACCCTCGGGCACAAGCACCGTTGTTTTCCCCCTTGTGGCGACAGCACATCCCCTAGACTCATGTTTCTGTCACTCAAGCTAGTCATCGAGGGGCATGAACCCACAATCAAGCATAACGTTCCCTCTTGGAGTCACTACCTACTACTTGGCCAAAGCAATAAATAACAACGGAGAACATGCAAGAATTACTTACGAACATAAATATAAAAGAGGTAGATCAAATATATTACTCAAACACAATCTGAACATAATCTCACAATCCATCGGATCCCAGCAAACTCAACATAGCAACAGCATAAGGATTACATATGTGCCTCGATCATGTAGGGCAGCTCACGAGGACTAATTAGTGAAGCACAAGAACGGGAGGAGAAACTGGTCATGGACCCATGGTCCAAGGGAGACTACTCACAACTCATCCGGGAGGCGTCCATGGTGGTGGAGAAGCTCCCGGTGGTGATCCTCCCCTCCGGCAGGGTGCCGGGAAGAGTTCTCCTGGTGCTCCCGATCTTGGAAGCGGGGGCGGTGGCGGAACAGAGATGAGATCGCGAAAAGGGTTCCCGTCTCGAGGGTTTCGGGACACGATATAAATATATGCCAAAGGGGGGCATCAGCGGAGGCCCGGGGGGAACAGGCGCCCCCCCCGGCGCGGCCAGGAGGGGGGCCGCGCCACCAGGGCGCCTGGAGCCCTGGTGGCCCCCTCCGGCTGTACTTTGGCTGCTGGGAAGCTTCTGGAACGCTGATTTTTTATATAATTTTTCCGGGATTTTTCTGGCAATTTTTGTAATGGGAAAATCTGAAATACAAAAACAGCAGAAAACAGAAACTGGCACTGGGCTGCACTGAGTTAATAGGTTAGTCCAAATATGATCAAAAGTGTATGGAAGTGTATAAATATCATAGCAATATCACCCAAAAGAGGCATGGAGCAAGCAGAAATTATAGATACGTTTTGGACGTATCACTCGTTAAGCTCGTTAGTAACAACATAATACATATTTTCATCTTACCTCACAAAATTTTCGTAGCACCTCGTCCCATCCACTCAATCTAATCCACATAGGAGGCAACAAAATAGTTTATTTATTTTGTAGTCACCATCTTCCTTTTTAAAAACCAAATCTACATGCTTATCGTGTGGACCTTAACACATCAAAATCTGTTAGCGAGCGCTCGCGAGTGCTCACGAGCTTAACGAGCTTTAAACAAACCGAGCCGACCAGGGTTTTCTGCTCGTTAATCTTAATGAGCTTAGCGAGCCGAGCCTTAATGAGCACGAGCTTAACGAGTACGAGCTTAACAAGACGAGCAGCTCGTTAATCCACCCCTAACCGATATGCAGAAAGATGATCTTTGGACTGAGCTAAAGTCAAATTTCACCCTACCGCCAGAGGATGATCCGGCGAAGCCAGTTAAAGAGCAATTAATCAAGTCTTTTGCTCTTACGAAGATGGCATGCCTATTCAGGAGGTGGAAGAAATACCTAAATAAGTTTGTCGGCAAAAAAGAGACACGAGAATTCAAGAGCATATATGAGAAGATCAGAGATGACTGGCCCGCATTTGTGGCCTATAAGACATCAGAAAAGAGTAAGAATATGTCGGCGACAAACAAGCAAAATGATGCAAAGAAGAAGCATCACCATCGCACGAGGTCAGGTGGCTACCTCAGAGCCCGGCCTAAGTGGGCCAAGGCTGAGAATGATCTGCTTGATAAAGGGATCGAACCAGAGACAATGAACTGGCCAGACCGTTGTCGGACTTGGTTCTTCGGGGCTGGCGGAACCTTGGACCCTGTATCAGGGATGTGCATTTGGACGGACAAGCAATTGGAAATACCACTCAAGAAGCTTCGGCACTATATCAAAGCAGCGCGGCAGGGGATGTTCGTTCTCGAGAGAGAGAACGACGAGCTCACAATGGCCCTCAGGAATCCTGAGCACCCTGGAGGGACACGAGGCACGCCAGGCTCCGTTCCGTGGAGTGCTGGGTTTCCGGACGCAGGCGGTTACAAATGCCATGAGAGGAGGAAGAAAGTGCAGCAGACCGAACTGCAGGCGCTGCACGCTAGGGTACAAGCGATAGAGGAACGAGAAGCAAATCGCAGCAAAAGAACTGCCGAAGCTTCCCCCGAAGCTACCCCGCCATCTCAGCGGAGAAGCAGCGTGGCTTCCACCGAGCTGCTTCAGCCAGAGCATGTCTTGACGGCTCCTGCCAGCTATCCCGTGGATGCTATCACGGAGTCTCAAAATTGCCACCTTATGACGCAATGGATTAATATGAAGGTCAAGGCGGCTGCTGGCTCTGTTTATCCTACTCGACCCGGCACAACTTTTCACTGTCGGCCGATTCCAGAAGGATATGCTAGGGTGATGGTGGATGAAATAACGGAGGGATTTGAGGACCTCCAGCTTGACCACCCTACCGGTGAAGGGGAGACTCGGCTGGGTTCTTCTCTAAAGACTCCATGCCTATGGCGGAAGGACCTCATCAACCTTCTGAACTGGACACCTCCGCCTCCTCCTCCTCCTCCGGCGATTCAAGGCACTCCGCCTCCTCCACCACCTCCTCCTCCGGCGAGTGACGATTAGGGCACTCCGGCTCCTTCTCCGGCGCGTGGCGGCACTCCGCCTCATTCTCCGCCTACGCCGGCGCGCCCGAGCAGCCAGCCTCCTCCTTCTCCGCCTTGTCAGCAAGGGCGGAAGAGACCCGCCGCCGCTCCGGCTGCTCCGGCGCATTGTAGTCCTTCTCCTCCGCCGCGTATGCAAGGAAAGAAGACAGCCGCTCCGTCTGGTCTGCCGGCGTCTAGCAGTACAGCTAGAGGCGGGAGGCAATACAGATTCGGTCCTTCTCTCACGCCTCTAGAGAAGTTAGCATACGAGAGGTCCGACGAGGAAAACGTGAAGATCGCTAAAGGCGAAGTGAAGGACTGGCTTGAAGGGTTGAAAGCAAAGATACATCCACCTCCGGAGGAGAGGATAGATCCGGTGAATGCAAAGCGCACTCTGGCTGCCCTGAAGAAACCAGCGAAGTGTCCACCGAAAGACAACTATGACCGCATTATTGAAAAGTCATTTCACGAAGCGAAGCGGTCGGGAAGTACTAGAAGTGATCAAAGGTTAGCAGAAGGATGAGCTGGGAAACAAATTGCCCAGCTCGGCCAACAAGCGGACCAATCGTGCCCCCCGCTCAAGGTGTCTAGCGACATCGTCGCTAATGATCCAAGGATGGTGCCCGGTTATAGCAATCTTGGAGATTACCTGCCCGACGATGTACATTATGATTTCTTGGAGGTGCAGATACAAAGATACGAGTACGGGAAGCCTCTCGTCAAAGATGAAAGATCTCTATCAACGATGATGCGAAGATTGCATGATTGGTACTTGAAAATCTGCAGAGAGTCTGGGGGGAGGGATAGTTTGTATGTGAGAGTTAAAAAGGAGCATGACCTCGTTGGAATTGAACTGTTGCCTATTCCATTTGAGGAGTTCTTTCAGTTTTTCAATCAATTGGCCCTCGATAAAGCAACAGTCACCTGCTACTGTCTGTAAGTAGTACTACTTCTGTCATTAAGTCTCTCTATATAGCTCAGCTCTTTCATTGCATGTATTTATAATTATCCTCACTATATTATGCAGATTGAAGATCGTCGAATTGAAGAAAAGACAAGTCAGTGATATTGGGTTCATTAACACATATCTCATAGATGCAACTGAGGTTAAATTGCGTGCCGCAGATACCGAGGCCAACTTACTACGATCGTTGGTAGTAAATGAAAACAAAGATATAATACTCTTTCCTTACAACTTCAAGTGAGTGTTACTGTCTTGTGCATATTCGGTTTCCCTTATATATTAGTCAAGGTTCTAGTAATGTAATTGATGAGTTCATGCATGCGTGCGTAGCATCAACTATATTCTCCTAGAGATTAAGCTTGAGCAGGGAGTAGTAACTATCTTGGACTCTAAACGAAAAGATCCCAAGGGGTATGCGGACATGACTCAAATGCTCGAGAAGTAAGTTAAATCGATCATTATCCACCATGCATGTCAACAACTTTGTTCATTTCTGATATCAAGTAATTGTTTTCTTTGTCTGGCAGGGTTTGGAGAAAATTCACCAAATAAGCTCCGGGACTGCCGAAGCAGCTGGAATTTAGACACCAGAAAGTAAGTATTATATAGTAGCATGTTCCGCGCATCTCCTATTGATTCAAGCGCTAGTTTCATCAATACCATTTGGCATTCTTGCTTATCAGTTTGATTGACCTCTATTTCTTGTAAAGTGGTTGTGGCAGGAACAAGGGAATGATTTCTGTGGATACTACATTTGCGAGTCCATCCGCCACATGACCTGTGAGCGAGGCTACTCTGACGAACAATTTGAAGTGCGTAAGCAATAATATTCACAATTTTATTTCATTACCATCATTTGTGTTGAGTTTCATTTATTAATATATATATATATATATATATATATATATATATATATATATATATATATATATATATATATATATATATATATATATATATAGACCGCCTTCAAATTAGATCTTTCGGATGCGGAATGAACTCCTACCACCAGATCGTCTGCGAGCAATTCAAGAGGAATTGGCAGCATTCTTCCTTTACCACGTGATCGCTGAAGACGGAGAATACTATGTGGACCATGCGTCCGTATGATAGGAGATTATATTTGTAAGAGGTAATAATTGTATATATGTACCCGGTAGTGTCGGATAGATATACGATAACTTGTTGTTTGACCAATCTCTCGGAGAAGGAGAGGTGGTCGATATCACTTCTCTCTGTATGCATATATATGTTGATGACGATCTTCTGTTTCCTTCGTTTGCTTACTAGCTAGCTAGCGTGTCCAGTCCTCTCTGTACGTATGTATAGTACGTAGCGTCGACCAAGCACGGACATAAGAGAGGACACTTCTCTCTATTAATTAGCTAGCTAACACAATATATGAAACACCTAAATTAACCCCCCAAAACCCAACCCCCACCCGCTCTTTCAAAAAAAACAAAAACCCCAGCCACAGAAATGCTGACGCGTGGATGCCTATTGGTCCCGGTTGGTGCCACCAACCGAGACCAAAGGCCCTCCTGCCTGGGCTCCGCGCACAGGCCACGTGGAGGCCCATCTGTCCCGGTTCTTGTTTGAACCGGGACTAAAGGGCTAGGGATTAGTACCGACCCTTTAGTCCCAGTTCAAGAACCGGGACAAAAGGCCCTTACGAACCGGGACAATAGGCCCGTTTTCTACTAGTGCTTCCACCAAGCACTACAAAAAAAAGACACATCCGTGACATTTTGGGCCGAACGAAACTTTTTTCTGTCATACTTATGACACTTCCATGACAATAATTGTGACAAAACACAGTATCATCATAGAAGTGGTGGGTTCCGACTTCCATGACAAAAAATGGGCTTTTCGTCCTGGGCGGGCCGGAGACGCAGCTGCATGACATTCTTTGGGACGTCCATGACGGAAGAAACCATGGTAGAAGCGAGGGCGAGGAAAATATCGGGGTGTTCCCGATTACGGTGGGTGGTCGGGGCCGAGCGATGCGTGTATCTCTCATACACGCACGCGCGTGGGTTTGGGCTCTAACTGAACCCAAGCGATTGCACTGCAGGCTACGCGTTACTGAACCCGAGCGATCGATCTATCTCTGTTAACTGAACCCGATCGAGCGATTCCTTCGCTCCTGCTGCTAACTAAAGCCGGTCGATGCTACCTCTGCATGAACAGTGAGTGTTGCTGGGGGGTTTGGATGAATAGTTCCTAGTGGGGGTGGCTGAACAGGACCCCGTGGTGTTGCCTCTGCATGAACAGGACCCCGTTCGATTGAGCCGGTTGGGGCTGCATGAACAGGAGCCCGTGGAGGGCTGCATGAACAGGACCACCCCGTGGAGGGCTGCATGAACAGTAGACGGTGGAGGGCTGGATGAATAGTAGCCCATAGAGGGGTGGTTGAACAGGAGCCCGTGGAGAGGGCTGGTTGAGTAGTAGCCGGTGGAGTAGCGCGTGGTGGAGGCTGAACAGTCGCAGGTGGAGGCTGGAGGAGATCGACGGTGGATGAACAGTAGCCCATGGAGGCTGGAGGGGGTCGACGGTGGTGATGAACAGTATCCCGTGGAGTCCCGTTTTGCGGTACGCCACACCCCTCCCGATGAACAGGACCCTCGTTTCGACCGTGGCGCTCCAACACAAGTCTGTTTCCTCCGTTTGGCGGTACGCCACACCCCTCCCGATGAACAGGACCCCCGTTTCGACCGTAGCGCTCCAACACAAGTCCGTTTCCTCCGTTTTGCGGTACGCCACACCCCTCCCGATTAACAAGACCCTCGTTTCGACCGTAGGAGGTCTGTTTCCTCCGTTTTGCGGTATGCCAGACCCCTCCTGATGAACAGGATCCTGTTTCGAACATGGCCGGTCGAACACAAGGCCGTTTCCTCCATTCTGCGGTACGCCAGGCCTCGTTTCCATCGGCTGTTCCGTCCAAGCACTCCTAATGAACACGACGACGCATTCCATTCCGACCCAGCAGGTTGGCTCCCCATGAACACGACGACGACGTTGTTTCTCCATTTCGACCGAGCCATGTAGACGAGCCTTGGCCGTATGTATGTGCGAGTAGGTGTTCGAGACCCTGCCCGTATGTATGTACGTGGCCGTATTTTCTTTCTTGCAAACTGGCCGCTTTACGTACGTGTACATGCTATGTGCGCGCCTCTACTACGACACGTGACCGCCTCTACATCGACCAGTATGTACATACACGTTCGCGACCAGAACGACAACGCTACGTACGCTTCGACCAGGTGGGTCCTGACTGTCACGCACTTCCTTGCGTGCGAAGATTTAGCTGGTGGGTCCCAGCAGTCAGGGGGGCGAATCGTTTTTTTTCTGACGCACTTCCTTGCGTGCGAAGATGTAGCTAGTGGGTCCCAGCAGTCAGGGGGAAACATTTTTTCGCGAAATAGGGTGGCCCGTCCGGTGGGTCCTGATGTCTACACACGCTTCTACTCTTGTAGACTATGTTGGGCCTCCAAGCGCAGAGGTTTGTAGGACAGCAGCAATTTCCCTCAAGTGGATGACCTAAGGTTTATCGAACTCAGGAGATAGAGGATGAAGATGGTCTCTCTCAAGCAACCCTGCAACTAAGATACAAGAAGTCTCTTGTGTCCCCAACACACCTAATACACTTGTTAGATGTATAGGTGCATTAGTTCGGCGAAGAGATGTTAAATGGCAAGTGATATGGATGACAAAACAAAGTAATATAAATCTGTAATAAAAAGTGCAGCAAGCAAACAAGTGGTAAACGTGAGCACAAATGGTATTGCAATGGTGGAAACAAGGCCTAGGCTTCATACTTTCACTAGTGGCAACTCCCAACAACATTAACATAATCGAATCACATGATATTTCCCATAAAACATGCAATGGAGACGCACCCGGAGGTCATTCCTTCGTGGTCAAGAGAGGACGAGAATTATGTAGGTCTACAAAAGCACACCTCAAAGTTCGTAGTTCTCAATCTAAGGATTTCCCAATGTCACCACGGCCATCCAAAGAGAGTCCCACAATCACCACAACATATCTAAAGGATAGTCAAAGACAAGCACCAAGAGACTCTCAATCTTCAATAAACACACAAGAGAGGAAATCACTCATGAAAATATTTTTCTAATCCATGTCCAATAGACCGCTGTCACCTTGTTCTCGGGGATTATACTAGATAAAGACAAGTGAGTACATCAATCCAATACATAGAGGAAGGGGAAACATCATGGGATCACCCTAGATTAACATAGCCTATGATCACAACGAAGATCACATCATGGGAGAGAGAGATAACCACATAGCTACACGTACGAGCCCTCGGCCCCGGAGGAAACTACTCACGCATGGACATGGTGAGGAGGAGGTTGATGATGGTGTTGATGGAGAGGTGCAGCCCCGTGAGGAGGAGACGGTCGGCGGCAGCCACGGAGGCGGCGGCGGCGGCCCTTGGGGGTGCGGCGGCGGCGGCGGCCCTAGGGGGCAGCGACTCCTTGGCCCCCCTTCTTCCTTGTGGATGGTGCTGCAATGGTACTGGTCCTCCCCTCCAAGACGGCGGCTCGGGAGGAGGAAAATTCATGGCCCTTGGTGACCTAGGTTTCCTCTCTTTATATAGACTCTCGGATTCCTGTCATCAGATTTTGGGCCTCAGTAAAACGGGCTTTACTCGGCCGTCCGGACTCCGATTTGGACGAATTTTATATCCAGAAGCATCGCCCCGAAATTCCCCACAACTTTCGCCACTAGACTTTTTCCGTTTGACGTCGTCTTCGGGCCGTAATGTGACCATCTTTAAAAAACGTTCTCAGACAGATTTCAGGAAAGTCAGAGTCCTACTCTAATACGACTCCTTTTGCGTTTTTGTCAATTTCCAAGTAATTCCTACACAATAAAGTGTAAAACAAGAACATTGTGCACTTTTGCAACCATTAGTAGGTTAGTCCAAATATGATCAAAAGTGTATGGAAGTGAATAAATATCATAGCAATATCACACAAAAAAGGCATGGAGCAAGCAGAAATTATAGATACGTTTTGGACGTATCAGGTCCCCGCTGTCAGGTGGAGGAATAATTATTTTGCGCGTATTAAGGAGGCACTTCCTTGCTGCGGCCGTGGACCTAGCTGTCCGCCTCTCCACGTACAGTACTCTTCCGATGGAAGCCGTTCCTTGACCACGTTGACCACGCCACGCCGAGAGCACCACGGCGGTGAACGACGGCGAGGCCTAGGAAGGGGAAGACGCGGAGCCGAGGAAGACGCGACAATGGAAGCCCGCGCGGAGAGGAGTACGAGGGTTCACTGGTTCGGCTGCGGTGTGAGGCTGTCGTCGCCGTAGAATAACAGGGGGTGTGGGTGAGTGGAGGGATGGCCTGGCCAGCGGTGGGAGTAGTTGGGGGCGGTGAGGCCTCCGCGGCCGCACAGCCGGTCATGGGAGGCAGGAGCACGAGGCACGACCGGCGCTGGTTTGCTAGCTGGTTTGGGCGGCTGGAGCAAGAAGACCAGAGGTTGAAGAAGCACTACGGCCGTTGGATGGACATCGTACGATCACTAGAGCTAGAATCGTGTATATTGACTAACTTGACAAAGCCCTCCGTCCCCGTCAACTTAGTAGGCCCACAAGTCAGCCTGCCACTATACTGGGTCCCAGCTAACAGGGGGAGTATTCATTTTTTTGTGCGTAGTAAGGAGGCACTTCCTTGCGTGTGAAAATATAGCTGGTGGGTCCGAGCTGTCAGCGGCGGTAACATTTTTTTCGCGAAATACAGAGGCCCTTTCGATGGGCCCCGGATGTTAGGTGGAGGAATCATCATTTTGCGCGTAATAAGGAGGCATTTCCTTGAGTGCAGCCATGGACCCAGATGTCAGCCTCTCCACGTACAGTCCACTTCAGATGCATGTCGGTCGTTGACCACGTTGACCAGGCCGCGCCGAGAGCACCAGGGCGGTGGACGATGGCGAGGCCTAGGAAGGGAACAACACGGAGCCAGGGAAGACTCGGCAGTTGTTTCCCACGCGGAGGAGTACGAGGGTTTACTGGTTCGTCTGCCGTCCCCGGAGAAAACAGCGGGTGTGGGTGAGTAGAGGGATGGCTAAGCGGCTACGTCAACAATGCCTATCTGAACGGTCAGCTAGCGGTCACCAAAGCGCTCGGCGACTGGCTCTCAACGACCTCAAGGAGATGGGCAAGCCGGGAGCCTCGCTGAGCGCTGAGACGGAGCTCAAGATTATCACCCTGACCAAGGACGACAAGTTCCTGATCATCGGCAGCGACATCGTGTGACCAAGGATGACGAGTTCCTGATCATCGGCACTGACAGCGTCTGGGACTTCTCGAACTAGAACTTGGTGGACTTCTTCCAGCTCTCATGGCGATGGTGTGGTTTGGCCTCGGCTACAAGCATTTAAGGTGAGTGCTCGTGAGCTCCTGATTTTCTACATTCAGGATCTGCGATGTGCTAAACTGTTGTTGCATGTGACTTGTTTCAGATGCACGACAATGGCAACTTGGTGCTAGACATAGTGATTTTGTCGTTGGCGCGACCTGTTGGTTGCCGTCGGTGTGTCTGGCGATGATGGTTCGCCGCCTTGGTTCCATCACCGACAGAGATGGTGCTGCTGTCACCTCATAACCTCAGTGTCGGCTCTGATGACTGCCTCATCTTCTTCCACTACTTAGGTAAGTTCCTGGTCTCTCCTTTCGCCTCTGTGTGCTCTGGGATCCTAGCCTTTAAGGGATGGCCATACTGTGCTCTGCTCCAGCCATCGAGCTGACATGTAGCGCTTTTGCTCTATTGGTGGTTTTGGCCATCGAGTCGATGAGCTATGCTGATATTGTTGACATATTAAACATATTTCTAGTGTATTTGATTTGAAGACAGACTGGAGCTTGTGGAGAAGTTCTCTGGAAGGGTCCTTTTTGTTTGACATGTTCTAGAAGAGGTCCTGACTTATAGTGACTTACCAATGTGGGTTACTTTTTTTATCTTGAATGAAAGATTAGGCAGGTTTTATCTTCTGACATTGAAAATAAGAACGAGTAGTTGATTCTGTTGGATGTTGTCCGCTGCAACTGCAATGAATTTTTTTTTTACTAGATGCATGCAGTTCCGTTTGGCTCTAGAACCACTCAGAATAAACCCTAGCTAGTGGCGGCAACATCTCATTGTGGACTAAGAGTTCGTAGTAGGATTCATGTGTTCGATTTGAACCAAACTGCTTGGTGTACGTACACCATGTTTGCATGCTTCATTTAGACCATGTTACAAGACAGACTACAGGCATCACATACTACTGTTACATGTAGGATTTATGTGTTATATGTTATTTCTGTTCCTCTGATACTACTATATTCTTTTCATGATTGGTAACTAAAAGTGTCCCCTTTTTGGTTAACAGAAGTGATCACAAAGGAGTTGGATGCGTAGGGGCATGGCATCCCGACGACAATGGCCAACACCACCTACATGGGCATGAATGCCCTCCATGCTGCTGACGGTCTTGGCACGCTACTGATCTATCTCCTGGAGGAGGTTAAGATGGATGTTAACATGCCTGGCACCGACGCACGGTTCAGGGTAATTCATTCATTCACGGCTTTTCAGTTCCTGGTCCTTCTGTTTTGCTGTGCATGGATTTCATATTGTTCCCCTGCTACTGTAAAGCATCATTCATGATAATACTGTTTGGCAATTCATTGATTTTTTTAATATCTTTCTTTTCTTTATCAAACTATAATGTCAATATGCTTTTCCTGTGGGAACACGCATGGTGCTGCCTGGTGACTTGTGCTTTGTGCTTTGTTTGCTGGCTGGATATTGAACTCGTGAATTGATGCTGAAAGCACTATGTAAATTGTTTATTTGTGTGCTATCCCCAACCTTTGAATGTGCAATGCAATGAATTCTTAAGCGGTCGAGAGTGATATGCTAAATTTGTTTGGAGGACACATGCCTTCTTGATATACATGTGATTGATGCATGATTCATGTATTTTTCTCCTTGCTTATCATCCTTGATTGATATAGACTTGCAGATTGGATTGATGGTGATTTATGCATGCTAGACTTACAGACTTGTTATGCATATTGCCTTTCTACATTCAGGATCTGTATTGTGCTAGACTGTTGTTGCATATGACTTGTTTCAGATGCATGGCAGTCACAACTTGGTGCCGGACTTGGTGATTTGTCGTCGTCGCTGTCTCCGGCATTGGTGGTGCGCCGCCTTGCTTCCATTGCCGCTGCTGCCTCCTCGGCTTCCACCACTTAGTTAAGTTAATGGTCTCTCCTTCCTCCTCGCCTTTGAGCTGTGGGCATAATGTGCTCTGCTCCGGTCATTGAGTTCTTGTGGTCAGGTGGTGGTTCTGGACATCGAGCCGCGTCTGATTGTGATGCCAGCCATCTAGCCAATGATGGATTTGGTCATGTGGTCATACTTTCTATGGTGGTGGTCTTCTTCTGGCCACCACAAACTTGTGATTGGATGATCTTGTCCCTATGCTGGTTAGGCCCTTTTGCTACTTGTATATGCAATTTGTTTGGTTTCGATAATTATTTAGGGTCTTGGCATGAAGCTATCCAGGGTGTATAAATTGATATGAAATGAACACACCTTTTCACCACACTTCCTCTAGGGTTTTGGTAGTGGTCCATGTCTAAATTAAGAGGATTGGTGTGCCATTGTTGTTTACTTGTTAATGACAAACAAATAGAATAAAATGCTGGAATGCGAAGCTTTGAAAGTCTTTCTTTGTTGGGTTGTGATAGAACAGAGTAGGTTCTGTACTACAAGGAAACAGAGCCGACTTGGATTATTGAAAAGCAAGCAGCCGGACTTGTTGCCCCTTGTTGCTCGGGCATGTCCGTGGACGTTTGAGGTACCAAATTAGCTATGTTTGGCTGTAGATGCTCTTAGGATATACACGTATTGGGCTTAATTAGGAGTCACAATACCATGCCAATGGGTAGTTGTAACTTGGATTAAACAATATTCTTTCGAATTTGGTTTATGATGATCTCAAGTAACAGGCGTTGATTAGAATGGTTGGTACTTATATCTAGTCATGGGTAAACACAATCAGCACGGCAAACTAGTTACTACTAGCCATAGATTTGGCAAGTAGCAACAAGGTGGCCATGACAAAACGAGCTACAAATCATACAAGTTGCTAGAGATATCATAGGCTGGGCTCTTTATCTTGGCAAGCAAATGCTTGCTCATTTTAGCATCGTCCTATTGTGTGTGTGAGAGAGAGAGAAGGGTGGTGGATCTGGATAAAATGTCAATATTGAATTGAACCAATCATGCTTTGGTTTCTGTGATCATATAAGTGGATTGAGTTCAACTTGTAGTTATGGTATCTCAAGGGGAACATTCCCTTTTTGTTTCCTTGCGTAGAAAATTTCTTGTTAGTTTTCTTGAGATCATATTGTATCTGGGGCCGATCTTGAGTCGGTCTATTTTGCAGCTCTGAAATCTTTAATACTCTTGTGAAAATGTCTAGTAATATATGGCTGGATAGGTGCTTGGTTCTCATGATCTTACTTGTAGGTGATGAGTAAAGCATGTTATCTTTTTAAAATAGCTACACTTTTTCAGTTATGTTAGGAGTATGTTCTCATGAATTATGTCCTTGGTCTCTCCTTCGTCCCCTCATTCGAGATGTGGCCATAATGTGCTTTGCTCCGGTCATCGAGCCGATGATCTAGTGTTTGTGGTCTGGTGGTGGTTCTGGCCATCGAGTCGATGAGCTATGTTGAAAAAGTAGACATGTTCAGGCTGATCATGATTTTGTGAGTTGCAAGGCCCATTTTGTGTGCGTCTGCCCTTCAGTTTTCTCTCACTGTATGCACCTGTCTTAGCTAATGATTTTGATTCCACATGGTTGTACTTGTAACTACTCCCTCTGTCCCATAATATAAGATCTTACTACATCCAATGTACTCATATATTATGGGAGGATGGAGTAATTATTAACAGCTCTTGTCCGTCAAACTAACAATAGTATCATAATAGAGAAGTAATTTGGTTGCGTGAAAAACTTACATGGAGTCTCGGAGTGCGGATGGTTACCTGAAAGCGCCGTGGCAGCACTCAGATTGAATCATTTACTGTTCCCTAAAGGTCAGTTGTGTTCTTGATCATTTTTCCACGTGACATATATTCACTCTCACATTGTGTGGGCCTAACATAAAAATGTTTGGCTTGCAACAATTTTAGGCTGCTCCTGTGTTGAGCTTCGCCAATCAGGCCGGCCTTGACTTGTCAGAGGCGATGCTGATTGCTCTCCAGGTTCCCCAAGATCATGCAACAGGTATGTAGCCAGCCACCGTTCTGAATGAAATGCAGACTTGCCCCCGGCTGTTTATAACAAGACTGCAAGTTTGAAACTCTTGTTGTGTTCAGGGTTTTGCGTACCTCCCCGATGGTGTGTGCACTTTTTTCAGTTATGTTAGTTTCTTTACATTTGAAATGAAGAACCCTCCAGGATCTCGGGAGGAGCTACAGGTTATTTTCCATTCTGAAGATGGTTGCCATTTATCCGTTTCATGTTAGTAGCACTGCCTGTGCTATTCCATAATATCGCAATAGAGAGAAGTAATTTGGTTGCGCGAAAAACTTCCAGTTTTCATGCTGGAGCGGAACTCTTTTGCGCCGAGTCCTAGAGTGCGGATGCTTCCCTGAAAGTGTCGTGGCAGCACTCAGATTCAACCATTTCATGTTTCCTGAAGGTTCGTCACGTTCTTGATCATTTTGCCACGCCACATATACTCATGCTGCCATTGTGTGGGCCTAAGAAAGAAAATGTTTGGCTTGCAACATTTTTTGGTTGCTCCTGTGCTCACCTTTCCCAGTCAGGCTGGCCTCGACATGCTAAAGACGCTGATTGCTCTCCTGGACATCTTGCTCGAGAAGATCCTTGATGACGATGGCCGAAAGGTGTTGTGCTCTGAGTTCCCCAAGATCATGCAACAGGTATATAGCCGATCACTGTTTTGAATGAACGGCAGACTCGCACCCGGCTGTTTGTAGCAGGACTGAAAAGTCTAACACTCTTTTTTGTGTTCAGGGTTTGGCATACCTCCCCGGCGGTGTGTGTGTGTATCGACCAGGGGCGACCCGTGTCGTACGAGCAGGAAGGCCGTTTAGTTGCTGGAAGTTTGATCTCCTGGGGGCGGACGGAGCGAGAAGACCGACCGATGGACGCTGTCGCGCTGCTTGGTCTTTGAAAGCCCTGATTGTTATGGCTGGTGATGGATCATAAAATGGCCTTGTTGTTGCCTGTTGGCTGGTTCCAGTGTTGGAGGCCGGTGGTATTGAAGAGGTGAACAAGTGTTGATATCTATTGTTTGGCAATGCAACTATCAATTGATTGGGTGCATACACGCACGTATATATTTATAGTGAGGAGCCCACGGCCTCGACTATACATGGTAACTAGGAGGCGGGGATCGGTAGGAAATGATCCTACATATACATGCGATATACTGCCTTTACAAAATATATTCAACACCCCCCCTCCCGCAGTCGATACGGCATCTGTGACGCATAGACTGGACCGAAACTCCTCGAATGTAGTCGTCGGTAACCCCTTGGTCATAACATCGGCAAATTGCTCAGCGGTGAGAACGTGCAAGACCCGGATGTGGCCGAGAGCCACCTGCTCACGCACGAAGTGGATGTCGAGCTCGATGTGCTTCGTGCGATGATGATGAACGGGGTTGGCGGAGAGGTAGACGGCAGAGACGTTGTCGCAGTAGACAACGGTAGCCTTGGCCACGCCAAGGTGCAACTCCTGGAGAAGTTGTCGTAACCAGGAGCACTCAGCAACAGCATTGGCCACGTGATACGTCTAAAACATATCTATAATTTCTGCTTGCTCCATGCCTCTTTTGGGTGATATTGCTATGATATTTACACACTTCCATACACTTTTGATCATATTTGGACTAACCTATTAACTCAGTGCACCCCAGTGCCTGTTTCTGTTTTCTGCTGTTTTTGTATTTCAGGTTTTCCCGTCACGAAAACTGCCAGAAAAATCCTGGAAAAATTATATAAAAAATCAGCGTTCCGGAAGCTTCCACACGGTCGAAGTAGGGCCGGAGGGGGGCCACCAGGGCTCCAGGCGCCCTGGTGGCGCGGCCCCCCTCCTGGCCGCGCCAGGGGGGGGGACCTAGGCCCCCCAGGCCTCCGCTGATGCCCCCCTTTGGCATATATTTAACACGCGTCCCGAAACCCTCGAGTACGGAACCCTTTTTCGCGATCTCATCTCTGTTCCGCCGCCGCCGCGCTTCCAAGATCGGGAGCACCAGGAGAACCCTTCCCGGCACCCTGCCGGAGGGGAGGATCACCACCGGGAGCCTCTCCACCACCATGGACGCCTCCCGGATGAGTTGTGAGTAGTCTCCCTTGGACCATGGGTCCATGACCAGTAGCTATGTGATGTTCTCCTCCCCTTCTTGTGCTTCACTAATTAGACCTCGTGAGCTGCCCTACATGATCAAGGCACATATGTAATCCTTATGTTGTTGCTATGTTGAGTTTGCTGGGATCCGATGGATTGTGAGATTATGTTCAGATTGTGTTTGAGTAATATATTTGATTCACCTCTTTTATAATTATGTTCGTAAGTAATTCTTGCATGTTCTCCGTTGTTATTTATTGCTTTGGCCAAGTAGTAGGTAGTGACTCCAAGAGGGAACGTTATGCTCGATTGTGGGTTCATGCCCCTCGATGACTAGCTTGAGTGACAGAAACATGAGTCTAGGGGATGTGCTGTTACCACAAGGGGGAACACAACGGTGCTTGTGCCCGCGGGTGCAAGGATTGTTTACTTTACGCAAAGTTCTTTTAATGCAGTTGTCTGTTGCTTTGAGTTTACACTATGGGTGGGACTCGCAACTTAATACCAGCGAGATGTTCTGGATAGATATCTCAAGGTGGATGATTAGTAGTAGATGCAGATGGATTTCGGTCTACTTGCCTTGGCGTACCGCCCATGCTTTGAACCTCTACCCTTCTTGCAACATAGTTAGCATTGGTTTGCGCACATAATTCTGTCAATTGCCCAGCTGTAATTCGTTTACCTCACATAGCTGTTTTATCGTCTTTTGGGAGAGAGACATCACTAGTGAACATCATGGGACCGCGGTCCATATTACCATCACTGATCACATCTGCTATTTACTTTCTGCTTTTACTTACTATTTACAGCATTACCTATCACTATTATCTCGTGCGTTTGACCCTTTGTAAACGACAAGGCCGGAGGGATTGACAACCTCTCTGTACTCGTTGGGAGCAAAGTTATTTGTATATGTGTGCAGGTCCACGTTGATTGCTAATATCTGGTGCCGTTAGCAGTTGACACCTTCTTGTTGAAACTGGGAGTCTCAGGGGAAATCGATCCTTGGTATCTTTGCCAAGGGAAAACTACTGCTACACTGCATCTCAAACCTTCCACTTGGGGTAACCAACGAGGGGCGAGAAGCCATCAAGCAAAGTTTTCTGGCGCCGTCGCCGGGGACTCCACTCTTCAAGATAGGGGAGTTGCACGCTATCTTTTGCCTTCGCTTTTAGTCTTGTTAGTTTACCTTTCAGTTTTGCTTTAGTATCTTTTATTGAAAATCACAAAAATAGTTTCCAAGTTGTGTGACTTCACTAGTCACAACAACGATGACTTTATTTGCACGCCTATCGCTACACCTGCCACTTCAGCACCTTCGTATGAAATTAAACCTGCTTTACTGAACTTAGTTATGAAAAATCAATTCTCCGGTGCTGGAGATGATGCTGCTTTACACTTAAACAACTTTGTTGAACTCTGTGATATGCAAAAGTACCAAGAAATAGATGGTAATATTGTTAAGCTTAAGCTTTTTCCTTTCTCCTTGAGAGGAGGAGCTAAAATTTGGTTTCAATCTTTGCCTAGAAATAGCATAGATTCATGGGACAAGTGCAAAGATGCTTTTATTGGAAAATACTTTCCACCTGCTAAAATCATCCAACTAAGGAGTAACATAATGAATTTCAAACAATTGGATAATGAACACGTTGCCCAAGCCTGGGAACGTATGAAATCTCTTATCAAGAACTGCCCTACTCATGGTTTGACTACTTGGATGGTTATCCAAACTTTTTATGCAGGCTTGAACTTTACCTCGCGGAACTTGTTAGATTCGGCCGCGGGAGGAACCTTTATGTCAACTACACTTGGTGCTGCCACGAAGCTTCTCGATGAGATGATGACCAACTATTCCCAATGGCACACCGAACGCGCTCCAACGGGTAGGAAGGTAAACTCTGTCAAGGAGATTTCCTCCCTAAATGAAAAAGTTGACTTGATCATGTCTCTACTTTCGAAGCATTCTTCTATTGATCCTCGTGATGTTCCTTTAAATTCTTTGATTGCTCCAGAACAAGTAGATGTGAACTTTATCTCTAGAAACAATTTTAACAACAATGCTTATAGGAGTAATTTTGGTAGCAATCCTAGACCGTTCCCCTCTAATTCCTATGGGAACAACAATGCTTATCCTAGCACCAAGAACTCCACTACTGAACTAGAGATTATGCTTAAAGATTTCATCACTACCCAAAAAGCCTTTAATAAGAGTGTAGAAGAAAAACTAAACAAACTAGATAATCTCTCTTTGAAGGTAGACAATTTAGCCCATGAGGTAGAATTGCTTAAAATTAGAACTTCTCCTCTTGAGGAGAGGAAGGTCACTCCTATGAATGCTATTCAAGTGCAAATTAATGAAAACATTAGGATGTTGGCTAAACTTAAAGAGAGATGGGCTAGAGAAAGGGAGGAAGAAGATAGAATTAAGAACCTTCCTACCCACCACACTATTTCTACTATCCAAGTTGTTGAGGATATCCAAACTCTTAGCACCCAATGCACTCCTGGTCCCGTTGGACCTATTAATGGTGATGCTATGACTATAGAAACTACCAAACAAGTGAACCTAAAGGACACCACTACCACTTTACTTGATAGTAGTGACCTTGATTTTGATAATTGCACTCTTACTGAAGTTATTGATTTCCTTCACAAGATGTCTAGAGATCCCCGCACTAGCATGCTTAACCTTGCATTCACAGAGCATATCACTAATGCTCTCATCAAAGCTAGGGAGGAGAAACTTAGAGTAGAAGCCTCCATACCTAGGAAGCTAGAAGATGGTTGGGATCCTATGATTAAAATTAAGTTGAATAACTTCTCTTGCTATGCTTTATGTGATGTTGGAGCTAGTACCTCCGTTATGCCCAAAAGAATATATGATATGCTTAAATTGAAACCTTTTGATTCTTGTTCTTTTGGTGTTCGTCTCGTTGATTCTTCCATAAAGAAACCTTTGGGGAGGATCGACGATGTTCTTATCATTGTCAATGACAATTACGTTCCCGTTGATTTTACTATTATGGATATTGAATGTGAACCTTCTTGTCCAATTATTTTGGGACGTCCTTTTCTACGCACCGTTGGTGCTATCATTGACATGAAAGAGGGGAATATAAGATTCCAATTTCCTCTCAAGAAAGGGATGGAACACTTCCCTAGAAAGAAGATTAAGTTACCTTTTGAGTCCGTTATACGGGCTAGCTATTCTTTTACTCTTGATAAAACTTGATCTTTTTGCATTATGCCTAGCTTAAAGGCATAAAAGAAAGCGCTTTTGGGAGGCAGCCCACATGAATAAATTTTATTTTGCTTTTGTTGTGTCTTGATGTTATTACTACAGTAGCATCATCATTGTATCTTTGCTTTTCAACTTTGTGCCAAGTGTAGCCTCTGATTGCAAGAAAGTTAAAAAGTTGTGACGTGCTGTCCAGGAAACAGATTCTGTCCTTGGATAGAAAAATTCGTATAAAATCACCAGATCATCTTTCTGGTCTGAATATTTTCGAAAGCGTGCTCTATACAATTGTCTGTCGTGCGTCTGTTCTGAGTTTTTTGATTAGAGTTGCAGAAGTGCCCCGAAAAATTCATTTACTACCTGCTGTTCTGTTTTTCACAGATTCTGTCCTGTTTTGCCTTTCCTTCATTTTGCAAACCTTGAGCTTGCTTTTTCTTTGCAAAAACCTTTTGGCAATCTTGAGAAACAGTAGACCTTCAAGAATATCCTTATTTCCAGCAAAGAACAATTATTTTTTTATGGGTACTAACCTCGCTAATCAGATTATGATGAGTTATGTATGAAGGGAGTTTTCAAGTGTGCGAGGGAAGATGATAAAAAGATTCAGGAGTGTCAAGCGCTCAAGCTTGGGGATGCCCCCATGCACCCCCAAGAAATATTCAAGGAGACTCAAGCGTCTAAGCTTGGGTATGCCCCGTGCATCCCCTTCTCCATCAACATTATCAGTTCGTCTTTCGTTCCATTATATTTTTATCACTTCATGTGTTATGTGCTATGCTTGGAGCGTCTTGCTCTTAGTTTCCTTTTTAGTTTTCTTTAGCTTTTCATAACGAGTCGGAACTCAGCTTTATTTGTGTGGGAGAGAAACACGCTCCACTTCAACCTAGAACATGACATAGAATTTTCATGTCTATCTTTGTTGTGTGTGTTCTTTGTCTTTCAATAGCTACTATCATGTTCAGCTCTTAGTATTCATGCTTACCTTTTTAAAGAGCTTTTGTTTAGTTGGTTGCTTGAACTCTCTTTAGTTATCATGCTTATCTTATTAAGAGAGTTTGCTTCTGTTGCATTGGTCGATATTTCTATGATAAAAATGCTACGTGCATAATGGTGCTTAGTAGTTCATGTTTTCTTATGGTTAGTCTCAAATAGCTGGGGGGTTCCCAATGTGTTATTGGAGTACCAACATGATTTGTTTGCCTATGATGTGGTATGGTTTAGTAATATCTTCCTTCAAGAATTTATTTTGATTGACTTGGCGTATGCTCACGCATATTTAAGACTGTAAAGAAAGTCTGTCAAGCCTTGATGATCTTTAATTTCTGAGCAGCGATATAACTACCATGCCTGATTCAATGTTGCTTTGTCGCTCTGCATGATTATGACCGTCATTGCTCTTTTAGTTGGTCGCTCCCAGTCTTTTGCTAACCTCCACCTGTACTAAGCGGACTGACTGCTTGTGCATCCAAATTCTTTTAAACCAGTTATGCCATATGAGTCCACCATACCTTCCTATACATGGTATTTACCTGCCATTCCTAACGGAGACTTTCATGTACCATCTCGAAATTATTCAAAAAAAAGCATTTCTATTTTGTGCCTCTGTTTTAGTTCATGAGGAAGTAGTAGTTAATTCATGATCTTTTTAAGTTGGACAAGCTTCACCCCGGGATTGCATGTCTAATGTGCAAACCCATAATACGAGAAGGAACTGGCAAAGAGTGCGCCCGACTCAAAATTAATATAACAAACAAACCCTCCTTCACGCTTTGTTCATGAGAAATCAGAAAACTTTGGCAGTGATAAACAAAGGAGATTAAGAGGATGTGATCGTCCTCATTCGGGAGCCGTTCCTCGAAACTTGTCCATCTCAAGAAGTGATTGAGTTGTCTGCTAGCATTCGTTGACGAAACATGCATAATCTAAAAATTAATTATTACCTCTGTTTTTAAAACCAAGAGCTCTGGTACATGTTTTGTCTTTGTTTCCGACCATGGGTTTTCAACCTCGCCAACAAAAGCCACGGTTCGAGAGTCTCCACCTTCTTTTAAAAGCACCAACTACTGAGAGCATGATTGTCATTCTGAGTGTAATGTGCATTGTCCCAAAGTAGCATTGTCTTTTGCATGATTGTGATATCGTTTATTCTGAAATCATTGTATCTAGTCATCACTTAAACCTTGGAGGTGCCCCTGCATTTATGTTTTGCTTCACTAAAGGGGGCAAGCGAGATATCACTTTATCATATTTGCACACCATGCTCATTACAAATCTATTTGATGTTTCAGTATCATGTTGTAAAACTTTCAGTTCATTGTGATCTTCTCATAAGGCAACTTAATTACTACAGATTCATTGTCTCAGTAAGCTTTTGTCATGTGACTATAAAAAGTCCTTATATGGTTAATAGCATGTCACCACAGAAATTATTCTTATTATCATTTACCTACTCGAGGACGAGCAGGAATTAATCTTGGGGGTGTTGATACGTCTAAAACGTATCTATAATTTCTGCTAGCTCCATGCCTCTTTTGGGTGATATTGCTATGATATTTATACACTTCCATACACTTTTGATCATATTTGGACTAACCTATTAACTCAGTGCACCCTAGTGCCAGTTTCTGTTTTCTGCTGTTTTTGTATTTCAGGTTTTCCCGTCACGAAAACTGCCAGAAAAATCCTGGAAAAATTATATAAAAAATCAGCGTTCCGGAAGCTTCCACACGGTCGAAGTAGGGCCGGAGGGGGGCCACCAGGGCTCCAGGCGCCCTGGTGGCGCGGCCCCCCTCCTGGCCGCGCCGAGGGGGGTGCCTGGGCCCCCAGGCCTCCGCTGATGCCCCCCTTTGGCATATATTTAACACGCGTCCCGAAACCCTCGAGGACGGAACCCTTTTTCGTGATATCATCTCTGTTCCGCCGCCGCCGCGCTTCCAAGATCGGGAGCACCAGGAGAACCCTTCCCGGCACCCTACCGGAGGGGAGGATCACCACCGGGAGCCTCTCCACCACCATGGACGCCTCTCGGATGAGTTGTGAGTAGTATCCCTTGCACCATGGGTCCATGACCAGTAGCTACGTGATGTTCTCCTCCCCTTCTTGTGCTTCACTAATTAGACCTCCTGAGTTGCCCTACATGATCGAGGCACATATGTAATCCTTATGCTGTTGCTATGTTGAGTTTGCTGGGATCCGATGGATTGTGAGATTATGTTCAGATTGTGTTTGATTAATATATTTGATTCACCTCTTTTATATTTATGTTCGTAAGTAATTCTTGCATGTTCTCCGTAGTTATGTATTGCTTTGGCCAAGTAGTAGGTAGTGACTCCAAGAGGGAACGTTATGCTCGATTGTGGGTTCATGCCCCTCGATGACTAGCTTGAGTGACAGAAACATGAGTCTAGGGGATGTGCTGTTGCCACTAGGGGGAAAACAACGGTGCTTGTGCCCGTGGGTGCAAGGATTGTTTACTTTACGCAAAGTTCTTTTAATGCAGTTGTCTGTTGCTTTGAGTTTACACTATGGGTGGGACTCGCAACTTAATACCAGCGAGATGTTCTGGATAGATATCTCAAGGTGGATGATTAGTAGTAGATGCAGATGGATTTCGGTCTACTTGCCTTGGCGTACCGCCCATGCTTTGAACCTCTACCCTTCTTGCAACATAGTTAGCATTGGTTTGCGCACATAATTCTGTCAATTGCCCAGCTGTAATTCGTTTACCTCACATAGCTGTTTTATCGTCTTTTGGGAGAGAGACATCACTAGTGAACATCATGGGACCCCGGTCCATATTACCATCACTGATCACATCCGCTATTTACTTTCCACTTTTACTTACTATTTACAGCATTACCTATCACTATTATCTCGTGCGTTTGACCCTTTGTAAACGACAAGGCCGGAGGGATTGATAATCTCTCTGTACTCGTTGGGAGCAAAGTTATGTGTATCTGTGTGCAGGTCCACGTTGATTGCTAATATCTGGCGCCGTTAGCAGTTGACACCTTCTTGTTGAAACTGGGAGTCTCAGGGGAAATTGATCCTTGGTATCTTTGCCAAGGGAAAACTACCGCTACACTGCATCTCAAACCTTCCACTTGGGGTAACCAACGAGGGGCGAGAAGCCATCACCACGGCGCGATACTCAGCCTCGGCACTCGATCTGGACACCGTGGGTTGTCGTTTAGACGACCACAAGATGAGAGAGGGCCCGAGGTAGACACAATAGCCGGAGGTGGAGCGACGAGTAACAGGACAGCCAGCCCAGTCAGCATTTGAATAAGCCACCAGGTCAGTAGAGGAAGACACCGTCAAGGTGAGCCCCAGGGCCATAGTGCCGCAGATGTAACGAAGGATCCGCTTCACCAGAGACCAGTGAGAGTCACGGGGAGCATGCATGTGTAGGCACACCTGCTGAACTGCGTACTGCAAGTCAGGGCGAGTGAGCGTCAAGTACTGAAGAGCCCCGACGATGGACCTGTAGAAGGCGGCCTCCTGCGCTGGAGTGCTGATGGCTTCTCGCCCCTCGTTGGTTACCCCAAGTGGAAGGTTTGAGATGCAGTGTAGCGGAAGTTTTCCCTTAGCAAAGATACCAAGGATCGATTTCCCTAAGACTCCCAGTTTTAACAAGAAGGTGTCAACTGCTAACGGCGCCAGATATATTAGCAATCAACGTGGACCTGCACACAGATACAAATAACTTTGCTCCCAACGAGTACAGAGAGGTTGTCAATCCCTCCGGCCTTGTAGTTTACAAAGGATCAAAGGCAAGTGATAATAGTGATAGGTAATGCTGCAATAGTAAGTAAAAGCTGAAAGTAAATAGCGGATGTGATCAATGATGGTAATATGGACCGGGGTCCCATGATGTTCACTAGTGATGTCTCTCTCCCAAAAGACGATAAAATAGCTATATGAGGTGAACGAATTACAGCTGGGCAATTGACAGAATTATGTGCGCAAACCAATGCTAACTATGTTACAAGAAAGGTAGAGGTTCAAAGCATGGGCGGTACGCCAAGGCAAGTAGACCGAAATCCATCTGCATCTACTACTAATCATCCACCTTGAGATATCTATCCAGAACATCTCGCTGGTATTAAGTTGCGAGTCCCACCCATAGTGTAAACTCAAAGCAACAGACAACTGCATTAAAAGAACTTTGCGTAAAGTAAACAATCCTTGCACCCGCGGGCACAAGCACCATTGTTTTCCCCCTTGTGGCAACAGCACATCCCCTAGACTCATGTTTCTGTCACTCAAGCTAGTCATCGAGGGGCATGAACCCACAATCGAGCATAACGTTCCCTCTTGGAGTCACTACCTACTACTTGGCCAAAGCAATAAATGACAACGGAGAACATGCAAGAATTACTTACGAACATAAATATAAAAGAGGTAGATCAAATATATTACTCAAACACAATCTGAACATAATCTCACAATCCATCGGATCCCAGCAAACTCAACATAGCAACAGCATAAGGATTACATATGTGCCTCGATCATGTAGGGCAGCTCACGAGGACTAATTAGTGAAGCACAAGAACGGGAGGAGAACATCACATAGCTACTGGTCATGGACCCATGGTCCAAGGGATACTACTCACAACACATCCGGGACGCGTCCATGGTGGTGGAGAAGCTCCCGGTGGTGATCCTCCCCTCCGGCAGGGTGCCAGGAAGAGTTCTCCTGGTGCTCCCGATCTTGGAAGCGGCGGCGGCGGCGGAACAGAGATGAGATCGCGAAAAAGGGTTCCTGTCTCGAGGGTTTCGGGACACGATATAAATATATGCCAAAGGGGGGAATCAGCGGAGGCTCGGGGGGCCCAGGCTCCCCCCCCCCGGCGCGGCCAGGGGGGCCACGCCACCAAGGCGCCTGGAGCCTTGGTGGCCCCCCTCCGGCTGTATTTTGGCAGCTGGGAAGCTTCTGGAACGCTGATTTTTTATATATTTTTTCCGGGATTTTCTGGCAGTTCTCGTAATGTGAAAACCTGAAATACAAAAACAGCAGAAAACAGAAACTGGCACTGGGGTGCACTAAGTTAGTAGGTTAGTCCAAATATGATCAAAAGTGTATGGAAATGTATAAATATCATAGAAATATCACCCAAAAGAGGCATGGAGCAAGCAGAAATTATAGATACATTTTGGACGTATCAAGTGCCCTCAAGAGCGGAGACCTTAGCCTTCGTGTCGATAGGCGTAGGTGCAGGCTTGCAGTTAAGCATGCCGGCTTGCTCGAGTAACTCCTGGGCGTACTGCTGCTGATGAAGAAAGAACCCGTCCGCACGCCGCACTACCTCGATCCCGAGGAAGTAGTGCAAAGGACCGAGGTCCTTCATGGCAAACTCGGTGCAGAGACGAGCCGTGAGCTGACGAAGAAGCTCGGTCGATGAAGCAGTCAGGATGATGTCGTCGACGTAGAGCAGCAGATAGGCCGTCCCACCAGCGTGCTGGTATACGAATAGAGAGGCATCCGAGCGAGTGGCGGCGAAGCCGAGTTGCTGAAGGAATGCAGCAATACGCTGGTACCAAGCACGAGGGGCCTGCTTGAGCCCGTAGAGCGAGCGCGAGAGCAGGCACACGTGATCCGGCTGAGTGGCGTCGACGAAGCCGATGGGCTGTTGACAGTAGACCTGCTCGGCGAGATGGCCATGAAGGAACGCGTTGGAGACGTCCATCTGGTGAACGGGCCAAGCGCGAGAAACCGCCAACTGTAGGACAGTGCGGATGGTGCCCGGTTTGACGACCGGTGCGAAGGTGTCGGTGAAGTCCACACCGGCACGCTGGCGGAAACCGCGAACGACCCAACGAGCTTCGTAGCGCTCAAGAGTCCCGTCGGGTCAGCTCTTATGACGAAAGACCCACTTGCCGCTGATCACATTGGCGTGCGGCGGCCGAGGCACCAGCTGCGAGGTGCGGTTGCGCTGAAGAGCGTCAAACTCCTCCTGCATCGCGGCGAGCCAATGAGGATCACGGAGAGCCGCTCGAGCCGACGATGGTAGGGGTGATGGCACCGAGGTGGAGGCCGCAAGAAGATATTCGTCGGTAGAGTACCACTGGCTCGGGCGGAGCGCACCAGTGCGGGCACGAGTCACCATGCGAGGTGGCGGCGAGGCCGGAGCGGCAGCGGGCAAAGGTGATGAAGAAGAGCCCGCTACGGCCGAGCCTGTCGAGGGCGCGGGAGAGTCCAGCGTGGACCCGGGCGACCCGGGTACGGGAGAAGCCGGCGCGCTCGTCGCGGCCGAGCCGGACGGGGTCGCCGTGGGCGAGGCGACCGGGGAGCCCGGCGCAGGAGACCCAGCGGAGGGCGCCGGAGGCGCAGAGGGCGAGGAAGGCGCCGACGCGACTGTTGTCGCAGAAGAAGAGGGCGTCGGAGGCGCCCCTGCATCGCCCGAAACAGTGGGGCCCGACGCCAAGTCTGCAGCCCGCGAGTGGGGCCGGGGGCTGAAGCCAGGGGGCGGCCCGAGGTGGGCCCGGGGGCGCGAATGCGCACCGAGGGAGCCCGAAGCCGAATCGCCAGGAGCCGGTGATGAAGTCGTCGGCGAGTCGGACGGTGGTACATGCTGAAACGGAAAAACCCTTTCATCAAAGTAAACGTGTCTGGAGGTGAAAACACGGTGTGAGAGAGGGTCGTAGCAGCGGTAGCCCTTGGTGTTGGAAGGATAGACCAAGAAGATGCATGCGAGAGAGCGAGGAGCAAGTTTATGAGGGGTGGTGGAGGCGATGCTAGGATAGCAAAGACACCCGAAGTTGCGAAGGTCATCATAGGATGGCGGGCTTCCAAAAAGCAGATGGTGTGGTGCAAAGTTGCCGCGAACGCGGCATGGCCGGATGTTGATAAGGAGTGATGCGGTGGCGAGGGCGTCGGGCCAGAAGCGGGGTGGCACATTAGAATGGAACAATAGAGTGCAGACGCAATCATTAAGAGTGCGTAGTACCCGTTCGGCACGCCCATTTTGTTGCGAGGTGTAAGGGCAGGTGAGACGAAGAATCGTCCCATGTGTGGCGAGGAGATTGCGAACTGCAAGGTTGTCGAATTCCTTCCCATTGTCGGTTTGGATGGCATGAATGGAGCGACCAAACTGCGTGGTGACATATGAGTAAAAAGCGGTAAGAATCGATATGACATCGGATTTCCACCGTAATGGGAAGGTCCACACATAGTGCAAAAAATCATCCAAAATGACGAGATAGTAAGTATAACCGGTATTACTCGCAACTGGAGAGGTCCACACATCACTATGAAGTAGTTCAAACGGATACGATGCAACCGAGGATGAAGTGCTAAAGGGAAGAAGAGTATGTTTGCCTAGATGACATGCATGACAAGTGTGACCGTCGGTCTTATTACAAGTGAAAGAAAAACTCCGAAGAATATGACGAAGAGTGGTGTCGTTCGGATGTCCCAAGTGAGCGTGCCAAAGGTCCACACCGACGGAGAGGGCGACCGGAGATGAATTGGTGGAGGCGGGTGGGTGGACCGGGTAGAGCTCGTTGGGGCTGTCACATCGGTGAAGCACCATCCGGGTACGGGCGTCCTTGACAGAAAAACCACACATGTCAAATTCAACGGTAACAGGGTTGTCACGAGTAAGAGCACGAACGGAAACAAGATTTTTAATGAGGTCGGGAGACACAAGTATGTTAGATAATGATATCGGTGTGGATGTAGACGGAAAGTAAGCATGGCCTATGTGTGTAATGGGAAGTGATGATCCATCACCGAGGGTAATGCGATTGGAGGTATGGACGGGAGAAGAAGTGTGGAGAGTACCCGGATTGGCAGCCATATGAGCGGTGGCACCGGTGCCCATGTACCAATCGCCGCCATCTGTGTAGTTAGCCGGCGAGGGGGCAGAGTGGAGAGCCGCAAGGAGGGCCGGGTCCCATGGGGCCGACGGCTGAGCGGCGTAAGGTGCCGGGGGCAGCGCGGTGTAGGGCGCCGCGGCATAGGGCGCCGCTGGATATGGCGCTAGCGAGGGCGCGGCGTACGGCGCTGGCGGGAGCGCGGCGTACGGCGCCTGCTGGGGCGCGGCGAGCAGCGCCTGATGCGAGGCGGGGCGCGGGCCTAGAAGGCTGGGAGCGGGCGGGCGGCGCACTAGCATGCTATACGCATGAACCAGTCCCGTCCATGGGTTCTGGGCCGCGGCCCACGGCGCGGTGGCCTGCGGCTGGCCGCCTTGGCCGTTGCCTCGCCGACCGCGACGCCCACCACGGCGGCGATCAGAAGAGGCCGGCTGGGGCGGCGGCCCCTGGAAGAAGCCGGCAGGTGGCGGGTGCTGCCCGTATGCGGCCGTTGGTGGAGGAAACCGCGGCGGGGCGGGCGCCTGTGGAGGCGGCGGTGGCGGGCCGCCGCGGGAAGTCCCGGCGGTGAGGGCGACGTGGGTAGCCCTGGTTTTCGCCATCTTCATGCGACGCTCCTCCAGACGTAAATAAGCCACGACCTTGGGAAAGGTTGGCTCCGGGATCAAGGTGAGGATCGAGGCAGCGTTGCCGAACTCCTCATTGAGCCCGGCGGTGAGGGTGCTGAGGAGGAGTTCGTCGGAGATGATTTCGCCAAGATCACGAAGCTCATCTGCAAGTTTCTTGAGGCGCATGCAAAAATCATCGATAGAAGAATCAAGTTGATGAGACCCAAAAAATTCTTGCTGAAGAAAAACCCGGCGTTGGAGTTGATTGTCGGTGAAGAGCCCGTTGAGTTTGGTCCAAACGGCGAGGGCGTCATCCCCGTCAGTGACCACCGTGTGGAAGAGATCGCGGGAGATGGTGAGGTAGAACCAACGAATGAGTGTAGCATCGATGGTCATCCACTCAGCATCATCATGCATGCGGCTGGAATCAACGGAACCGTCGATGTGATCATGGAGATGATACTCGCGGAACACTAGATTGAAGTATGTCTTCCAGGCATAGTAGGCGGAGGTGGAGTGATCAAGGCACACGGGGACGCGGCGGTGGATGTCGATGTTGCGGATGAGGACGGGATCGGGGCCTGCGAATGGGTTGGAGCCGGAGGCGGATGATCTTGGTGAAGCCATGGCGATGAAGGGATGTGGTGGTGCGGCGGCTGAAAGAAAGCAGCGGCAGCGGGGAGGAGGTGCGGCGGCTGTATGGAGGCAGCGGCGGCAGGGAGGAGTGTGGCGGCGGCGCGGCTAGGAGCGGCGGCAGCGGTGGAGCGGCGGCGGCAGCCTAGAGGCGCGGCGGCGGTGGTGTGGCGGCGGCGGCCTAGGGGCGCGACGGCGACAGGAGCGGAAGCGTTAGGAAAGGGATCGTAGAAGGGAAACTGATACCATATTATTTGGCAATGCAACTCTCAATTGATTGGGTGCATATACGCACATATATATTTACAGTGAGGAGCCCACGGCCTCGACTATACATGATAACTAGGAGGCCGGGATCGGTAGGAAATGATCTTACATATACATGCGATATACTGTCTATACAAAATATATTCAACAATATCCATGTTTATTGAGACGAAGGCTCAGGTCGATGGAAAGGAGCACTGTGTTCTCCCATCTCACATTGTATATTTGGGGTCGCGCTGGGTGTTGTCGTTCCTCTTGCAACCAAGTTCAGTCTTAGGTTTTGCGAGGAATGCAGTTTAGTGATGACTGATTTCGTTGTGGCTTGTAGTTTTTAGCTAATAAGACGTGTCTTGTAGTTTTAGTCCATCACATGCGATTCTGATGAATTCAATGCCTTGTGTTGGCTGTAGGTGCAGCTGTAACATGAGAGTGACACTTTAGCACTTTATCCAGTGTAGAGAAGGATCATCCTTGATTTGTTGTGCATGCATGAATGAATGAACGACTTCATCCTTGATTTGGTTGAGTCTAAGAATGTTGATTTGGCCGCGTTGTGTACTCCCTCCGTAAACTAATATAAGAGCATTTAGATCACTACTTTAATGATCTAAACGCTCTTATATTAGTTTACAGAGGGAGTACCAAATAAACCGTCTCCTTTTGTACGTCTGAGCTGTTGGAAGCAGGTGGGATTGAATCTATGAAATGCTGTTGAAATCGATGCCAATTTGCTCATTGTGTTTAGGTGTTGTCCCCAACCATAGACTTTGCAATGTGATGAAACTCCTCATGATTTACTCTTAATATAGATTGGATTGATCATGGTTTTCTCTTTTGTTTAATTTATATTACAGGTTCATATGATTTTCTTTTTGTTTAATTTGATGGTTCATATGAAAAATAAAGAACACAAGCATTGACAGCGAAAACAAGTGAACTTGCATATCTGCAAGATCCTTTTGTTTGAGAGAGAAGCAGGGTAACTTCTGCCATGGCTGCTAGATCGGGCACGTCGCCTCTTCAATTCGTCGGTGGTGCGTGTCATTTGTCTCTGTGTGTTTTTTGATCTAATCATACAAGGCGCAACAGGGGTGTTCACCAAACTGGAGTTGTTTTCACCGTGGCAATAAAACAATGGAGATGAAATGCATGAAAGGAACACTCCAAAGCGAAGCAACTCAACAAGCCGCCGCCATGCATATAATGATCCTATAAATGAACGTATTCCCAGGGATGCTCATCAGTCAGCCAGACCCGTGTCATTTAATTCCTTTTATTCCTCATCAGTCAGCCAAACCCGTTTCATTTAATTCCTTTTTCTTGTAAATGAGCGTGTGCGTAGGGATGCTCGTCAGCCATCTAGGGAGGGTCCGGATTGCGCCACCTCACCGATCCGTGTCACGACTTTCCCTTTGGCCATCGACTGCACTTCTGATGCACCCTTCCTTGTTCTCACCACCATGCCGCTACCTCGATTTATACAAGAAATAGTCATTCATCCGCGTGCGGGGTGCGCGTGCGACTTAGGACCCCCCCCCTCCCGCAGTCGATACGGCATCTGTGACGCATAGACTGGACCGAAACTCCTCGAATGTAGTCGTCGGTAACCCCTTGGTCATAACATCGGCAAACTGCTCAGCGGTGGGAACGTGCAAGACCCGGATGTGGCCGAGAGCCACCTGCTCACGCACGAAGTGGATGTCGAGCTCGATGTGCTTCGTGCGACGATGATGAACGGGGTTGGCGGAGAGGTAGACGGCAGAGACGTTGTCGCAGTAGACAACGGTAGCCTTGGCCACGCCAAGGTGCAACTCCTGGAGAAGCTGTCGTAACCAGAAGCACTCAGCAACAGCATTGGCCACGGCGCGATACTCAGCCTCGGCACTCGATCTGGACACCGTGGGTTGTCGTTTAGAGGACCACAAGATGAGAGAGGGCCCGAGGTAGACACAGTAGCCGGAGGTGGACTGACGAGTATCAGGACAGCCAGCCCAGTCAGCATCTGAATAAGCCACCAGGTCAGTAGAGGAAGACGCCGTCAAGGTGAGCCCCAGGGCCATAGTGCCGCAGATGTAACGAAGGATCCGCTTCCCGGGGACCAGTGAGAGTCACGGAGAGCATGCATGTGTAGGCACACCTGCTGAACTGCGTACTGCAAGTCGGGGCGAGTGAGCGTCAAGTACTGAAGAGCCGCGACGATGGACCTGTAGAAGGCGGCGTCCTGCGCTGGAGTGCCCTCAAGAGCGGAGACCTTAGCCTTCGTGTCGATAGGCGTAGGTGCAGGCTTGCAGTTAAGCATGCCGGCTTGCTCGAGTAACTCCTGGACGTACTGCTGCTGATGAAGAAAGAACCCGTCCGCACGCCGCACTACCTCGATCCCGAGGAAGTAGTGCAAAGGACCGAGGTCCTTCATGGCAAACTCGGTGCAGAGACGAGACGTGAGCTGACGAAGAAGCTCGATCGATGAAGCAGTCAGGATGATGTCGTCGACGTAGAGCAGCAGATAGGCCGTCCCACCAGCGTGCTGGTATACGAATAGAGAGGCATCCGAGCGTGCTGGTATAGTGCCGTTTCACCAATTCTGTAAACTGCACAACTCAATCTAGAGTTATTGTTTACTGATAACATCTAGGATTTAGCAAGTGGTCATGTTGTAGTTGAACAACATATTTTTTTGTTTAGAACTGATTGAGTTATAGAGCTGTCAAAATTAGACCAACGGAACAAGTCAATCTTCTTGTGCTTTGCCATGCAGGCAGCATGGTGTTCATTTCTGCAACACATGGTTTACTATTACAGGCTACTTTAGTTTGCTGTTGTAGGCAATATTTCTGTCCCAGTGAAAAATTAGTCTATATAAAATAGATGCGACACATTTTTTTGTCATCCTTTAAAGAAAGGACAGCAAAACGAGATGGGGGCGAGTTTTTGTACATTTGCACGGAAAGATGTTGGCAGCTTTGTTGAATTGAACTTCTAAGTCTCGGACAGTCCCACGGACAGGTTGCATCCATTGTTATGCTGGACGTTAGCCTTCAGCTGCGACAAAAAAGAGAAAATAAAGAGTAGTGGCCGTGACCAGTTAGCCCTGCAGATGGTAAAGGGGAACAAATAGGCAAGTATACGGGGGATGACCCAAGATAAAGGGGGAAAAGGTTTTAATGACAGTAAAAAAAGTTCCTACTCTGTCAGCCAAATCCAAAATAAAATGGCCCCCATCTGATTAATAAAATGTCCCTCCTCTATTTAACATATACTTGCATAACTGATGCATGTTAAGGACTCTATGAAAAAAATCCCTGTACAAATTCAGGCATGCAAGAATGAACCAGTACATGCAGCAAATCAAGTATAATTGCATAACTGATGCATATTAAGAACTCTATGAAAAATTCCGTGCAGATTCAGCATGTGAGAGAGAACCAGTACATGCAACAAACCATGGTAAGGACTCTTTGCGATGATTCTTCGATCAATATTGAAAAGAATACCAATATCAACAAAACTTCGCAAATTTGGGTCTGCCAACCCGTTGGACGCACCGGCCGTCCCAAATGAAAATTTGAACATTTGTGTCCGCTCGACTGACCCAGACAAACGAAAAGTGGATAAAAGCGCCGTACGTTTGAGTCGGCGCGTTTGAGGTTCTCTTAGTAACTCTAGGGATTCTCTTTATCTATGAATGAACTACTTACAATTCTTATACTCACGCTGATAGAACATTTTCCATCCTTATTACTGTCCACGCATAAGTTGCTACAGCTAGAAATCCTCATTATTGTCTGCATTTAATAAATACAGTACCAAAACACATGTTAACTTAATACAAGCACAATGAAAACATAGCCTCTAAAGTTAAACAAACATTATTTTGTAAATTGGCACGCCATAAGTTCATATCAGACTATGCACATAATTAAGCAAAATGTTCTTCACAACGGTGGCATACAACTTTGGACCTAAGGGCTGGTCCCGTTACCTTTGGGAATGGGGGATTAGTTCACTTAACTTCTCGGCTAAATTTATTTTTGCGCCAACTACGCAATGGGTCATCTAGTTTTTTAAGAGATACTCTAGTGTGAACTTTATTTAGATGTAGGCCGCAGATTAGGTACCACCCACACACATTGCAACGGCTGCTTCAAACCATAGAAGGATGGGTGGTATGTCTTGGTCTCCATATTATAGAACGCGGCTTGTTTTCCATCTTCAGAATACCTTGGGAAGTATATCCTATTGCCCTTGCCGGCTTCCGGCGACACCACTGAGTATGACACCCTGAAATCAAGAAACAAGGCTGCATCGCCGATCTCTTCCACCTCTCTCCAGGCCATGTCTTCCTCGTCAAGCTTGAATACCCGTGGTGGCTCATCGGCGTTACGCATGAACACCGAGACCAGCTTCCCTCCCAGCTCAACCAGGTAGCAAAACTCTCTCCCCTCGTGGTCGTCACCATAGAGGTCCATCTCTGGATGGATCGGCTTAGGCTTCTCCAAGATCGTCCATATGTCGCTCCTTGGGTCAAACGTGCCGAGATTGCCCTTTCTCCCGAGGCAATAGAACTTATCGTGGAAAAAGACCGGGTTGTTGTATGCCACCGGGAACGGCTCCCCCTCGTAGCACTCGAGATGTCTTTCGGTCCACTCGGCCTCACCATGCCGCCACGTAAAGATACCGACCACTTTGCCATCGTGCCTACTGTTGATGGCAAAGAAGGCGCACTCCGGAGACGTCGGGTCCGCCGAGGACCACGACAGGCCCATGTAGCGGTATTTCCAATCGAGATCGGCCATGTCCACCATGTCCCCGGTGAAGGGGTTTATGATGTACATTACGTCGATGTCCGAGCTAGTCGACACAGCCACCCAGCCGTCTTTGGAGAATCGGAAAATATGCTCATCGTGTTCATTTTTGACATCATCGAATGTTTCAACCGTCATTTTGTACTTCTGTCCACGCAGAGGGTCGAACAACATGCATTCCCCATCTCGGCCAGAGCAGTGCAGGAGCCAAGGCCACACATTGGCTTCCTCAACCGGGTTGGTCACGAGGCTCCATGACTCACACACAGCCAGAAATCGAAGACGATCCACCAAAGAAAGCCTCGACACGATCAACTCCAGCAATTCTAGTGGGAGATCATTCCATGGCGGGGTATTATTACAAGAGGTTGCCTCCTCCTCCTCCTCCTCCTCTAACTTCAAGAAGGGCCCTTTCGGCACGAGGCCATTACTCAGCAACTGTTTCACTTCTTCCACCATCGCCGCCCATGGCGGAACGGCCCAGAATGCTCTGCACCAAGGCTTGGTAGGTTGCGGAAGGATCTGTCGAAAGCTGATGGTGTTGTCGTCCAAGCAGAACTTGTATAGCCTTTCGCAGTCGCAGCTCGAGCAGACAATGTACACACAGTTGCCCTGCTGCACCAAACCCCCTTCCCCCGGACGCACGGGCACGGAGAAGCCGTAACGCCCCGAGATGAGGAAGGCACGCTCGCTGCCGATGCTATCCACCCTGCTCCACGACATGGACTCGAGATCCAGGCGGGACACTGTGACGCTGGTGAGTGTGCCGTCGTGGCTAAAATCCCCAAAATGTTGCGTGGCAACTTCGAAGAGATCCCCACACGACTCCAAGATGTTGTACATGACCGTCCTGTCGTGTTCCTCTTTGCTGCCATAGACAGAGCCCATCAGCCGCGCTTGGACCGTGCCGTCGCCTTGGTCGCCTATCACAATGAGTGTGTCGGATTCGCCGAACGAATAGATCTTCCCTCGATGGCCGATCATAAAGCTTGTGAGACTTACGGGGGTCTCGAGCCTGAGCCACACCTGTGAGACGCCGGGGCGGCAGTGAAGCAGAAACCTATCCACGCGGTATTCTCAAGTGCAATGGTGACCACCACGACGCAGTCCGGGTGCGCCGGCGATGTCCCGAGCATCGCGCACGTCTTTATGGATTCCATTGGCTTGTGCAGCGGCGGCAGCGGGATCTTCTTGGTTAGGTCGTCGTCGGGCGAGGTGAGGCGGAGAAGGAAGCATTCGGCGGTGGACTCGTCTAGCATTAGCAGCCAGTCGCCGTTGTGGATGCAGCCCAGGCACGTCTTGCCTTGCATCTCGGGAACGATCGTCGAGTGCGAGCTCCCGTCCGATGAGTCCACGAACGTCTGCCGCTCCCCGCGCGTTCCTTGGACCAGCCATGGCCTCGTGCCGAAGCCGGACGGGACCGAGGGTTCAGCAGCCATGCTGTTGTGTTGTTCCACGGCCGGTTCTCTTCTGACCATCGAGAGAGAGAGGTCACGTCAATTATATAGTGCATCGATTAATACGAGAGGCAGGAGAATTCTTGTTGATTCCGGTCACCGTTTTGGGCTACGGTTGGTAAGCTGCGGCATGCTGATACGGTTTCGGTTAGGAGATACGTCTACGTACGGCCGGATCAGCAAACGTTCTGTGCTTGCTTTCTCGTCCGATAGGCCCCGGTGTTTTCCTTGCACGAAGATCGTTCGTCATCCGACTAATACCAGCTGACAGATATCTCTACCTCCCTACGTTTTTTCATGAAGAATATACTATGTGGTCAGTGTAACAATCAAACCATAGTTAAGCTCTAGAATCTAGATATAGGGTCACCGGGTCAGCACTGTGAAAAGGTATGTTATGTCTCTATTATCCAACCATTTGCAAAGCATTTGATATTTTCCTACTTATTTTTAAAATTACATGTTGCACTCGATGGAACTCTTCTCTGTTATCCAACCCGTTTGCAACACACGGACATTTTACTAGTATTGTCCTAATTAAGAGATAGTATATGGCTTTATTTAGATTTGGGCCGTATATTAGGCACCACCCACACACACTGCAATGGTTGCTTCAGACCATAGATGGATGGTTGGTACGCCTTGTTCTCCATATCATAGAACACCGCTTGTTTGCCATCCTCGGAAAAACTTGGAAAGTATATCCTATTCCCATGCCCTGCTTCTGGCGACACCATCGAGTATGACACCCTGAAATCAAGAAACAAGGCTGCACCACCGATCTCTTGCACCTCCATCCATGCCATCTCCTCCTTGAGCTTAAACACCCGCGGTGGCTCGTCAGCGTTACGGATGAATACAGAGACTAGTTCCCCTCCCAGTTCAACCAGGTAGCAAAACTCTCTCCCCACATGGTGGTCACCGTCAAGGTCCATCTCCACGTGGATCGGCTTAGGCTTCTCCAAGATTGTCCATGTGTCGCTCATCGGGTCAAACGTGGCGAGGTTGCCCTTTCTTCCAAGGCAATAGAACTTGTCGTCGAACAAGACGGGGTTGTTGTATGCCACCGGGAAGGGCTCCCCTTCGTACTACTCGAGATGCCTTTCGAGCCACTTTTTCTCACCTTTCTGCCACCTAAGGACATTGACTGCTTTGCCGTCATCCCGGCCGACGACGGCGAAGAAGACACAGTCCGGTGACGCCGGGTCTGCCAAGGACCACGACAGGCCCATGTAGTAGTATTTCCTCTCGAGCATGGCCATCTCCACGACGTCCTCAGTGAAGGGGTTTATGATGTACATGTCGCATATGTCTGCGTTGGTCGACATGGCCACCCATCCGTCTTTGGAGAACCGGAAAATATGCTCGTCGTGTTCGTTTTCGACATCGTCGAATATTTCAACCGTCATTTTGTACTGCTGTCCACGCAGAGGGTCGAACAGCTTGCAATCACCATCACGGCCAGAGTAGTGCAGGAGCCAAGGCCACACATTGGCTTCCTCAACTAGGTTGGACACCATGCTCCAGGACTTGCAGACTGCCGGGAATCGGAGACGGTCCACCAAAGAAAGCCTCGAGACGACCAACTCCAGCAATTCTAGTGGCAGATCACGCCATGGCGGCGTAATCAAAGAGGTTGTCCGCTGCTCCTCCTCCTCCTCCAACTTCAAGGTGGACTCTTTCAGCACAAGGCCATTTGTCAACAGCAGTTCCCTTTCTTCCACCACCGTTGCCAATGGCGGAACGGCCCAGAATGCTCTGCACCAAGGCTTGGTAGGTTGCGGAAGGATCTGTCGGAAGCTCATGGTGTTGTCGTCCAAGCAGAACTTGTATAGCCTTTCGCAGTCGCAGCTCGACCAGACAATGTACACACAGTTGCCCTGCTGCACCAAACCCCCTTCCCCTGGACGCACGGGCACGGAGAAGCCGTAATACCCGGAGACGAGGAAGGCGCGGTCGCCGCCGATGCTATCCACCCTGCTCGACGTCATGGACTCGAGATCCAGGCGGGACACGGTGACGCTGGTGAGCGTGCCGTCGTAGCTAAAATCTCCAAAATGCTGCAGGGCAACTTCTAAGAGATCCCCACACGACTCCAAGACGTAGTACATGACCGTCCTGTCGTGTTCCTCTTTGCCGCCACGGAGAGAGCCCATCAGACGCGCTTGGACCGTGCCGTCGCCTTCGTGGTTTATCACGACGAGCGTGTCGGATTCACCGAACGAGTAGATATCCCCTCTATGGCCGATCATAAAACTCGTGAGACTGACGGGGGACTCGAGCCTGAGCCACACCTCTGAGACGCCGGGGCGGCAGTGCAGCAGGACCCTCTCCACGCCGTCTTCTACATCACGTGCAACGGC
Source organism: Secale cereale (assembly GCA_902687465.1). Classification (NCBI taxonomy): domain Eukaryota; kingdom Viridiplantae; phylum Streptophyta; class Magnoliopsida; order Poales; family Poaceae; genus Secale; species Secale cereale. The sequence continues at coordinate 659,134,026 of LR738714.1, forward strand.
GACCACCACAACGCAGTCCGGGTGCGCCGGCGATGTCCCGAGCGTCGCGCATGTCCTTATGGATTCCATCGGCTCGTGCAGCGGCGGCAGCGGGATCTTCTTCGTTGCAGGGTCGTCTTCGTCGGACGAGGTGGTGAGGCGGAGGAGGAAGCATTCGTCGGTGGACTCGTCCAGCATGAGCAGCCAGTTGCCGTTGTGGATGCAGCCCAGGCACGTCTTGCCTTGCATCTCGGGAACGATCGTGGAGTGCAAGCTCCCGTCCGACGAGTCGACGAACGTCTGTCGCTCCCCTCGGGTTGCCTGCACCAGCCATGGGCCATGGCCTCGTGCCGAAGCCGGACGGGACCGAGGGTTCAGCAGCCATGCTGTCGAGCTGTTCCACGGCCGGTTCTCTTCTGGCAATCGAGACTCGAGAGAGAGAGAGGGGGGCCAGGTCAATTATATAGTGCATCGATAGTACGATCGAGAGGCATGAGTCCTTTAGGTCACCGTTTGGGCAGGACAGGAGTCGGCAGACTGTTGGTAAGTTGCGGCATGCTGATACTGTTTCCTTTCGGTTAAGAGATACGTCTACGTACGGCCGGATCAGCAACGGTCTGTGTTTTCCTTGCCCAAAGATCGTTCATCATCCGACTAATACCAGCTGATATATATTATGGAAAATCAAAGAGTTCATGTGCAAACTAAGGTCTGTTCAGATATCCTCAAAGATTCGCCAAATCCTGAAACTCTGGTTTCCTTCCGGTATCGGTTCCGGCTCTAGGGTTGAGACGCCCCCATCTCCTCTCTCATTCGCGTTGCACCCGCGGGCAACCGGAGGGGAATACCTAGCCACCCGCCTACTCCTCTCCCTCCCCCTCCTTGCCGCTGCATCGACACGCTGGCGGGCGACGCTCAGCCAGCGGCGGCGGCGGCGGGGCCTTCCATCTTCCCCAGCTCGGGGTGGCTAGGCGTGGCGCTAGCACGGGGCACGGCGGCGGTTCCTTTGGAGCTGGCGGCGGTACGCGGCCTTCCGGAGGCGGCGTGATGTGTCGTGGGCGGTAGCAGTGTGCGCCATCGCGTCGGCGGCGGCTATCCTTGCACGCCCAGATCTGTATGGATTTGCATGAGTTTGCATGGATTTGTGATATGACAATAAAGGTGCCCGGATGTGGATTACATTAGTCAAGGGGTGTCTGGCCAGTGCCGCGCGTCTGCGGGCATTTGAGGGGCCGGATTTGCTTAGTCAGACTGTAAATGCTCTAAGGATGTGCGGGAAAGAGGTCGTGTGCGCAAGGACGACCACTAGACTTGGCGGAGGAGCCCAGTGGGCAAGGTTGGCAACCGCCACACCTTGATTCGGTACCAAATTATTTTTATACATAAGCATGCACTTTTTCTTCACGGCAATACCTAAACATATACTGCTTGTTGGTTTTAGACCACAGTAGATCGATCCGCCCAAGCAGACCTAGATGGGAATTGCTAGTAAAGATGTTTGGCCTATGGGTGTTATATTTCTGGTCAACCACTTTTCTCCACAATTTGCCTTCCCCTTTACTATACCTTTGCACCCAGGATCCCAACAAACACATGTTGAGTTCCTGCAGGTTAGGGAACTTCGTAATATCTTGTTTGGATGTATAATACCCATAGGCCAAATTTGGATCATTGGATGTACTCCCTAATACTCCCTCCGTCCCAAAATTCGTGTATTCAATTTGTCAAAATACGGATGTATCTAGTCACGTTTGAGTGTTAGATACTTCCCTATTTAGACAAATCTAAGACAAAAATTTTGGGACGGAGGGAGTATCTGTTTTTTGGAGCTAACATCATGAATCCTCCAACTCTTTGAAACGAATCTTGGTGAGAAATGGACGAATGAATAATGTAACGTCAAATATAGAAAGTTTCCCTCCTTGATGCTCCATTCATTTTCCTGCTCTTTGTTTGAGATTAGAAATCTAATAAACTACCAAACTCTTTTCCAATTTTGGTTAATTATTTGTACATCAGCAGACTTTTCAGAAGCTAGATGCGGCACACTGACTGAGGTGGCAAAAGCTT
>LR738714.1:659136252-659151562 GCA_902687465.1 Secale cereale
GTAGAGAGTCGGTGATATTGTATGAACGGAAGAAGATTGCTTTCTAATGGTAGTAGAATAATAGATGTGCATTTGCAGTCTAAAGCAATACCTCTAGACACGACTAATTTTAAATCATCAGAATATCTAAGTCCCATTGCAACGCACGGGCAATTACCTAAGGCCAGCGATCTGCGCCGGCGCGCCGGCCCAACAGTTGGGCCGGTCGAAGCCCAGCCGTTGGATGCAGTTGGCGTCGACCGTCCGATCAGCGCGCGAGTCCGCGCCGAAGCAACCGTTGAAGCAAAAAATTGGTGAAATGTTGCAAACGTTGTTTCGACCAACCACAACGAGTACGATCTGCGCGCGAGTCCTCCGCGTCTGCCCGTCCCCGACACCCGGCGGCGGCGGCCAGATCCGCCAGATTTCTCTTCCCCCGCGCCAGATTTCTCTTCCCTCGCGTCCCCGCGTCCGAATCAATTCGAGGAGGTGCTCCCCCATCTATCTAGCTGCCTTCAATTTGCTTCAAGGATGTCTTACATCCGTAATGACATACTAGCCACCATGGATGTGGGCTCGAGCTCCGCTGCCGTTCATGGCCGAAGTCCCCTGGGGCGACAAGAAATTGGTGGTAGTGGACCTGTGCTGCAACAGTACTACAACCTTGATGTGGTCTTCCAAGATGCATCACGGCATGGCCGCGATGAAATCGATCTGGTATGAATTCCAATTGCAACCCTACATCCTTTCTTTCACATAAAAAATGTTGCAAACTTTGATAGTTGAGCATCAGATGAGAAAAACATGTTGTCAAAATACTTGTGTTGATTTTTCTGAAATATTTATGAGATGTTGCCAATTAATGCCAGTAAAAAAGTTTCTTCCTGATGTCTACTAGTGAAATGTTACAAGTGTGTACTTAAGTTGCTACATGCTACTACCTATATGTTACATGATATATCCTAAAATGATACATGGGTCCACTTTTTATGTTCGCGCTTTGTGCATATTTTTTCACGAAGCAAAAAACAACAAAGAGAGAAATTGACTTTGGTGCTAATTTTGTTGCAGAATGTTGCTGTGGAGCCATCTATTTTCCTTGATGATGAACTACAAAATGTTGCGCAGCAAGGAAAAGACGATGGCATTGATTTGAATGAAACTCCAGGAACGGATAGTGATGAATCCTTGCAGCTGAACACAGAAGGTACAGCTCCAAATCAAAGAAATGCCCATGTTGCAACTGAAAATACCAATGGAAATGCTGCAACCCTTGTTGATGAACCAGACGAAGATATATCATCACAGCCAATTGTGCCTTTTGTTGGAATGGTTTTTGACAATGTTGAAGAAGCTCAGCGTGTTTACAACGAATATGCATCGAAGATGGGCTTCGGAACTCGCATTGTGACATCAAAGTATAGTAGGAGAACAAGGCCGGAGCAGAACCGCATACTAATCTACAGAGTTTTCGAGTGCATACACTCATGTAAAGATCCTTCAAAGAATGTCTGTGGTAGCATCTCTGATGGTGCTGCAACAAATAGATGCGGTGATGCTGACATGAGCTACACTAGCAACAAAAAATCAGCAAGCAAACAAGCTGGAATCTATATGGACGTGGGTGACAAGAGACAAAGAAATAGGCTGGAGAGGTATGATTGCAAGGCTCACATGGGTGTTAGCCTCAAAGAGGGCAGTTGGATTGTGACCGTTTTTGTGGCTGATCACACACATCAACTGATGTTACAAAGGGGGCGTCGGAGATTTTGCCGCTCTCATAGAAAAATCCCAGATGCAGACATGCAGTACATTACTTCGCTGCACTATCGCAACATATCAACAGCTAATATGATGGGCTTGCTTGGAGATGCACGGTGTTGCGATCCAAGGAGTTTGCCATATGTGAAGACTGATGTGACAAATGCTAGAGCAAAGCTACGAAGAGGACTGTCAGAGCGTGATTTGGAGCTCACAATTGAGTACTTTAAGAGAAGACAAGTGGAGAATCACAACTTCTTTTTTTCGAAGCTAGAAAAAGATGGAGCTGTTAGGGCGCTTTTTTGGGTTGACGGTAGAACAAGGGCCTTGTATCCAAAGTACAGAGATTGTGTGTTTTTCGACACCACATTCTGCACAAATCGCTACAACCTACCCTTTGCTCCGATTGTTGGCATTAACAACCAGACACACACCGTTTGCTTGGGTTGTGCTTTGTTGCCTGATGAAACCATTGAAACATTCAAGTGGGTCTTTGAGCAATGGATGTTGGTAATGAATAACGAGCATCCATTGAACATTATGACTGATCAAGACCAGGCAATGGCTACAGCCATCTCAATGGTGTTCCCGGAGACAACACACAGATGTTGCAAGTGGCACGTCTACCGGGTTGCACAGACAAAACTAGGGATGATGCTGGGCAAGGATGAGCCTTTTGCTGAAGCATTCTATGGTTGCATCAATGGTTCGGATACCATTGAGGAGTTTGAAGAAAGGTGGAAGCATATGGTCGAGGTATTTGGTGTGGCTGATAAGAAACACCTAAAAAATATGTGGAACACTAGGAAGATGTGGGCACCTGTGTACTTTAGGAAAAAGTTCTTCCCATTCACACGCACAACCAGGCGGTCTGAGGGCCTAAATTCCTACTTCAAGACTTTAAATCATCATGGAGACTCGGTTTGGACGTTTTTTGCAACAGTTTGAGCTTTGCCAAGAGCTAATGCTTGATCGTGAGGATAATGCTGGCTTCATCAATGAAACAACGAGGCCACCACTATGGGTCAAGTAAGTCCAAAAGTCATGTAGCATTTCTATAGTTTGGTTGAAAAACATTTCTTGGAAACATATGAAGCAATTCTTGGGAACATATGTAGCAATTCTTGTTGATGGTTGTAGAAATGCTTGGTATCATTTTTTTGTTGCTGTTTTCCAGTACAGTTTGGTTGAAACATTTCTTGGAAACATGTGTAGCAATTTTTGTTGATGTTTGAAGCTTTTTTTGTTTGCAGTTACAACATTGAAAAGCAGGCTGCTGATTTCTATACAAGAGAAGTATTTTCCAAGTTTCAAAAACTATTGGCTAAGTCAACAGGCTTTGGGCTTCAATATCAGGTGCAACGGGGTGTCGTCTGGTTTCAACTTGTTGCAAATGATGGCGTCAACCCTAAAGTGTACACGGTGCGTGTTACCCCTAAAGATCAGACATACATGTGTAGCTGCAACATGTTTGAGATGTGCGGGCTGACCTGCCCACACATCATCCGTGTCATGGTGCACATGAACGTGCAAGCAATACATGTGACTTACATGCTTACGAGATGGTCTAAGATTGCAACTGACCTTGCGCCTGAACCGGGCGAAGGGCATAGAGCTATGCACTTCAGCGTCCCCACAACAAACACCCTAAAGTTTAACTCTCTCTGCCGGAAGTTTGGGAAACTCGCTTCTGATGCATGCTTCAATGATGAAGCTTATAGCTTTGTCTCTGGGCTAATTGATCAGGGCATTGTTGGGGTTGCTGCAATGAAAGCTGCAGCAACGGATGGTGTTGCAGGAGACGAAGAAGCCCAAGGTATTGCAGCAAATGAACAAGTCTCAGGGGGTCCAAGTACAGGGCAGCGAGATCCACCCCCGTAGGACTGCGGAACCCACCAAAGTCAGCAAAGAAGGGGAGGCCAAAGGAAAACGAGAAGCGAAGGAAGCCACTAATTGAGATTCGGGAAGATGAAATGAAGAAGAAAGCAAAGAAGGACGTAGCAAAAACGAAGAAAGCTCCAAAGCCAAGGGAAAAGAAGACTTCATGCAAATATTGTGAAGATGAGGGTCACAACGTGAAGGAGTGCCAACTCATTGCTGCTGTTCTTGCTTCGACTACGAGCGCGAAAGCTCCGGGTGTTGAAACAATCCTTACCCTTTAGGATGTTTCGTGAGGCAAAAATGATGACTTGCATTGTAACACCCCATGATTTGCGATAAAAAAGTTGTGTTGACTACTTGTGAATGCTTGTTTTGTGGGATTGCTGTTGGGGAACGTAGCAAAATTCAAAAAATTTCTACGCTTTCACCAAGATCCAACTAAGGAGACATTTAGCAACGAGCATATGAGAGTGCATCTACATACCGTTTTGTAGATCGCGAGCGGAAGCTTTCGAAGAAGCGTGGATGAAGTAGTCATACTCTTCTCGTTCTTCGTCACCGATGATCTAGCGCCGAACTGACGGCACCTCCGTGTTCAACACACGTCCGGTATAGCAACGTCACCTCCTTCTTGATCCAGCAAGGGGGGAGGAGGGGTCGTCGGAGATCCAGCAGCACGACGGCGTTGTGGTGGATGCAGCGGAGAATCCTGCAGGGCTTCGCCGACGCCCTGCGGAGGGAGTATGAGGTGTGACGGGAGGGGGAGAGGCGCCAGAAACTTGGGTGCGGCTGCCCTCTCCCCCCCCCACATATATATAGGGGGCCAGGGGGTGCGCCAAGCCCTGCAGATGGGATCTGTAGGGGGGGCGGCGGCCAGGGAGGCAATCTTGCCCCCCAAGGTAAGGGGGGCGCCCCCTCCCCCTAGGGTTTCAACCCTAGGCGCATGGGGAGGGGGGCCCATGTGGTGCGCCAGCCCACCAAGGGCTGGCCACTTCCCCCACGCGGCCTAGGGGCCCCACCGGATGGGTGCGCCCACCCGATGGACCCCCGGGACCCCTTCGGTGGTCCCGGGACACTCCCGGTGACCCCCGGAGATCACCCGATGGCCGAAACCTGACTTCCTATATATCATTCTTTACCTCCGGACCATTCCGGAACTCCTCGTGACGTCCGGGATCTCATCCGGGACTCCGAACAACTTTCGGGTTTCCACATGCATGTATCTCTACGACCCTAGCGTTACCGAACCTTAAGTGTGTAGACCCTACGGGTTCGGGAGACACGTAGACATGACTGAGACCACTCTCCGGTCAATAACCAACAGCGGGATCTGGATACCCATGTTGGTTCCCACGTGTTCCTCGATGATCTTCATCGGATGAACCACCGTGTCAAGGATTCACTCAATCCCGTATGTTATTCCCTTTGTCCATCGGTACGGTACTTGCCCGAGATTCGATCGTCGGTATTCCCGATACCTTGTTCAATCTCGTCATGGCAAGTCTCTTTACTCGATCGGTAATCCATCATCCCGTGACTAACTCCTTAGTCACTTTGAGCTCATTATGATGATGTCTTACCGAGTGGGCCCAGAGGTACCTCTCCGTCATACGAAGTGACAACATCCCAGTCTCGGTTCGTACCAACTCAACAGACACTTTCGGAGATACCCGATGCGTACCTTTATAGCCACCCAGTTACGTTGTGACGTTTGGCACACCCAAAGTATTCCTACGGCATCCGGGAGTTGTACAACCTCATGGTCTAAGGAATAAATACTTGACACCGAAAAGCTTATGCATTACGAACTATACGATCTCGTGCTATGCTCAGGATTGGGTCTTGTCCATCACATCATTCTCCTAATGATGTGATCCCGTTATCACTGACATCCTATGGCCATGGTCAGGAAACCGTGACCATCTGTTGATCAACGAGCTGGTAACTAGAGGCTTACCAGGGACTCATTGTGGTCTATGTATTCACACATGTATCGCTGTTTCCGTACAATACAATTCAAGCATGAATAACAGACGATTATCATGAACAAGGAAATATAATAATAATACTTTTATTATTGCCTCTAGGGCATATTTCCAACAGTCTCCCACTTGCACTAGAGTCAATAATCTAGTTACATTGGGATGAATCGAACACCCATAGAGTTCTGGTGTTGATCATGTTTTGCTCGTGGAAGAGGTTTAGTCAACGGGTCTGCAACATTCAGATCCGTATGCACTTTAGAAATATCTATGTCTCCATCCTGAACATAATTCCGGATGGAGTTGAAACGGCGCTTGATGTGCTTGGTCTTCTTGTGAAACCTAGGCTCCTTGGTAATGGCAATAGCACCAGTGTTGTCACAGAAGAGAATCATCGGGCTTGACGTGCTTGGAATGACTCCTAGGTCGGTGATGATCTCCTTCATCCAGACTCCTTCCTGCGCTGCTTCGGAAGCAGCTATGTACTCCGCTTCACATGTAGATGCCGCCACGACGCTTTGCTTGCAACTGCACCAGCTAACTGCCCCTCCGTTCAAAATATACACGTATCCGGTTTGAGACTTAGAGTCAACCAGATCTGTGTCGAAGCTAGCATCGACGTAACCCTTTACGACGAGCTCTTCGTCACCTCCATAAACGAGAAACATATCCTTAGTCCTTTTCAGGTACTTCAGGATGTTCTTGACCGCTATCCAGTGTTCCATACTGGGATCACTTTGGTACCTCCCTACCAAACTTATGGCAAGGTTCACATCAGGTCTGGTACACAGCATGGCATACATGATAGAACCTATGGCTGAGGCATAGGGAATGACACTCATCTTTTCTCTATCTTCTGCCGTGGTCGGCGACTGAGCCTTGCTCAATCTCATACCTTGCAAAACAGGCAAGAACCCCTTCTTGGACTGATCCATATTAAACTTTTTCAATATCTTATCAAGGTATGTGCTTTGTGAAAGACCAATGAGGCGTCTTGATCTATCTCTATAGATTTTGATGCCTAATATGTAAGCAGCTTCTCCAAGGTCCTTTATTGAAAAACTCTTATTCAAGTAGGCCTTTGCATTTTCCAAGAATTATATATCATTTCCCATCAGCAATATGTCATCCACATATAATATGAGAAATGCCATAGAGCTCCCACTCACTTTCTTGTAGATACTGGCTTCTCCATAAGTCTGTATAAAGCCAAACGCTTTGATCACATCATTAAAGCGAATATTCCAACTCCGAGATGCTTGCACCAGCCCGTAAATCGAGCGCTGGAGCTTGCATACCTTGTTAGCGTTCTCTGGATTGACAAAACCTTCCGGCTGCATCATATACAACTCTTCCTTGAGGAAGCCATTAAGGAATGCTGTTTTGACGTCCATTTGCCATATCTCATAATCATAGAATGCGGCAATAGCTAACATGATTCTGACTGACTTCAGCATCGCTACGGGAGAGAAAGTCTCGTCGTAGTCAATCCCTTGAACTTGTCGATAACCCTTAGCGACAAGCCGAGCCTTATAGATGGTCACATTACCATCCGCGTCTGTCTTCTTAAATATCCATTTGTTTTCTATGGCGTGCCTATCATCAGGCAAGTCCACCAAAGTCCATACTTTGTTTTCATACATGGATTCTATCTCGGATTTCATGGCTCCAAGCCATTTATTGGAATCCGGGCCCGCCATCGCTTCTTCATAGTTCGAAGGTTCACCGTTGTCTAACAACATGATTTCCAGGACAGGGTTGCCGTACCACTCTGGTGCGGAACGTGCCCTTGTGGACCTTCGAAGTTCAGTAGTAACTTGATCTGTTTCTTCATGATCATCATCATTAACTTCCTCCCTTGTCGGTGCAGGCACCTCAGGAACAATTTCCTGTGATGTGCTACTTTCCGGTTCAGGAGGGGTGACTGTCACCTCATCAAGTTCTACTTTCCTCCCACTCACTTCTTTCGAGAGAAACTCTTTCTTCAGAAAGCATTCATTCTTGGCAACAAATACTTTGCCTTTGGATCTGTGGTAGAAGGTGTACCCAATCGTTTCCTTTGGGTATCCTATGAAGACGCATTTTTCCGATTTGGGTTCGAGCTTTTCAGGTTGAAGTTTCTTGACATAAGCATCGCAACCCCAAACTTTTATAAACGACAGCTTCGGTTTCTTGCCAAACCAAAGTTCATACGGAGTCGTCTCAACGGATTTCGACGGAGCCCTATTTAAAGTGAATGCAGAAGTCTCTAAAGCATAACCCCAAAAAGATAGCGGTAAATCGGTGAGGGACATCATAGATCGCACCATGTCCAACAGAGTACAATTTCGACGTTCGGACACACCGTTACGTTGAGGTGTTCCGGGCGGTGTCAATTGTGAAACAATTCCACAGTTCCTAAGGTGTGTGCCAAATTCATGACTTAAATATTCACCCCCACGATCTGATCGTAAGAACTTTATTTTTCTGTCACGTTGATTCTCAACCTCATTTTGAAATTCCTTGAACTTTTCAAAGGTCTCAGACTTGTGTTTCATCAAATAGATATACCCGTATCTACTCAAGTCATCTGTGAGGGTGAGAACATAACGATAGCCTCCGCGAGCCTCAACACTCATTGGACCGCACACATCGGTATGTATGATTTCCAATAAGTTGGTTGCTCGCTCCATTGTTCCGGAGAACGGAGTCTTGGTCATCTTGCCCAATAGGCATGGTTCGCACGTGTCAAATGATTCATAATCAAGAGACTCTAGAAGTCCGTCTGAATGGAGCTTCTTCATACGTTTGACACCAATATGACCAAGGCGGCAATGCCACAAGTATGTGGGACTATCATTATCAACTTTACATCTTTTGGCATCTACACTATGAATATGTGTATCATCACGTTCGAGATTCATCAAAAATAAACCATTGACCAGCGGGGCATGACCATAAAACATATCTCTCAAATAAATAGAACAACCATTATTCTCCGATTTGAAAGAGTAGCCATCTCGCATAAGACGAGATTCAGATACAATGTTCATGCTCAAAGCTGGTACTAAATAACAATTATTAAGGTTTAAAACTAATCCCGAGGGTAGATGTAGAGGTAGCGTGCCGACGGCGATCACATCGACCTTGGAACCATTCCCGACGCGCATCATCACCTCATCCTTCGCCAGTCTCCGCTTATTACGCAGCTCCTGTTTTGATTTACAAATGTGAGCAACCGCACCGGTATCAAATACCCAGGAGCTACTACGAGCGCTGGTAAGGTACACATCGATAACATGTATATCACATATACCTTTGACGTTGCCGGCCTTCTTGTCTGCTAAGTATTTGGGGCAGTTCCGCTTCCAGTGACCCGTTCCCTTGCAATAAAAGCACTCTGTCTCAGGCTTGGGTCCATACTTTGGCTTCTTCCCGGCAACAGGCTTACCGGGCGCGGCAACTCCCTTGCCGTCCTTCTTGAAGTTCTTCTTACCCTTGCCTTTCTTGAACTTAGTGGTTTTATTGACCATCAACACTTGATGTTCTTTCTTGATGTCCACCTCCGCTGATTTCAGCATTGAATACATCTCGGGAATGGACTTCTCCATCCCCTGCATATTGAAGTTTAACACGAAGCTCTTGAAGCTTGGTGGAAGCGACTGGAGGATTCTGTCAACGACCGCTTCATCTGGGAGATTCATTCCCAGCTGAGACAAGCGATTGTGCAATCCAGAAATCTTGAGGATGTGCTCATTGACAGAACTGTTTTCCTCCATCTTACAGCTGTAGAATGCGTCGGAGACGTCATATCTCTCGACTCGGGCATGAGCTTGGAAAACCATTTTCAGCTCTTCGAACATCTGATATGCTCCGTGGTTCTCAAAACGTTTTTGGAGCCCCGACTCTAAGATGTAAAGCATGCCGCACTGAACCAGGGAGTAATCATCACTACGCGACTGCCAGACGTTCAAAACGTCTTGGGTCGCATCGGGACCGGGTGCATCACCTAGCGGTGCTTCAAGGACATATGATCTCTTGCCAGCTATGAGAATAATCCTCAGCTTATGGACCCAATCCGTATAGTTGCTACCATCGTCTTTCAGCTTGGTTTTCTCTAGGAACGCGTTGAAGTTGAGGGAAACTTGAGCGTGGGCCATTTGATCTACGAGAGGCAGGAGAATTCTTGTTGATTCCGGTCACCGTTTTGGGCAAGAATCGGTACACGTACTGTTGGTAAGCTGCGGCATGCTGATACGATTTAGGTTACGAGATATACGTCTACGTACGGCCGGATCAGCAAACGTTCTGTGCTTGCTTTCCCGTCCGATAATTGCTCCTTCAGCAATCGTTCGTCATCCAACTAATACCAGTTGCCCGCCGAGTAGCCATGCCCTGCTGATCGTAGCCGTTGTACGTACCTCCATTACTATTGCATGTGTAGCCCCGTCCGTGCTTCCTGGTCGAGCAGCATTCCGCGGTATGATGGTCGTTGATACGTCTCAAACGTATCTACTTTTCCAAACACTTTTGCTATTGTTTTGACCTCATTCTTGCATGATTTGAACTAAACTAACCCGGACTGACGCTGTTTTCAGCAGAGCTGCCTGTATGGTTTTATTGTGTGCAGGAAAATGGATTTTTAGGTGTCTCAGAAAATTCCACGAAAAATCATAGAAAATCCACGCACCCGAAGGAACCTTGTGCCAGAAGAGGGGCCAGAGGGGAGCCAGGGGGGCTCCAGGCGCCCTGCCCAGGCGGCCCCACCCCTGGCCGCCTTGCCAGGCCGCCTGGGCTGCTCCCACCTCCTCTGGTGCCCTACTTTGACCCGTATTTATCCCGTGATGAGAAAACCCCAGAACAGAGGTCGTTTTCCCAGTTTCCGTCATGGAGCCGCCGCCACCCTCTGTTCTTCTTCGGGAGGGCTAATCTGGAGGCTGATTTGGCCTCCGGAGAGGGGAGATCGTCGCCATCGTCATCATCATCACCACTCCATCCTCCCTCCATGACTTCTCCTTCCATGTGTGAGTAATTCCCTGCTGTAGGCAAAGGGGATGGTAGGGATTGGATGAGTTAGATCATGTAATAGTTTATCAGATTGTTGGGGGCATGTTGCCTATCATCTACTATGGTGTTTATCATCTTTGCTTCAACTTGTTGCTCTTAATGCTTGTCACCTAGGGCCCGAGTGCCATGATTTCAGATCTGAACCATATGTGTTTGCATGAATATATTTGTGTTCTTGATCCTATCTATGAGTTGTTTGCACCTATTACGGTCCGGAACCGGCGATCTCAAAAGTGACAGCTTGGGACACCAAAGGGGATGGTCCATAGTTTGAGGATTACATGTATCCATTGAGTTTATTGCTTTGTTCCGGTGCTCTTTGACAGGAGTACCTTAATCTCCATAAGTTCCTTTTGGCCCCGTTCGTAGCGGGATGGTAGGACAAAAGATGTTGTGCAAGTTCTTATTGCAAGCACGTACAACTACCTGTGGGATACATGCCTAATGTTTGATATCTGCCTAGATGATCATTACTTTTCCGTGTGCCTTGCCCCAAGTTAGATTCATGATATATCTCATCCATGCAGCGCCCAACCATCCATCTCCCTAGCCTACAGTGTTTTAAATCCTGCTGGTTACTAGTTGCTACTTTTGCTGTTTACTTTTGCTATTTACTTTTGGTGTTTACTTTTACTATCACCACCATCACTATCATATCACCGTTACCACTTATCTTTTGTTGCAAGTAGTATATTTCAGGTGCGGTTGAATTGACAACTCAACTGTCAAAGCTTATAAATACTCTTTGGCTCCCCGTGTGTCGAATCTATAAATTGGGTTATTCTTACCCGCGAAGACTATCTCGATCCCTTACGGTTGAGGGTTATCAAGTACCGTTTTCTGGCACCGTTGCCGGGGAGCATAGCAATATTTACAAGTCAACTTGAAGTATCCTACCTGCTGCACTTCATCCGCTATGGGTAAGAAAGGAGACCCCAAGGTTCCGATCTTACTATCCACTACAAGAAGAGGTATTGTTCTGAACACTAGTGCTACACTTGATTCACCTTCTGTTATGAGTAAGTTTGCCTCACCACCACCACATGATGCTCCTACTGAATCTGTTACTATGTCCGATACTCTTGATGATGCTTCTACTACTCTTGATGATATTAGTTCACTTGGTTATGCTCTTGAGAAAAAGATCGCTGCTGCTGCAAAAAAATCTGGAATTGAAATTCCTGTTACTCGCTATCCCATTGGTGGAACTTATGATTATCCTGATTTGAGTGAACTCAAGGAGAGACTCCTTGATGATGATTACATTATGCTTGATGATGATTTATGCAGGGAACTGACAGAGTTTGCCGGCTCTGATCCTGAAGCTATTAAGAAGCTGCTTGAAAAACACTCCTTGAAGAACAAGACCGTTCCTGATCCTGAATTTGCTACATCTCCTATATGCATCAATGATCCTGATTATGATTTCTCTGTTGATCTTTCACTTATACCTATGGTTGAAGCTGACCCCTTTTATGGCAGAGAAAATGATGATGTTATTGCACACCTGACCAAACTCACTGAGTTGGGTGGCTTGTTTACCAAGGATGAGAAGAAATGAAACTTTTATGTGACTAAGCTTCTTCCTTTCTCTTTGAAGGAAGGTGCTAAAACATGGATGAGCACCTGCCTAAAGCTTGGGGAGGTATTGTAGTCTGATCCGGGCTAGACCAGGACATGGAGTACCTAAGAATGAACTAATCGATATATTTTATGCTGGTCTAACTGATGAATCCAGGTCCTATTTGGATAGTTGTGCTAGTTGTGTTTTCAGGAAAAGAACACCAGATGATGCAGAGGATTTGATGGGCAGGATTGCCAAAAACCATGAAGATTGGTCCGTCCCTGAACCACCTCCACCACCAAAGAAGAGGGGCATGTTTGTTCTAAGCCCCGAAGATATGCGAGAAGCAAAGAAGTCTATTAAAGAGAAGGGTATTAAAACTGAAGACGTGAAGAATCTACCCCCTATTGAGAAGTTGTGTGAGCCTACCACTCACCCTCCTATGGTAGAGGTACACTCTCTTTTAGATTTCAACGCAAGTGACATCCCTCATGGTAAGCCTCCTGATCAATGTTTAGATGAGTTTGATAATTTTATTATGAAACAAAATCATTTTAATGAGAGGATACAAAGTCAATTGCATGATAATTCCCTTGCTATCAAAAGTTTGCTTGATGTTCTAGGTAGAACAGTTAATGATGTTAAATGTCTTGTGAAGCATTTTCATATGGTTCAAACTCAGCTTGAACAAATTTCTAATGTGCAAAAAGATTTGCTTGCTAACAATGCCAAACAAGATGATTTGCAGGCCTTCGGGATTAAGACCCGAGGAGGAACTAGCACTCAAGATCCTTTCTATCCAGAGGGGCATCCGAGGAGAATCGAGCAAGATTCTCAAATGCAGGAAGAAGAAATTGTTGGCTCTCCAAAGAAGAAGAAGAAGAAACACAAGGAGGCTGACAATTCCAATGATCCTATTACAAGTGAAGAGCCAGCTGTTGATCCCAACAGTGTATCTATCTCCGATGCTGAGACTGAAGACGGTGCCGAACCTGAAGGTAAGGATAATGAGAAGAATGATTCGCCTGAAGTTCGAGAAGAAGAAGCACCTGACAAACGCAAGAAGTACACTAGAGAAGACTTCGTCGCAAGAAGACATGGGAAGGAAAGAGAACCATGAATACAGAAACCCATGCCCTTTCCAAGTAAGTCTCTCAAATCTAAACAAGAAGAGCATTACAATAAGATTTGTGAGTGGATTAAACCTATTTTTCTTCAAATCCCTTTGACTGATGCTATTAAGTTACCTCCCTATTCAAAATATATGAAAGATATTGTCACTAATAAAAGAAAAGTTCCTAATGAAGCAATATCTACTATGCTTGCTAACTACTCTTTCAGTGTCAAGATTCCTGAGAAGCTTGGTGATCCAGGTATACCCACCATTCCCTGCTCCATAAAGAATAATTATGTCAAAACTGCTTTATGTGATCTTGGAGCAGGAGTGAGTGTTATGCCTTTCTCTATTTACAAGAGTCTTTGTTTAGAGAAGCTAATCCCTACAGATATCTCTCTTTAGATGGCTGACAAGTCAACCGCCGTCCCGATAGGTATTTGTGAGGATGTTCCCATAGAAGTTGCTAATTGTTTGATCCTTACTGATTTTGTTGTGCTTGACATGCCCGAGGATGGGAGCATGTCCATTATTCTTGGTAGACCTTTTTTTAACACCGCAGATGCTATTATTGATTGCAATAAAGGAAAGGTTACCTTCAATGTGAATGATAAAGAACACACGGTGTATTTTCCAAAGAAGACCGACAAGAGGCTGATGGCTTCTCGCCCCTTGTTGGTTACCCCAAGTGGAAGGTTTGAGATGCAGTGTAGCGGAAGTTTTCCCTTGGCAAAGATACCAATGATCGATTTCCCCTGAGACTCCTAGTTTCAACAAGAAGGTGTCAACTGCTAACGGCGCCAGATATTAGCAATCAACGTGGACCTGCACACAGATACAAATAACTTTGCTCCCAACGAGTACAGAGAGGTTGTCAATCCCTCCGGCCTTGTCGTTTACAAAGGATCAAACGCAAGTGATAATAGTGATAGGTATTGCTGCAAATAGTAAGTAAAAGCAGAAAGTAAATAGCGGATGTGATCAATGATGGTAATATGGACCGGGGTCCCATGATGTTCACTAGTGATGTCTCTCTCCCAAAATACGATGAAACAGCTATGTGAGGTAAACGAATTACAGCTGGGCAATTGACAGAATTATGTGCGCAAACCAATGCTAACTATGTTGCAAGAAAGGTAGAGGTTCAAAGCATGGGCGGTACGCCAAGGCAAGTAGACCGAAATCCATCTGCATCTACTACTAATCATCCACCTTGAGATATCTATCCAGAACATCTCGCTGGTATTAAGTTGCGAGTCCCACCCATAGTGTAAACTCAAAGCAACAGACAACTGCATTAAAAGAACTTTGCGTAAAGTAAACAATCCTTGCACCCGCGGGCACAAGCACCATTGTTTTCCCCCTTGTGGCAACAGCACATCCCCTAGACTCATGTTTCTGTCACTCAAGCTAGTCATCGAGGGGCATGAACCCACAATCGAGCATAACGTTCCCTCTTGGAGTCACTACCTACTACTTGGCCAAAGCAATAAATAGCAACGGAGAACATGCAAGAATTACTTAAGAACATAAATATAAAAGAGGTAAATCAAATATATTACTCAAACACAAACTGAACATAATCTCACAATCCATCGGATCCCAGCAAACTCAACATAGCAACAGCATAAGGATTACATATGTGCCTCGATCATGTAGGGCAGCTCACGAGGTCTAATTAGTGAAGCACAAGAAGGGGAGGAGAACATCACATAGCTACTGGTAATGGACCCATGGTCCAAGGGAGACTACTCACAACTCATCCGGGAGGCGTCCATGGTGGTGGAGAGGCTCCCGGTGGTGATCCTCCCCTCCGACAGGGTGCCGGGAAGAGTTCTCCTGGTGCTCCCGATCTTGGAAGCGCGGCGACGGCGGAACAGAGATGAGATCGCGAAAAAGGGTTCTGTCCTCGAGGGTTTCGGGACGCGATATAAATATATGCCAAAGGGGGGCATCAGCGGAGGCCTGGGGGGCCCAGGCGCC
>LR738714.1:659151632-659227732 GCA_902687465.1 Secale cereale
CCGGCGCGGCCAGGAGGGGGGCCGCGCCACCAGGGCGCCTGGAGCCCTGGTGGCCCCCCTCCGGCCCTACTACGGCCGTGTGGAAGCTTCCGGAACGCTGATTTTTTATATAATTTTACCGGGATTTTTCTGACAGTTTTCGTGACGGGAAAACCTGAAATACAAAAACAACAGGAAACAGAAACTGGCACTGGGGTGCACTGAGTTAATAGGTTAGTCCAAATATGATCAAAAGTGTATGGAAGTGTATAAATATCATAGCAATATCACCCAAAAGAGGCATGGAGCAAGCAGAAATTATAGATATGTTTTGGACGTATCAGAGGCTTGGCCTCAACTCTATAGAAAACATCGAGACCGTGAAGATTGGAGAATGGGACTGTCCACTACATGTGCACCACAAATACAAAACTATTATGGTGGGGACAATGTCCATTAAGGTAAAGGTGCAATGATCACTTCGTAAGAGGTGAGACTTTTTGCTCTATATATCGCCTGTTCGTTGGTAAGACTTGATCAACCTTACTAGTGAGCATGTTTTATATAGGTAAAAAGTTGAGCTTGTTATGTTTTCATTTGTTTTAGCTTTTGTTCTCCTTGATGTACCAAATGTTTATGTTTTTGAAGCTTCACAATACTAATCACTGCTTTAAGTTTTCAGAAAGTCTTGCAGCTTTTTGAACTTCGAAAAAATTTCAACAGTGAAGTTTTCAGAAAAATTCCAGAAAAATAAAAATAAAAATTTCCATGCCGGGAGTGACCTAGAGGCACCTGGGGCTGACCAGGGGGAGCCACCAGTGGCCCAGGCGGCCAGCTGGCGCGGCCTGCCCCCTGGCCGCGCCCATAGGGCGCCTGGGGCCCACAAGACCCCCCCCCCCTCCAGGTGAGTCTTCTTCCTCTCTCTCTCTTTCTCTCCAAAAACACGAGTTCTGCACTTGTTCTTGCGTTCTTGCTGCTCTTGGAGGCGATTCTTCGATCTCTCTCTACAGCCTATCATTCGAGCTGAGATTTTGAACAAATACTCCCTGGTATGTAACTCCTTCACCCCTCCAATTAGATTTCTGATTGGTGGCTTCATTTGTGAGTATTTAGTAGTTCTTGGTGCTGTGAAGATGAGCTTGCATGCATGTGTAGAAATTTATTTTCCAAGTTTTGATGCAAGTTTATGCCTTAGGTAAGTGAGTTGAGTAGTTTGCCTTAACCCACTTTGCTTAAATCCTTGTTTTTGTAATTTGCCAAAAATTTCAGAAATGAGTTTGTTAGGAAGGGCAAAGGGGTGGCTTTAGAAGAAGAGGCCCGCGCACTCCGATCTAGTTACTAGAGCCGCAGCCTCACCCTCGACTGTTAGGGTGAGCTAAAATGAAGATCATGTGCCCCTAGAGTTGTTGGAAGACACAGGTCCAGCACGTGCTATGATGTTCCCATGTGATGAATTCCTTGAAGCTGCGGGAATTAAGGATGAGTTTTATAATATTTGTGCTAATGCAGGTCTGACACGGCTCGTCACGTGCCGTGTTACTCAGTATCAAAAACTCACCTCTGGTTTCATTAACAGTTTTAGATATAACCCTGATGCTGGTGCTATTGAGTTTAAAATTTACAATGATCTTATCACCATGTCCTTGGGAAAGTTTTGTGAAATAATAGGTGTGCCAAACGTTGGGCGGACGGCTAAGATGACCTCTCAGCCCTCCGAGCTGAAAACCGTCTTCAACTCTCTCTGCAGCATGGGTACGAGGGATATTCATCGGTCAAAAATATCCAGCATCTTATTCCCTCACCTCAGGTATTTTGCATATTATGTTGCTAGAGGGGTGTTAGCTCGTGACAACACGAGCAACATCTCTGCGCCAGATGTTGCTATCCTGGCAACCGCCCTCTCAGGGAGGTTTGATTATAATCTGGGTGCCTTAATTGCTCAACGCCTTGCTATGAACGGTAACAGGGGAGATTTATTTGGTGGCGTTTATGCCACACTTATCTTAGAATATCTTAAAGGCACCCCACACCCTGATGATAAGCCTTTTACTTATTTAAGTTTTGATTTTGCTACTATGAAAAGGCATAAGTTTGTTACCATGACTTCTGAGCTTGGTAATCTTGTTTAAATCTTGCGTTTCGGAACTACCGCGGAACGCGAGATCCGTCTACCTGCACCTCTTTTGTTTGATTTTTCTCGCAGGAACGGATGGTCCTTTGATGTTATCCAGTTCGATGAGTTCATGGCCCAGCATCAGTTTCATAACCCCATGGAGGGGGTTGTGCCCGACGAGGAGGAGCACGGTGAGTTACCACCTTTTCCGGGGAGACCGTCACCCAGTTTGGTGAAGGGTCTTCCTCTGCTTGGAGTACGGACCCTTCTTCGTGGGAGGATCCGAGGAGTTCGGTGTACGCGCCGGAATCCTTCTACGACCCTTGGACTCACCAGCATTCCCCCGGAGCAGGAGGCTCCTGGGGGCAGTAGCTACTACCAACTTAGGCCAAAAGCCTAAGCTTGGGGGAGTACGTGCCCTTCTCACTTTTCCATTGTATTATCCGTTTTATTTCTGTTCGCTTTAATCTTTTTGAAGTTTTTGCCCGTTCTCCTTTGTTCTTTCCTTGCAAAAACAACAAAAAGATTATCTCTTTCTTTTGCTTTCGTTCAAACTTTGAAATAATCCAAAAAAGATTTCCTTTCTCTCTTTAGTTTGCTTTGTTTTCAGAGTTCAGCTCAAGTCCGTGATGGCATTTAATTATATTTCCTACGTTCGATCGTGCAAGTGACAAGGCAGTAATGACGAACATCGACGAAAGGGAAGCAACAAGGAAAACCGGTATGAACTCTTCTTGTTTCTACTTTTGTACATATGCTTGTACTTATGATCTAGAGACCAGCTTGTAGCGACATAGTGCTATGTTTACAATGCTCTCCCAGTGGTTCATGCTTTCCTTGTGGCTAGTCTCAAATAGCTAGAGTATATAATGTGTTATTGGAATGATTTACATGCATTGCACTGTTCATAGTTTGGTATACTAAGGTGGTATTTCCCTTTGGAGAATTCTTGGATTGACTTGGCACATGTTTACACATGTTTAAGACTAAAAAGTCTGCTTTGCCTTGATGATCTTTGGGTTTCAGAATAGTTATATCACTTTCATGCTCGATTCAATGTTGCTTTGTCGCTCTGCATGATTATGACCATTATTGCTCTCTAGTTGGTCGCTTCCCAGTCTCTTGCTAGCCTTCGCTCGTACTAAGCGGAATTCTGCTTGTGCATCCAAATCCTTTCAAACCAGTTATTCCATATGAGTCCACCATACCTTCCTATGTGGTATTTACCTGCCATCCTAACAAAGACTTTCTTGTACCATCTCGAAATTATTCAAATTTATCCCTGTTTTGTGCCTCTGTTTTAGCTCATGAGGAAGTAGTAGTTAATTCATGATCTTTTCAAGTTGGACAAGTTTTACCCCGGGATTGCATGTCTAATCTGCAAATCCCTAATACGAGAAGGAACTGGCATGAGTGCGCCCGGCTCATAAAAGATAATACAACAAACAAACCTCCTTCACGCTTTGTTCATGAGAAATCAGAAAACTTTTGGCAGTGATAAACAAAGGAGATTAAGGGGATGTGATCGTCCCCGTGCGGGAGCCGTTCCTCGAAACTTGTCCAGCTCGAGAAGTAATTGGGTTGTCTACTAACATTTGTTGACATCTCTCAAAAACATTTTTACCTCTGTTTTCAAAACCAAGAGCTCTGGTACATGTTTAGTCTTTGCTTCCAACCATGGGTTTTCAACCTCGCCATCAAATTCCACGGTTCGAGAGTCTCCACCTTCTTTCTTCAAAGCACCAACTAGGAGAGCAGGATTGTCATTCTGAGTGTAATGTGCATTGTCCCAAAGTATTACATTGTCTTCTGCATGCTTGTGATATTATTTATTCTGAAATTCTTAGTTCTAGTCTCCTTTAAAACTCGGGAGGAGTTTCTGCATTTATGTTTTGCTTCACTCATGGAGGCTAGCGAGATACCACTCTAGTATGTTCAAGCTATGTGCAATGTAATCTTGTCTTGATTTTCAGTAAGTATATTATTTACTCTTGGTTATTTGTGATTGGTCACTTGAAAGAAAGATTGCTCCGTGCATTGTCCTCATAGCATTGTTTCAATACTTGTTAGACTCTTTTCGTAGTACATGCTTATATACATCTAATGAAGCAAAGGAGTTTGTCAAAGTTTTCTTTGTCGCGTCCAGTTCGTTGAACTGAATTGCTTGAGGACATGCAATAGGCTAAGCTTGGGGGAGTTGATACGTCTCAAACGTATCTACTTTTCCAAACACTTTTGCTATTGTTTTGACCTCATTCTTGCATGATTTGAACTAAACTAACCCGGACTGACGCTGATTTCAGCAGAGCTGCCTGTATGGTTTTATTGTGTGCAGGAAAACGGATTTTTAGGTGTCTCAGAAAATTCCACGAAAAATCACAGAAAATCCACGCACCCGAAGGAACCTTGTGCCAGAAGAGGGGCCAGAGGGTAGCCAGGGGGGCTCCAGGCGCCCTGCCTAGGCGGCCCCACCCCTGGCCGCCTCGCTAGGCCGCCTGGGCTGCTCCCACCTCCTCTGGTGCCCTACTTTGACCCGTATTTATCCCGTGACAAGAAAACCCCAGAACAGAGGTCGTTTTCCCAGTTTCCGTCGCGGAGCCGCCGCCACCCTCTATTCTTCTTCGGGAGGGCTAATCTGGAGGCTGATTTGGCCTCCGGAGAGGGGAGATCGTCGCCATCGTCATCATCATCACCACTCCATCCTCCCTCCATGACTTCTCCTTCCATGTGTGAGTAATTCCCTGCTGTAGGCAAAGGGGATGGTAGGGATTGGATGAGTTAGATCATGTAATAGTTTATCAGATTGTTGGGGGCATGTTGCCTATCATCTACTATGTTGTTTATCATCTTTGCTTCAACTTGTTGCTCTTAATGCTTGTCACTTAGGGCCCGAGTGCCATGATTTCAGATCTGAACCATATGTGTTTGCATGAATATATTTGTGTTCTTGATCCTATCTATGAGTTGTTTGCACCTATTACGGTCCGGAACCGGCGATCCCAAAAGTGACAGCTTGGGACACCAAAGGGGATGGTCCATAGTTTGAGGATTACATGTATCCATTGAGTTTATTGCTTTGTTCCGGTGCTCTTTGACATGAGTACCTTAATCTCCATAAGTTCCTTTTGGCCCCGTTCGTAGCGGGATGGTAGGACAAAAGATGTTGTGCAAGTTCTTATTGCAAGCACGTACAACTACCTGTGGGATACATGTCTAATGTTTGATATCTGCCTAGATGATCATTACTTTTCCGTGTGCCTTGCCCCAAGTTAGATTCATGATATATCTCATCCATGCAGCGCCCAACCATCCATCTCCCTAGCCTACAGTGTTTTAATCCTGCTGGTTACTAGTTGCTACTTTTGCTGTTTACTTTTGCTATTTACTTTTGATGTTTACTTTTACTATCACCACCATCACTATCATATCACCGTTACCACTTATCTTTTGTTGCAAGTAGTATATTTCAGGTGCGGTTGAATTGACAACTCAACTGTCAAAGCTTATAAATACTCTTTGGCTCCCCGTGTGTCGAATCTATAAATTGGGTTATTCTTACCCGCGAAGACTATCTCGATCCCTTACGGTTGAGGGTTATCAGTCGCCGTGTCTACTGAAGACAGAGCCACCACTTGCCGTGCCCGCTGCACATCGCCGTGCTCCGCTGCCACTGGGCTATGCCATGCCCTGCCACGCCACCTCCTTCTCTTCTTACATGTGAGCAGCCGGTGTTACCAAATAATCCCGTTGAGCTATTTGTTATCCTCTAGTTTTTTCTTAGTTAGAATAAAGGGCCATGCAGCGTGGAATTTGTTCCCGACTTGGCATAGTTTCAGACTTTTAGTTAGTTTGTTAGCTGAGCCGTCACAGGTGGATCGAGGGATGGCACGATTGTAAATGTGTGACGGACACACCCTAGCGATCGGGAGGACGTGGAATGGCACGTCCGATCAGCCCGCTCGTGGACCGGGTATCTTGTAGTTTCAGTTCTGAACCACTTGATGAATAAGAAGTAAAAGGGAAAAAGCTGCAGAGGCAGCACGCAGCGCAAACACTTGTGTTCTTCGTGAGGGAGAGAGTTCAGAGAACTGATCCTGCAACTACAATTGGCATCAGAGCGGATTATGGATAACGGATGCACAAATCATATGACTGGTGATCGAAATCTTCTCATGGACTCAACTTTACGTCCATCCAACAAGAGTCACATCACATTTGCTGATACTGGTAAAAGCAAAGTGTTGGGTCTAGGTAGAGTTGCAATCTCAAGAGATCAGCACATTGATAAAGTCATGCTTGTTGAATATCTTGGCTTCAACTTAATGTGTGTCTCAATGCTTTGTGACTTAAACATGATTGTGATCTTTGGTAAATTTCGTTGCATTGTACTAACGGAATCTGACAATTCTTTAGTATTTGAGGGATACAGAAAAGATGATCTGTATATGATAGATTTCTCAGCAGGACCGCAGATGGCTGTATATGGCTGCAAAGGGGCCATATACCCCTCTGAAACCATCCCCTCCTCCCTAATTCCGATGTGGGAACAAGATCCTCACAGAGACTACATGTTGTCTCAACTCAGTCACGCTAACACGAATCTTGAAACAATCTATCTACGATTTAAAACTTAGATGTGACATACTTATTTCACACCTACTAGATGGCTAGATGTGATTTAGTAAACCTGAAATTGCTCACAAATTAAGCAGAAACAGAAACAAAATAATCAACGGCCCGGTGCGGTTCACCGGGCGAGCAACTCCCTGTGTCGGTGACATGGCCGGACACGTCTCCCCGCGCACCGCACCACGCCACACGCTCCCTTCCCAAGGCGACACCGGCGACCCGCGCGCCGTACACAGCAGCAGCAGCAGCGCGCCGCTGCCCCACGCGCCGCAGCTTGCCGGCGGGGCGCGGCCACGACACAAGGCATCCCATGCATGCGCGGGTGTCTGCTACTGTGCCACGCAGCTCCGCCGACGCGCCATGGCCTGGTCCGGTCCGGCCGAGAAGGAACCAGCGTGCGCTAGGGATGCTGGTGGTCGGCGAGGCGGACGGCGGCGCGGCAGAAGGGGCAGCGGGAGGCGGCCTGGACCCAGGGCACGGCGCAGGCCCAGTGGAAGCGGTGCGCGCAGGGGAGGTGCGCCAGCACGTCCCCGGCCCGGAACTCCTCCAGGCACACCGCGCACTCCGCCTGCTGCTGCTCCTTCCTCCGGCCCCAGCTGAACCGCCGGCCGCCGCATCTCTTCGTGAACACCTCTCGCTGCAGCGCCCCTGCCGTGTCCTTCGCCGGGTGGTCGCTGGGGGTGCTCGACGGGGCCGGGAGCCGGAGGCTTCCCGTGCTGTGGCGCCTGCAAGTCGCAACGCGCAGAGGATTAATTAAGCCACTGTTCGTTGGATGTTGAGGTGGATTATAGCAGAATCAAATACACAGCCAGCAAGGCAGCAAGGCAGAGCTCTGCTCGAGAACAGAGAAAACACAAGGAAGTATCTTGATACTGAGTTACTGACTGACTCAGATTTTCTTGAGAATAAATCAGGGTACGCAGCCCAACTGATCGATCAGTGAGTGAAATCACGACTCCATGCATGAACTCACTCATCAATCATGACCAAATTACATCCCTACCTACCCGAAAAAGTACTGAGTTTTCTCTCTGAAAACACAAACGATGCCACAGGGAAGCAAGATTCCTGCACAAAAGTATTTTGGCTCCTTAACTAAAAAATGACCTGCTATCTAATGATTCATGCCCATATTTCTTGTTTCACAATACAAACAATTTTCAGCAAACGGGGGTCTCTGAAGTCCGAATTTGGTCTGAATCTTGACACAACAACAAGTGAATTCAAAGAACCGTAAGTACCTCTTGACTACAGATTCTCTCTGGCTCCTGAGCTTCTGATCCAGCCTCTCCTTGGCCTCCCGGGCGATGCCATCCAGCCGCGTCGTCCACGCCTCCTCGCACACGCCGCTCCTCTGCTGCAAATCGGATTCATCGACCCACATGAAACAATCCAGATTTTAGTACTATATAATCAACATGCAAGCACCAATCAAACAGGAGGATGCTGGACAAAAATCCATGGCATCTACTAGTTGTTATTACCAATTTACCTTCGCAAAACCTGCCGAGCCGAGGTGCGCGTGGTCGTGCCCGAACACGCCGAGCGGCGCCGGCCGCCGCGCGCCCGCGCACGGGGCCTCCGCCGCCGGCCGGAGCCTCCTCCTCCTTGCGAACTCGACGCCAGGGAGCATCCCGGCCATGAGGCCCATCCACCACGCACCACCACGTGATTTGTACCACGACAACAACACAGCACCTGCCTGCCGCCTGCCAAATGGCTACAAAACGCACGCACCTATCCACCAGCAGCAATCTACCAACCTAGCTGATATATGTGGCGCTACCAGATTCAGGAGCAACGAGAGAATTGTATGTGGAAAGCCTCCATTTTGAGCAGGAAGAGGAGAAGGAGCGCGTCCATGGCCGGCCGATCATCCACCTGCCTGCAGGCTCGTCGTCCGGACGGGGGGCAGCGGCTTTCTATCTAGAGGAGGGGGTCATGCTCATGGAGTGGGCGCGCTCCAACTGTGCATGCCAATTGCCCCAACCACCTTCACTCTATTCATAGCATAGCATAGCTGGGAATCGAGTGGATGCGGGTGCATTTATGCGATCCCCGTGGCCCACGTGACCGGAATTTCCAGCATGGTTTTTTATTTTAGGTGGTGCTAGGACAAACCAAACCTCGTTGGCTTGCATAATTGGCTCCGTGGCTATATACGCGGCACCTGTTTGCATGCCTGCCATACACTCTGTCTAAGCCTAGCCCTCCAAGAATTGCACACATTGTTCTTATGTTTTTTTCGTTTTCTGTTTGATTTAGTCACTTGGATGCATAATAATTACGGCCCATCTAGATGTATCCAAGGCATACCTTTTGCCTGCAAAAATCGTTTAGGACCCATTGTAAAGTTTCAATAATAGTGCAAAGCAGCCCAAACGTACAAAAATTACATCGAGGTCCTTAAACCATTGAGCGACTACTACTATCGTCAGAACGAATTAATCTGAAGCCTCTGACACCAAAACTCACAGGCCGTATGTCAGACGAGAAACGTTAACCTTGCAGCCTCGAGGAGATGGCAGAATCTATGCTGAATCTTCCTTGATCCTGCTCCGCTGGGCGAATTCGAGGTGGATTAGAGCCCAGAAGACCATCTCGATGCCAAAGCACCGCCACCCGCCGAGCACTGCCTCCACGAAGACTACTTCCTCCACGCGCCTCCCGATAGTACAAGACACCACCGGAACAATGGCAGGGTGGGAGAATTTTTTTTTCCATGATGTCGCCGCCATTGTCTCACCACTTGCACCTCTACCACAGACTCGGACACTCAGATCCGTGGTTACCTCATACTCTTGTCATCGCAGTGTCAACGGAGGCTTACCGGTACCCACATCGGTGCCGGCGGTCAAAAAGGAAACCCTAGGAAAATCAAGTTTTAGACTAGAGTTGCACAATTAGCCGCATTTTCTTAGACCTCAACTTTTGGCAAGCGAGTGAGTCCGCGAGGAAGCACAGGGAACACTATTGCGTTTCGTCTTGCTCAACTAATTGCACATCTTGTGGTGCTGGTGAACTAGATGTCTCAGTTGTCATGTCAGAGACCAAGAAAAACTTGTGTTGCTTTTGTGCACCAACTACCAAAATCGTTGTCACAAATAATACACCGTAGTACACGTTTTGTGCGCGAGCCTAGTATGTGGTTGGATGGTTACAAGTACAGTGTTTGAAATTTTTTATACTTATTTTAGACCATTTGGTGGTGTGCATTCAATGGAAGGGGACGTTTCCATCGATTATGAAGATGTTTGTGGCGATTTCATCAATCTTAGAAGAATTTGCCGGCTCAGTCTCTCCGATATGATCATAGAAATAGGATGTGTGTGATCATAAGGATGAGTTTACGTGCGTATGTATAAGCTTTGCGTCTGTACCGTGGTACTCCTTGTGCGCTGATAAAAAAATCGAACACGAAACAATATAGTATATATATAGCGTGAAGGAACACGAAAACTCATCAAACTCGACGTGACCAATCGATGTAGCAAACCAATCAACCGGCCAACCCCCAACAGGTGCCATCGAGATCTCTTCAAGCGCACGAAAGCAACATAGTTGGACTCTCCGGCGGGCGGTGGCCGTTCCAATCAAGACGGACAGGGACCCCGGCCCGGCCACTTTTGATTTTCTTTTCACACCTCCCTTGTTCGAAGCATCTACATATCCGCCGCCGTCGCCGTCGATGGTCAGCCAGCTCAGGCGAACAATGCGTGGCCCTTGTGGGCGATGCGGCCGAGTGAGTGAGTGAGTGGGCGCGTAGAATCCAACGAGAGAGGGAGGGAGCGAGGTGGCCGACGATCGACGAGGATGCGCGCTGAGTGCGAGAGGGCGAGCCCGGAGAGGGAGCAGACGGCACCCCCACCACGCCCAGTTGCCATGAAGTGTTGCTCTCCTCTCTACGGCCTGCCCCTTTCGCCAGTTGGGTGCGCGACCGCGATCGGCCTCGGTGCTCCTTATCGCCAACGAGGAATGTAGATCGAGGGAGATGTGCCGGCGAGGATTGATATTATTTGCTCGATCGCGAGGAGAATCATGCTGACGCGAACTGCTTTGAACCGGATTCAGATATGGGTTAGGTGCTGTGTGCGTGCATACTGTAGATACCTAAACAGTGCGTTTAGGTTGTTCGGTTGCGACATGGCATCCAATCTGCCGCGCGCAACAACATGGGCGAATTATTTGTAGTGTAGTTTCAGTGTGTCACTAGTAGCTTGGATGTGTAAAAGCCAGTGCGATTTCACCAAAGCACTAGCGGCATTTCGAGATAACGTTGCAGAGCACGATTTGGTCACGTGTTATTTATTATTATCGTTCTTTCTTTCTTTCAGTGATCTCTTGTGAGTTGTGACAATCCACGGCAACAGAAACCTTAGCCGCCGCCTCATCTACTCTGCCGCCCTATCTACTCTCCCTCTCGCCGCCGCTAGCGCGCGTCTCTGGGCAAACCCTGTGCGGCCCTGGCGGCGTCGGGGAGGTCCTGATTGGTGGCGGCTTGCTTGTAGAGGACTTCGAGGCTATTGCAGGATGATGAAGGAGATATGTGCTTGAGTGGCGGCTTTCGTGGGAGTCGGTAAATGGTCCTTCAAAAAGTTTGGTCCACCGAAGTGGAGTCCCAAAGATGGCATCTAGCTATGCTCATGGCGCACCGCCGGTGGATGCATGAGGAAGAAGACTTCGACACGCCCAAGGAGTTGAATGTAATTTTTTTTATATAGACGTATTTGTAATGACCTGTAACGCTCAATATATTGTCTTAGGCCCTTTCACAAAAAAATGCTTGGATAATGTATGCATTGCACTTCTATGACGGAGAATGCGGAGGGGCGGGTCATGTTTTTATCAGATGGGAGGGGGCATTTCCGCCGAAGGAATGGAGCGAAAGAGGGAATGCTAT
The DNA here is from genome assembly GCA_902687465.1 of Secale cereale. Taxonomy (NCBI): domain Eukaryota; kingdom Viridiplantae; phylum Streptophyta; class Magnoliopsida; order Poales; family Poaceae; genus Secale; species Secale cereale. The sequence continues at coordinate 659,163,254 of LR738714.1, forward strand.
ATTTAGATATATTAAAACTGAGCACACTCCCAGCCCTCTCAGGCCATCAGCGTTTCTAGCCGTTAGATCATCTATATATTTATAAGTAGGATCGGAAGAGAAGGGTGTGAATGGGAAGTCATACAAAGGAGTAGATCAAAGAGGACGAGGAAACATTACTTATTTTCTAAGTTTTTAGACAAGATGAGAGATTTATTGCTCGATAATTTTCATTGGAATACAAAAGGAATCAGCGAGCCGTGCATCCAGATATATCTGCCTCCATTAGGGGGATGGGGGGGGGGTGAAATTTTCCCTAAAGCATGCACATCTCTATTGAACTGTCTCCACTCATGGTCGAAGATGACCAACTAGAACATTTCCTTCCTCCTATCAAGCTCTCTTAGAATAGAACCACAACTGGTAAGCATGCCCCTCGAGTTCGATCTTTGATCACATCAGGACAGTCTAAGATAATCAATGCTCTTGTTGCATGTTGGTCAGAGGCCATAGACAGAGCCTCGCATATTGTTGTCGCTTCAAAAACTTCCTAGGCATTCATACCTTCAAGTACCATGGCCGGGGCACCCTAGTAGCTTCCATGATCACAACGGCATACAATACTGGAAGCACCCCGTCTCTCATATTTTGCTAGTCCCTCATAAACATGGACTTTGAACATGCCTGGAGGAGTTGTTGGGGATATCAGTATTTGATATGACCCGCCCAGGAGGGGCTGGGTTACCCAATGACGGTTCATGGGCCAAGCCCAGAAGTGTGTTGAAGATGGCGGTTCAATAGAGTAATTCATAAAAGGCTCAAGGCCCAGAACGGCTTAAGGCCTATAAGTATAAACCGTCATATGTGTTAACTTGTATTATAAGGCATGTAACAAGAGTCACCAGGCCGGACACGATGGTATGAGCCGGCCGGGATTCCATAGGCCGCATGGCGTCAACCCGTGTATATAAGGGGACGACCCAGCAACGACTTAGGGCAAGAAACAATAGATCGAGAGCTAGGCAAGCGTATTCGCTCCCTAGCAATCGACGCCACAACAATTCCACCTCAATTTGGATTAGGTTTTACCCTCACCGCAAGGGGCCGAACCAGTATAAACTTCCCGTGTCTCTTGTCCCGTTTTAACCCCTTTAAGGTAACCACGTCGCTGTGGCTCCGCAATTAAGTCCTCCCCTTAGGACATCTGCCGTGACAACTCCACGACAAGAGTCGAGTTTCTAGTCGATGAACTAATCAAACTCTTCATGTCCAAGCTTGCATCCAAGGAGTTAACTTCCATCTCAGAGATATCAGCCATGAACCAGGTTATAAAAGCTTGGGTTCATAAAAGGAGCTTGCAATTTATTTCTATGTATCACACGCCTTCTCGCCCACCATATGGCCCATACAATCACAATCGTTCTCGCATAGTTCTCCCAGTTCGGCCTCTTGCTCATCTCAAACAACCACAATTTTGCATTATGTGTTTTATCCAAAGTAAACATTGCATAATGATCCTGACCAGTGATGACCCAAACAAATGGTGCCATGTTGCACTTCATCAATGAATGCCTCTAGGTGTCGATTGTTGTCCCGCGGAACCTACAAGCCACATTCACCACCATGTGATGTTGTACCTCACCCGTAGGTGGGGATGACCTAGCAAGACATCATGAAACATACAAAGCTTAGGCAGAGCTCAACTCCCCATAACCTCTTCTAGCTAGCCTGACCGCTCTTCGACTATTTTCAACATCATGATTTTTATCAATCCACGCTTATCTTATTCTTACCGTTTCCATCACCATCCTGTAAGCTGAACGTGTAGAGAATATGCCACTCTTCTTAAAATGCCTTGCCCCAAAACCGTTCTGCTAAATGTGACTAATTGAAATACGCCAGATGGCCTCCACATTCATCAATAAAATATGTCTGTGTAACTTCTTCAATTCGTGTGGCCAATACAATTAGTTTTGAAACTAGTTCCAGGGGAGGTGGCTCGATGATCGAATGAACACATTCTGGAGGAACGGGTCACGAGGTAGTATCCAATTACCGTGCATGATGTAGAAAGACGCGTCGGTCCCAATCTTCCTGAATAATAACTGACAAAGCACATTCTGATCTTCACATATATCTATCTATACCTACTAATAAAGGGAGAAGCATTTCTTACCACCGCCATTTCGTCCGTTTTTCATCCGTCCACCTCGTTCCCACAATTTTCCTCTGCTTCCGTACGTTCTTTGCAGCTTTGTAAGTCAATGGGCCAGGATTTTTGTTATGGGCCTGTAAAAAAGTTCAACTTGATGATCAGCCCTTCCCTCCAAGCTGCAGCAAATAGATTTTTTTCTTCTCTTATGCATGTGATAAAAATATTCTAATTAATAGTCCCACCCTATCCCTTTACATCAAATCCTAGCAACTTATATACATTGGAAGTTGCTCGGAAGCGGCGACACGTCCTGGGGAGGAGGTCATGAAAATCAGGGTGGGGGGAGCTCGGGATTGATCTTTATTGGGGATTTGCTTGGCTAGAATTTGATGTAAAGGGGCAGGGTGAGATTATTAAGTAGAATATGAATTTTTAGCACACGCATAAGGACAATTTCCATTTCTTGCAGCCGAGAGGGAAGTGCAGGTTGTGAGGTCAAACTTTTCTACAAGGCCATAACAAAAAATCTGACCCATTGACTTACGAAGCTGCAAAAGAACGTACGAAAGTAGACAAAATTATGGGAGCAAGGTGGGAGGATGAAATTACGGTGGTAAGAAACACTTCTCCCTTTATTAGTAGGTATAGATAAGAAGGTTTCATCATGTTTCTTTTTTCCTTTTATGTCTTTATTTCATACCCTTTTTCTTTTGAGTTTTTTGTTGTTTCTATTGGCCATTATTCAATTTTCAGTTTCTGAACATATTTTAAAATTCCAGGATATTCTATAACTTGGTGGATATTTTTTATTTTATGAACCTTTTTTCAAATTTGCCATTTTTAAATTTCAATAGTTTCCCATAATTTTATTTATTAAGATAGAACAATTATTAAACTCACATTGTTATGTGTGATAACAATTTTAGAAAATACATAATTTTTGAAAATATTAATGAATATTTTTAAATTCGTGATCATTTCTACAATTTGGAAAACTTCTTTAGGTTTGCGATCACTCTTAATTTTTTTTAAAGGAACATTTTTTAATCAATTAACATTTTAAGTTCCATAATTATATTAAGAATTCTAAGATATTTCAAAAATTGTAAACATTTATTTATTCATGAACTTGGTTTAAATGCTCTAAAATTTATTTTTGTTTAACATTATTTAGAATTTTGGGACACCCTTTTAATTCACAAACATTGTTCAACTTTGGAAACATTTTACAAATTCTTGAACATTTAAAAATCTGAAGAAAAAAATCAAAGTTGTCAACTAGTTTTTAAATTAATGGAAATTTTCAAATGTATTTACATATATTTATATCTTAGAACTTTTATAAATACATGTCTATTTTTAAAATTTTGCAACATTCAAACAAACTTTTTTAAATGCAGTACAGCTGCGGACGCTCATACATATGCACATACACTCACCACTATGAATGCATAGACACACCCTACCCGTATGAGCACCTCCGAGATATTGAGCCGACACAACATTTTGAGATTGACGAAGTCGCCACTGACGCCTTTGTAGTCGACGTAAAAGTCTCCTCCCATTGAACGCAGAACGCCGAAAAAGCCTGAAATAAATTCTGTAAAATGCGAGCAACAGTGTCAAGTTGAGTATAATTGGTTTGGTGCCAAAAATTGGCATGCCAATGTTTGACATTGTGCCAAATATTGGCTACTACTTGGTTGGTTACGATGATGTCTTGCCTATCCCATATAAAGTTACCAATAGTTGGCAAGTCTTAATATTGCCAATGTTTGACAATGCCAACATTTGGCTAGCCAATTACTCGCAACAAACCAATCATGCTCTAGGACTTAAACTCTGGTGGGCCGGGATACTATTGTCAGCCTAACCTTCCAACAAGAGGTTGGTTCACATATTCACAAACTTTTGAAAAAATTCTCAAACATTGTCTTGTCTCTGAACATGTTTCTCAATTAGTCAATTATTTATAATTTGAAGGACATTTTTTAATTCATGAAGGTTTTCCTAGTTAGTAAAACTTTTTTAAACTTGGATGATTTGTAAATGAAAACACAAAAAGAAAATAGAAAATAAAAAAATGTGAGCCTACCACCCCTTATTGGGCTGGGTACTTTTCGTAGCAGACGAGAACTCCCATTGGACGCTCATTGGTATCCAATGGAGGAGGTGATACCTGAACCGAGACACTAATGTGCCAGCATTTTGACGCGCTCAGTTAAGCGGGTTAGCCTTCCTTTTGGTCTTCATTTTCAGGTGGTATTTTTCACTTGAAAACCAACTGTTGGATTTTTATAAAAAAAGGTATCTAATTAGTAAAAATATTTTAGGTAATACATGACAATAAAAAATGGTCAGTGTGTATTTGTAGAAAGTTTAGTGTGCATTAGATAAATAGTTCACCGTATATTTAAAAAAACTAGACAATATTTTTTGTGTAAAAAAGTTGTGATATTTAAGAAAAAATATAAAATGTTCGCATAGTTTTCAACAAATGTTTTGTGCCATTAAAAATTGAGTAATGGTAGATCCACGTACCCTGATCCAACTGACTGAAGTTATGTGGAATTATTTGGTTGGAGATTAAGGGGTGAGGACAGGCCATCCCCTTGGAATTTAGGGGGATAGCTAATTAGTATGAGGGGGGGTCCCTAAGACGTCCATTGAAGTCCATTCATCTATGATTATTATTAATAACATGTTCAATGCGAATTGATTTTTTCTAACATGTACTCAAAAAGTTCAAAACATTTATTTGAAATAACATACATCATATATTTGAAAAAAATTCAACATGTATAAAAATGGTCCACATGTATACACCATATATTAAAAATAATAGGCAGACAAATAAAAAAATAAAAAGGAATATGAAAGCAAAGAAACCATATAAACAAACACATAAAAGCAAAGAAAACCCAGAAGATAACCCAAAAACAAAAGCCACGGGAAAAGAAAACACAGCGCCAGCGAAGGAAACAGGGCTACCGCAAGCAAACCCTTGAAATGGGCCGGCCCACATCACGCCGACTGGTGTTTGTCGTATCAGTGTACTTGTGATTAGAAAGAAATTATGTTATATTCTTCAAGTAAATCATTTTAAAAGAATTGGGCGGTAAATCTTTTTCTCTTAGAAGTGGAAAATAAACTATTTTTCCAAGCAAAAAAAAAAGTTGTCCAAAAGGCGGAGGAGGAAGCATTTCGATCGGCGATGGTCTCGTCAGTCCGATGTCGTCGGTTGCTGTTGACCCGTTAAGCACGTTAGCATTCAACGAACGTCTGCCATAGTCCTCACTTGACCCTTCCCTTTAGACTAGGACTTATTATGTTTCTACCGATGTTAATGCATGATCGCTCGCATGACTTTATATAACTGGCTAAAATGTCTTACTTTCGGGGAGTTCCACATAATTTCCCTCGGGAAAAATCAATCATGGCTATATCATGCGTTATTCTTCGTGCGGGCCAAGCCAACTAAAAAGGTGTCATCTAGCTAATTTACTAAGTCACGTAGTGCTCTTGCAAGTTGCAACGAACTAACACTAAATCCGCCCTGGTAGTAAATCAGTTCGCTAAATCCAACTGGTTCATTGAACAAATCTCTCTCTCTCTCTCTCTCTCTCAATGCCCTGTTTTCAGGGAGTTCCACATAATTTCCCTCGTGAAAACCAGCTGAGTTATATCGTGCATTTTTCTTCGTGCGGGTCGAAAGGTAACTAAAAAGTGCCATCTAGCTAATTTACTAAGTCACTTAGTGCTCTTGCAACGAACTAACACTAAATCCGCCGTAGTAGTAAATCAGTTCGCTAAATTACTACGGGACTCGCGGGCTATGCCTACGGCCCGAGGCCGTCGGCATAGGCCCGTCGGCGTAGATCACGTCAGCATAGTCTTGTCAGACCGTCGGCGTAGTATAGTCGTCGGCATAGGGGCCTATGCCGACGTCGGCAGTGTATTTCGCCTGACGCAACGGACGGCGTCGTCAAAAGCGGTGACGATTCACGGGACGACACGTGGCAGACGTATGCCAACGGCTTGGCCGTCGGCATAGGTAGAAATCTATGCCGACGTGGCATCCAGTGGTACCTCCTGGTGGTATGGCTATGCCTACGGCAAAGCGGTAGGCATAGATGGAAACAATGCCGACGGCTTTGCCGTAGGCATAGCCGTGCCACGTGTCGTCAACTGGTTCCTTTTGGCGGCAAGGCTATGCCTACGGCAAAGCCGTCGGCATAGATTGAAATCTATGCCTATGCCGACGGCTTTGCCGTAGGCATAGCCTGCCACGTGGCGTGCTCTGGGAAGTCCTGGGCTCATCTATGCCGACGGCTTTGCCGTAGGCATAATTTTTTTTTTTCTGTTTTCTCTTTTTCAATTCATTTGACAGCATTTCAAAGCAGAATAATATGGGATTATGCAAAAATATGACAGTTCATCATCATCATTTAAACATAGTCAAGTTCATCATCTAAAGATCATCACCGGCGAAAGTTCATGAACATAAAAGTAGTGCAAGACATGGAACATCATAAAAGTAGGAACATGAAAGGTATGGCACGACGGCCACATGCACGGGTATCATCATCGACATCAAGCAAGACCACCACTGCCAAAACCAGCACCTCCGCCAAAACCAGCACCGCCAAGACCACCTCCATCAAAACCACCTCCGCCAAAACCACCACTCTGCCAGATCGGAGTGACTGGGGTCGTGGAAGCAGGAGTCGAGCCACCGGTCCCCTACATGTATGAGAGAAGATTCTAACGTAAATATGATATGATAGTGTTGAATGAACCTTGAACTAGTTTGTCAGTAGTTAGGCAAATGTACTAACCAGACTATCACTGCCTACTGCCACCCATTCATCGAACGTGGGCATATGTGGGGGTTCTCCTGTAGGTGGTGGTGGTGGTCCCATTTGTGGTGGATCCGTGCGGTTACTCCAAGATGCCAACATAGCCTGGATGTTAGTTAAACAAGCAAACTAAAAGGTCAGAAGGAATGGAAGTGCAAAAATTTAGCTATGTTTTAAGAGGGCAAAACTAACCGCCATCATCTGACGGTTGTAATCATCGTTTGCTTTCACTCGTTGCAAGTACTCTCGCACCTCGAGATTCCTATGCTCGACAAAGGCCTTATATGCCTACATAATTTAGGTTGTTTCTAGGTGAGCAATGCTGAAAATAAACTGAGAATGCTAGAGAGAAAAAGATAAAGGGAAAGTACTTACAGCATGCTGGCGGGCTAAGGGAGTCTGTGAACGCCCCGTACTCTCTAACTGGCTCGGGTTGCTAGCCCGAAGCCGTGTGTACGAGATCGAAGGAGTGATCAAGCCATCGAAACACGGCCATGTGACTTCCCCTGGATGGCCACCACTGCCGTGTCGTCGATCTGAGTCTGGGCGACCTCAGGAACAGGAACATCAGGATGCAACTTCTGATAGTTCTGAGTGTAAGACTCCAGGTGCTCCTCAGTCTTGCCGTAGTACTGGCTCTCGCCGTCCTTGCGATCACTCCGCTCACGGGCCATGTTCCACGACTCCATGTCTGAGAGCGGCCTCTTCAACTTGTCCTCCTGCAACGTCAAATAGAAGTTAGCCATACATAAGAACATGACGGTAAAGAAGAACAAAAATGCATCATGCATATAGATATACCTTCATGGCCTTGAAGCCCCAGTGGTTCCTGTTTCCTTGGCCGCGTGTCCCGTCTTTTCCACGGTTAGCTCGGCCCTTGCTGCTCTTGGCAGCAAACTCTGCATCATCGCCGAGCCACCTATCCACCAACACTAGTGCAGAACCGGGCAATAGCACCGGTTCGTAAGGCCCTTTAGTGCCGGTTCCATAACCGGCACTAAAGTGTGTGCACTAAAGGTCCTCCCCTTTAGTACCGGTTTAGCACGAACCGGTGCTAAAGGGCAACCACGTGGCACAAGCCAGCTCCGGGGGCCGGGAGCCCTTTAGTACCGGTTGGTAAAACCAACCGGTACTACAAGGTTTGGGGGGTTTTTGGTTTTATGATTTCTTTTTCATTTAATTTTGTGTTTTCCATTTAATTCTTTTTCGTTTGCTGGTATTTTACGATACTACACATTGTACACGTTATATATATATATATATATATATATATATATATATATATATATATATATATATATATATACACCACTGTTTAATCATCATAGTCATTACCACTATCTAATCATCACCAACACTAGCTTAAAGAAAAATCATTCACTTGTACCAGAAGCAAGGGTATCATCGAGTTCAACATGGTCATGATATTACAAGCGTTCATAACACCACAAAAGCAAATCATCCTTTGAGATTAAGTTCAGGACGAAGAACACGGACATGAGAGGACAAGTACTAAGAGCATGAACTAGCTAAATCACTCCTGCTGTTCTCTCTCAGGTAAAATAGCATAGAACATGTATAGCTCTCCTGATTCATCATACTGGAGCATGCAGATGAACCTGTCTCCTAATCGTGGGCTGCGCTTCTCATTGCTGCCCCTAGTACTTCTCTGGGATCGTTAACAATTTTGCTCCAATCTTTCACTATTAAGCATTCATCGCTTTTAGAAATCCTGAATGCACTCATGTGCAATGTAGGATATCTTGGCCGTAAGCTAACCATTGACATGTGCACAACTGTCATCGGGAGTCCCTGTTGAAGAACATCGTATAGTAATTAATATACTTAGCAATGAAATTTAAGAATAAAATAATGTATGCAAAAGAAGAACTGAGGACAAATAGTAAAAGTCTTACCATCACTCGTAAATAGATGTGACCGTAGTTCAATACGATCACTATTGGTCGCACGTTTTGAGTACTAACATTTCTAAGTGCAGGATGATAATTTGTCTTGACAGTATGAAGATCCTCAAGCCATGAAAAATAATGACTTATCTCCTCGCAGTTTAGTTCAGCTCCAGGACAGAAGTAGGTCCTGTCTACCAAGCGTCGGACATGTTTTTTGCTTGAATGGAAATAAGCTATGAATAGAAATTAGTATTTTTGAATAAACAATATCAAAGACATAACTATGGTTGAGAAACTCACATAATGGTAGAATTGGAGGCGTCTGCACATCGACCCAGATGTCTATATTACCTTTAATATCATCTTCCGGACGAATATCAAAGATGATAACCATATCAGGCTCAAATGCATAAGCCTTGCATAATGCTTGCCAAGTTTTGCATTCAAAATAGGTGTACGTGTCTGCATTGTATAATTTGACGTTGAAAGTATAACCATGCTCGGTCTTCAGGTAAACTCACTTTACCTCCATAGTTTCCATAGCACTGAAACCTATCTTATCCAAGACAAAAATTCTTGCATGGCAGGGGATGCGCTAGTAGAATAGTGAAAATTTAAAATTATAAGTTGTAGCAAATGAAGCATATATAAGTCATGCTTAATTACGAAAAAAGACTTGTTGTTGTGACTTACTGTATCCACTTCGAAGGTCTTATCCAGCTTGATGCTGAAGCGCCTATCATCAACAAGGAAATTTCTGTCGCACAGGCCACGCTGGTCTTCACAGTATTCGCACGTAATGAAATACATTTCCTATTAATTAGATCATCAAATCTCAGATATCTAAATTTTCTTACTAAAAATAAACTAGTTCTATTAATTAAAGTAATTCAACTAAGAATTTACTAAAAATAAACTAGTTCTATTAATTTTCTTACTAAAATATATAAAGTAGCTATATATAGTAATATTTTAATTAGATCATCAAATCTCATATACCTAAAAATAAACTAGTTCTACTAATTCAACTAGTTCAACTCCGCATTTACTAAAAATAAACTAGTTATATTAATTCAACTAGTTTAAATAATCTCATATACCTAAATTTTCATACTAAAAATAAACTTGTTCTATTAATTTTCATACTGAAAATAAACTAGTTATATTAATTCAACTAGTTCAAATCTCATATATATACCTAATTAATATCTAGCTAATTCATCTAAAAGAAAAATTTCTAACTTTTTTATAACTATTTCTATACCAGGGGGCGGTGACGGGGACGGCGACGGGCGCGGCGACGACGACGGGGACGGGGCGGCGACGAGCGCGGCGACGGGCACGGCGACGACGGGGACGGGGCGACGACGGGGTGGCGACGGGTGCAGAGGAGAAGAAGCAGATGAGAAACTAAATTTTTTGAAGTGTTTTCTTATATAGGATGGACCTTTAGTACCGGTTGGAGCCACCAACCGGTACTAAAGGCCTGTTTTGGCCAGGCCAAGCGGCGGGAAACGCACCCCCTTTAGTACCGGTTGGTGGCTCCAACCGGTACTAAAGACACCCCTTTAGTATCGGTTGGTGCCACGACCCGGTACTAAAGGGGGTGCGCTGGCGCAGGTGCGGTGCGGCAAGTTTAGTCCCACCTCGTTAGCTGAGGGGCGTCCACACTGGTTTATTGTTGGGGAACGTAGCATAATTCAAAAATTTTCTACGCCTTCACCAAGATCCAACTATGGAGACATCTAGCAACGAGCAAGTAAGAGTGCATCTACATACCGTTATGGAGATTGCGTGCGGAAGCTTTCAACGAAGCGAGGATGAAGTAGTCGTACTCTTCACGTTCTTCGTCACCGATGATCTAGCGCCGAACGGACGGCACCTCCGCGTTCAACACACGTACGGTGCAGCAACGTCACCTCCTTCTTGATCCAGCAAGGGGGGAGGAGAAGTCGTCAGAGATCCGGCAGCACGACGGCGTGATGACGGATGCAGTGGAGATCGCAGCAGGGCTTCGCCGGGCGCCCTGCGTTGGGAGTATGGAGGTGTGACGGGAGGGGGAGAGGCGCCAGGGCTAGGGTGCAGCTGCCCTCTCCCCCCCACATATATATAGGGGGCCAGGGGGGGCACCAGGACCCCCTGCAGATCCAATCTGCAAGGGGGCGGCGGCCAGGGGGGTTCCTTGCCCCCCAAGGCAAGTGGAGCCCCCCTTCCCTTTAGGGTTTTAACCCTAGGCGCATGGGGAGGTGGGCCCCCTTAGTGGTGCGCCAGCCCTGAGGGCTGGACACTTCCCCTTGCGGCCTAGGGGCCCCACCGGGATGGGTGGCCCCACCCGGTGGACCCCCGGGGCCCCTCCGGTGGTCCCGGGACGCTCCCGGTGACCCCCGGAGATCACCCGTTGGCCGAAACTGGACTTCCTATATATCAATCTTTACCTCCGGACCATTCCGGAACTCCTCGTGACGTCCGGGATCTCATCCGGAACTCCGAACAACTTTCGGGTTTCCATGTGCATTTATCTCTACGACCCTAGCGTTACCGAACCTTAAGTGTGTAGACCCTACGGGTTCGGGAGACACGTAGACATGACCGAGACGACTCTCCGGTCAATAACCAACAGTGGGATCTGGATACCCATGTTGGTTCCTACGTGTTCCTCGATGATCTTCATCGGATGAACCACCGTGTCAAGGATTCACTCAATCCCGTATGTTATTCCCTTTGTCCATCGGTATGGTACTTGCCCGAGATTCGATCGTCCGTATTCCCGATACCTTGTTCAATCTCGTTATGGCAAGTCTCTTTACTCGATCCGTAATCCATCATCCCGTGACTAACTACTTAGTCACATTGAGCTCATTATGATGATGTCTTACCGAGTGGGCCCAGAGGTACCTCTCCGTCATACGGAGTGACAACATCCCAGTCTCGGTTCGTACCAACTCAACAGACACTTTCGGAGATACCCGACGCGTACCTTTATAGCCACCCAGTTACGTTGTGACGGTTGGCACACCCAAAGTACTCCTACGGCATCCGGGAGTTGTACAACCTCATGGTCTAAGGAATAAATACTTGACACCGAAAAGCTTATGCATTACGAACTATACGATCTCGTGTTATGCTCAAGTTTGGGTCTTGTCCATCACATCATTCTCCTAATGATGTGACCCCGTTATCACTGACATCTCATGTCCATGGTCAGGAAACTGTGACCATCTGTTGATCAACGAGCTGGTAACTAGAGGCCTACCAGGGACTCATTGTGGTCTGTGTATTCACACATGTATCGCTATTTCCGTACAATACAATTCAAGCATGAATAACAGACAATTATCATGAACAAGGAGATATAATAATAATGCTTTTATTATTGCCTCTAGGGCATATCTCCAACAGTCTCCCACTTGCACTAGAGTCAATAATCTAGTTACATTGTTATGAATCGAACACCCATAGAGTTCTGGTGTTGATCATGTTTTGCCCGTGAAAGAGGTTTAGTCAACGGGTCTGCGACATTCAGATCCGTATGCACTTTACAAATATCTATGTCTCCATCCTGAACATAATTCCGGATGGAGTTGAAACGGCGCTTGATGTGCTTGGTCTTCTTGTGAAACCTGGGCTCCTTGGTTATAGCAATAGCACCAGTGTTGTCACAGAAGAGAGTCTTCGGGCTTGACGCGCTTGGAATGACTCCTAGGTCGGTGATGAACTCCTTCATCCAGACTCCTTCCTGCGCTGCTTCGAAAGCAGCTATGTAGTCCGCTTCACATGTAGATGCTGCCACCACGCTTTGCTTGCAACTGCACCAGCTGACTGCCCCTCCATTCAAAATATACACGTATCCGGTTTGCGACTTAGAGTCACCAGATCCGTGTCGAAGCTAGCATCGACGTAACCCTTTACGACGAGCTCTTCGTCACCTCCATAAACGAGAAACATATCCTTAGTCCTTTTCAGGTACTTCAGGATGTTCTTGACCGCTGTCCAGTGTTCCGTACCGGGATCACTTTGGTACCTCCCTACCAAACTTATGGCAAGTTTCACATCAGGTCTGGTACACATCATGGCATACATGATAGAACCTATGGCCGAGGCATAAGGAATGACACTCATCTTTTCTCTATCTTCTGCCATGGTCGGCGACTGAGCCTTGCTCAATCTCATACCTTGCAAAACAGGCAAGAATCCTTTCTTTGACTGATCCATATTGAACTTCTTCAATATTTTGTCAAGGTATGTACTTTGTGAAAGACCAATGAGGCGTCTCGATCTATCTCTATAGATTTTGATGCCTAATATGTAAGCAGCTTCTCCAAGGTCCTTCATTGAAAAACTTTTATTCAAGTAGGCCTTTACATTTTCCAAGAATTCTATATCATTTCCCATCAGCAATATGTCATCCACATATAATATGAGAAATGCCACAGAGCTCCCACTCACTTTCTTGTAAATACAGGCTTCTCCATAAGTCTGTATAAAGCCAAACGCTTTGATCACCTCATCAAAGCGAATATTCCAACTCCGAGATGCTTGCACCAGCCCATAGATCGAGCGCTGGAGCTTGCATACCTTGTTAGCGTTCTCTGGATCGACAAAACCTTCCGGTTGCATCATATACAACTCTTCCTTGAGAAAGCCATTAAGGAATGCTGTTTTGACGTCCATTTGCCATATCTCATAATCATAGAATGCGGCAATAGCTAACATGATTCTGACTGACTTCAGCATCGCTACGGGAGAGAAAGTCTCGTCGTAGTCAATCCCTTGAACTTGTCGATAACCCTTAGCGACAAGCCGAGCCTTATAGATGGTCACATTACCATCTGCGTCTGTCTTCTTCTTAAATATCCATTTATTTTCTATGGCGTGCCTATCATCAGGCAAGTCCACCAAAGTCCATACTTTGTTTTCATACATGGATTATATCTCGGATTTCATGGCTCCAAGCCATTTATTGGAATCTGGGCCCGCCATCGCTTCTTCATAGTTCGAAGGTTCACCGTTGTCTAACAACATGATTTCCAGGACAGGGTTGCCGTACCACTCTGGTGCGGAACGTGCCCTTGTGGACCTTCGAAGTTCAGTAGTAACTTGATCTGTTTCTTCATGATCATTATCATTAACTTCCTCCCTTGTCGGTGCAGGCACCTCAGGAACAGTTTCCTGCGCTGCGCTACTTTCCGGTGCAGGAGGGGTGACTGTCACCTCATCAAGTTCTACTTTCCTCCCACTCACTTCTTTCGAGAGAAACTCTTTCTCCAGAAAGCATCCATTCTTGGCAACAAAGACTTTGCCTTCGGATCTGTGGTAGAAGGTGTACCCAATCGTTTCCTTTGGGTATCCTACGAAGACGCATTTTTCCGATTTGGGTTCGAGCTTTTCAGGTTGAAGTTTCTTGACATAAGCATCACAACCCCAAACTTTTAGAAACGACAGCTTTGGTTTCTTGCCAAACCAAAGTTCATACGGAGTCGTCTCAACGGATTTCGACGGAGCCCTATTTAAAGTGAATGCGGCAGTCTCTAAAGCATAACCCCAAAAAGATAGCGGTAAATCGGTAAGGGACATCATAGATCGCACCATGTCCAACATAGTACGATTTCGACGTTCGGACACACCGTTACGTTGAGGTGTTCCGGGCGGTGTCAATTGTGAAACAATTCCACAGCTCCTAACGTGTGTGCCAAATTCATGACTTAAATATTCACCCCCACGATCCGATCGCAAGAACTTTATTTTTCTGTCACGTTGATTCTCAACCTCATTCTGAAATTCCTTGAACTTTTCAAAGGTCTCAGACTTGTGTTTCATCAAATAGATATACCCGTATCTACTCAAGTCATCCGTGAGGGTGAGAACATAACGGTAGCCTCCGCGAGCCTCAACACTCATTGGACCGCACACATCGGTATGTATGATTTCCAGTAAGTTGGTTGCTCGCTCCATTGTTCCGGAGAACGGAGTCTTGGTCATCTTGCCCAAGAGACATGGTTCGCACGTGTCAAATGATTCATAATCAAGAGACTCTAGAAGTCCATCCGAATGGAGCTTCTTCATACGTTTGACACCAATATGACCAAGGCGGCAATGCCACAAGTATGTGGGACTATCATTATCAACTTTACATCTTTTGGCATCTACACTATGAATATGTGTATCACTACGTTCGAGATTCATCAAAAATAAACCATTGACCAGCGGGGCATGACCATAAAACATATCTCTCAAATAAATAGAACAACCATTATTCTCCGATTTGAAAGAATATCCATCTCGCATAAGACGAGATCCAGAAACAATGTTCATGCTCAAAGCTGGTACTAAATAACAATTATTGAGGTTTAAAACTAATCCCGAGGGTAGATGTAGAGGTAGCGTGCCGACGGCGATCACATCGACCTTGGAACCATTCCCGACGCGCATCGTCACCTCATCCTTCGCCAGTCTCCGTTTATTCCGCAGCTCCTGTTTTGAGTTACAAATGTGAGCAACTGCACCGGTATCGAATACCCAGGAGCTACTACGAGTGCTGGTAAGGTACACATCAATAACATGTATATCATATATACCTTTGACGTTGCCGGCCTTCTTGTCTGCTAAATATTTGGGGCAGTTCCGCTTCCAGTGACCCGTTCCCTTGCAATAAAAGCACTCTGTCTCAGGCTTGGGTCCATACTTTGGCTTCTTCCCGGCAACATGCTTGCCAGGCGCGGCAACTCCCTTGCCGTCCTTCTTGAAGTTCTTCTTACCCTTGCCTTTCTTGAACTTAGTGGTTTTATTGACCATCAACACTTGATGTTCTTTCTTGATGTCCACCTCCGCTGATTTCAGCATCGAATATACCTCGGGAATGGACTTCTCCATCCCCTGCATATTGAAGTTCTACACGAAGCTCTTGAAGCTTGGTGGGAGCGACTGGAGGATTCTGTCAACGACCGCTTCATCTGGGAGATTCATTCCCAGCTGAGACAAGCGATTGTGCAATCCTGAAATCTTGAGGATGTGCTCACTGACAGAACTGTTCTCCTCCATCTTACAGCTGTAGAATGCGTCGGAGACATCATATCTCTCGACTCGGGCATGAGCTTGGAAAACCATTTTCAGCTCTTCGAACATCTCATATGCTCCGTGGTGCTCAAAACGTTTTTGGAGCCCCGATTCTAAACCGTAAAGCATGCCGCACTGAACCAGGGAGTAATCATCACTACGCGACCGCCAGACGTTCAAAACGTCTTGGGCCGCATCGGGAGCAGGTGAATCACCTAGCGGTGCTTCTAGGACATATGATCTCTTGGCAGCTATGAGGATAATCCTCAGGTTACGGACCCAATCCGTATAGTTGCTACCATCATCTTTCAGCTTGGTTTTCTCTAGGAACGCGTTGAAGTTGAGGGAAACCTGAGCGTGGGCCATTTGATCTACAAGAGATATTGTAAAGAATTTAGACTAAGTTCATGATAATTAAGTTCATCTCAATCAAATTTTAATGAACTCCCTCTCAGAATGACATCTCTCTAGTCATCTAAGTGCTACACGATCCGAATCGAGTAGTCCGTGTCCGATCATCACGTGAGACGGACTAGTCATCAACGGTGAACATCTTCATGTTGATCGTATCTTCTATACAACTCGTGTTCGACATTTCGGTCTTCCGTGTTCCGAGGCCATGTCTGTACATGCTAGGCTCGTCAAGTGAACCCTAAGTGTATTGCGTGTGTAAATTTGTCTTACACCCGTTGTATGCGAACGTTAGAACCTATCACACCCGATCATCACGTGGTGCTTCGGAGCAACGAGCTTTAGCAACGGTGCACAGTTAGGGGAAACACAATACTTGAAATTTTAGTGAGAGATCATCTTATTTACTACCGTCGTTCTAAGTAAACAAGATGCATAAACATGATAAACATCACATGCAATCAATTAAAGTGACATGATATGGCCAATATCATCTTGCTCCTTGGATCTCCATCTTCGGGGCACCATGATCATCTTGTCACCGGCTCGACACCATGATCTTCATCATCATGATCTCCATCATCGTGTCTTGAAGAAGTCGTCACGCCAACTATTATTTCTACTACTATAGCTAACGTTTAGCAATGAAGTAAAGTAATTACATGGCGTTATTCAGTGACACGCAGGTCATACAATAATTAAGACAACTCCTATGGCTCCTGCCGGTTGTCAAGTTCATCGACATGCAAGTCGTGATTCCCTATTACAAAAACATGATCAATCTCATACATGACATATATCATTCATCACATCTTCGTTTTGGCCATACCACGTCACATAGCACATGCTGCAAAAACAAGTTAGACGTCCTCTAATTGTTGTTGCAAGTTTTACGTGGCTTCTATAGGATTTCTAGCAAGAACGTTTCTTACCTACGCCAAAACCACAACGTGATTTGTCAACTTCTATTTACCCTTCATAAGGACCCTTTTCATCGAATCCGATCCGACTAAAGTAGGAGAGACAGACACCCGCCAGCCACCTTATGCATCTAGTGCATGTCTGTCGGTGGAACCAGTCTCACGTAAGCGTACGTGTAAGGTCGGTCCGGGCCGCTTCATCCCACAATACCGCCGAATCAAGATTGACTAGTAACGGTAAGAAAGTTGAACAAGATCATACGCCCACAACTGCTTTGTGTTCTACTCGTGCAAGATGCTACGCATAAAACCTAGGCTCTGATACCACTGTTGGGGTACGTAGCATAATTCAAAAAATTTCTACGCCTTCACCAAGATCCAACTATGGAGACATCTAGCAACGAGCAAGTAAGAGTGAATCTACATACCGTTATGGAGATTGCGTGCGGAAGCTTTCAACGAAGCGAGGATGAAGTAGTCGTACTCTTCACGTTCTTCGTCACCGATGATCTAGCGCCGAACGGACGGCACCTCCGCGTTCAACACACGTACGATGCAGCAACGTCACCTCCTTCTTGATCCAGCAAGGGGGGAGGAGAAGTCGTCAGAGATCCGGCAGCACGACGGCGTGATGACGGATGCAGTGGAGATCGCAGCAGGGCTTCGCCGGGCGCCCTGCGTTGGGAGTATGGAGGTGTGACGGGAGGGGGAGAGGCGCCAGGGCTAGGGTGCGGCTGCCCTCTCCCCCCCACATATATATAGGGGGCCAGGGGGGGCGCCAGGACCCCCTGCAGATCCAATCTGCAAGGGGGCGGCGGCCAGGGGGGGTTCCTTGCCCCCCAAGGCAATTGGAGCCCCCTCCCCTTTAGGGTTTTAACCCTAGGCGCATGGGGAGGTGGGCCCCCTTAGTGGTGCGCCAGCCCTGAGGGCTGGACACTTCCCCTTGCAGCCTAGGGGCCCCACCGGGATGGGTGGCCCCACCCGGTGGACCCCCGGGGCCCCTCCGGTGGTCCCGGGACGCTCCCGGTGACCGCCGGAGATCACCCGTTGGCCGAAACTGGACTTCCTATATATCAATTGTAAGGACCGGTTTTCCGGGATATTAATTCCCAGTAAATGGCCCTTGTGCTCACCAGCCCCAGGATTACTGTTAGCTGATGAGACACAAACTTGATACAGAAATTCCAAGCAAAATACCAAATATGTAGTACAAGACCATTCTGGTCAATGAATACAACATAAGGTTTCTAGTGGTTGATGGCGGAAGCGGGTTGCGATACATCAGCGTCTATGGGACTCCATTTCCCACAGGAACAGCTGACCAGGATAACTCCTATCTTCGCGAGCCTGATGTCTCCGTTGCCTAGGTTCCGGGGCTGTCGTCGCAGCGCTCCTCTCCAATCAAGGAATCTGGCCAAGACAATAGCCAGGGACAAGCCAGTGAGTACTTTGAATGTACTCGCAAACATTATGAACACAGGTACAATATAACAAATGATAATCATGCACTGAAACATTCCATGTTAGTCACGAAATAAAATTCATGACGCACGCAAGCAGGTTATTCTTATAAAACATGAATAAGCAATCAGAGAATAAAATGCACCGATCGGGTGTCTGAAGCGACGCCTCGAAAGGATAATAAAATAAAGCATGCCTCAGTCGGACGTCTGAGCGACGTCACATAAAGGGCTTATAAGAATAAATAATAATAAGCATGCCACAGTCGGGCGTCTGTGCGACACCACATAAAGGGCTTATAGGGAAAATAAATAATAAGCATGCCACAGTCGGGCGTCTGAGCGACACCACATAAAGGGCTTATAGGGAAAATAAATAATAAGCATGCCACAGTCGGGCGTCTGAGCGACACCACATAAAGGGCTTATATGAGAATAATCATAGGGAATATCCAGGAGGTAGAACCATCCCAGGGATACTCAATAATTCAAATAATACAAATGGTTAGTCCATAACAATAATAATAATAATCATCATATGTCACATGTTATGATCATTGCTCTGGCTTAGCAGTTCTTCCCCTCCAAAGACCGACACTAAGACCGACACTTGACCCATCCCAGACTGTAATCCTTAACCGCGGACACGGCTATTCGAATAGATATAACCTCTGCAGAGGGTGTACTCTTTACCCACGAGTAACGGATTCCTTTAGTCCATCGGGACTAATTCCGCTTACGGTCTTTTAGTTGAAAACACACCTGACCCGCACACACCAGCTTAACTTACCGGTGACTGGAATCACCCACGACACCTGTTAAGTAAAACTCTAAGTGGGGAGGCTACAACCTCGAGTAGCATGGGATCACAGAATTTATAATGCGCGCAAACTAGGGGAGCTACCCCCTCGGCCCCAACCGGAAACACCCATGCCCCGGACCAGGTGGCATGCCTACCGGATGCCTCCGGTATCTTCCACCATGGCCTCTCTGTACGGTGTGTGCCAAGAAAGGGGTTGACAACTTACTGGACTGTACCCTACCTGCGGCAGGGACAAGTGGTAGTACGAAACAAGTATGGGGGTTACCGGAACAAGACCCGATCTATGGTCGACTCAGGAGGTTAAAGCATTACCTACGTGATTAGCATAGCAAACATATTTCACCCAGCAGACAGAATCACCACTCATCATACCTCAACATGCCTTACTGACTATACTCGTCTCAACGGAATATCAATAGTAAGCTCGTGTCTACCCAAGACAGAGACTTTCCCGGATTCCTTCCAGTAGGCAGGAGAGGTAGACGAGGGTGGTTACTATCACAAGTATATCAATTCCCAACAGCAAGGAATCTTCATCATGCACTTATGAGCATGTTCATACCATCACATAAAATAACGAGTGCTCCGTGTCAAGGTGGTGTTGTAAACGTGTCAAACAGCACACAACAATATTATGCCGGGGTTCAGAATGCTTGCCTTCCCAGAGTATGAAGGAGGGGTGCACTTTGAAAGTTTTCATCTCCCCTCCAAAATCCTAGTTTAAGAAAATTCAAATCAATACATAATTCAAAAACAGTACAAAAAAGTTGCTCAGAAATTTTTCAAATAAATATGAAAATAAACTAGACAAAATTTGAGAAACAACAGAAAAAGAATCAAATCAATTGGACTTATATTTAAAAAGTTATAGACAGTCAAAGTTTAGTCAAAACTCTGTTTTTAAATAAAACAGAAAAGGAAAACGGTTCAGGGGTGAATACGCTTTTGAGACAGAGAAGACGTACCCTGTTATTTACGTTTCCACTTAAACCAGCGCGGGCCGTCGCTGGGTCACTGACAGTGGGTCCTTCGGGCCCACTGGTCAGGTTTGACCAGTCGCCCGCGCCCTCTTCCTCCTCTGGCCAAGCCGAGGCGGGGTTCCGGCGATCGACGCCGGCGAACGGCGGCTCCTCGCGGGGTTCTGAGGGCGGGGATGGATCCGCCAGTCCAGGGCGGTCCTCCCGGTGGTTGCTAGGTCCGCGTGGGTGTAGGGAGTCGCCGGCGGCGAGCTCTGCGGCGGACGGCGTTTCGGGAGGATTTGGGGTTTTGAGCTATGGTGGCTCCCGATCGGGCTAGAGAGGTGGGGCGGCTCTGCACGGTCTAGGGGAAGAGAATGGGGGCACTGGAAGGGGCTAGGGGCCTCGGTCTTGGCCGGATTTTACCGGGGCGCGGCGTCGGCCGAACTTGCCGGAGATGGGGAAGATGACGGCCTCCGGTCAAGCTGGGGAGAAGGGGGCTTCCTACCACTTGATCAAGGCTGTTGTTGAGCTTAAGCGTGATCGGGGGTGCTATTTATAGCCCGGGGAGGTCGGTTCCCGCGGCTGCGGATAAGAACGCCGGCGTACCGCCGTTCTGTAGCTAGCAGGGCGACGTGGCGATGGTCGGCACTAACCAACGAGCTCGCGGATGAGCTCGAGCTGTTCCTCAGGGCAGCTGGCGAGCTGGGGTGGTCGGGGCGGCGCCGGCCAGGGCAGGGGCCTGCTGCGGCCGGCCGCTAGCTGCCGTGGCCGACCTGACGGCGGCGCTGCAAGGCTCCAGGGGTTGGCTTGGAGGGTTCCGACGTGTGGACGAGGGCGGCGTGGCTCTGCAGGCGAGCAAGGGCCAGGGGCACGACGCGGCGGCTCGGGCGTGCGCGTGCAAAACGTGCGCTCTGGGCGCGCCCAGAGCACGCACGCCAGGTGCTCGATGATATGCCAAGGTGTGCTAGAGGTCTCGGGTGCAAACAAGGCTTAACAGGACTGGTTTAGGGGTAGAGGGACGACTAGTGGACATGTTGGTTAGGCAAAGCAAGCAGGTTCATAATGCAAACTCAGAACTATGCCAAAACTGATCATGCACTATAGGTGTTCGACATAATGCCAGAGCCACCTGTAGGGCTTTGCTAGAGATGTAAATTGGCAGAAAGGGGTCTCTTTAGGAGAGAAAAATGATGGTGAAGTTGGATTGGATAAACAAGAAACTTGGTAATGCAACTTTTGTCAGAATCCAATTCTGGACAGAAACTGCTGAGGATGATTTGGTGGACTAGAAAGATGAGATAGGGTCTAATCTCTTGGACTTAGGAGTTTAGTAGGGTATACTAATAGCAGGAGAAATTTCATGGGTAATGGGGCAAGATAAAAAGGGGTTGCAGTAGAAAATGGCAAACTGGACCAGAGAGCAAAAGAGGATGTTCTGCTCAATTTTTCCAAAGAACACCCATGGATTTTTGCATAGAAATGAATTATATGCCTCTACTAACATCTCCAAATTTTTATGGAAGTTATAAAGAAAAATAAAAATAGGTTGTAGTGCAAATTGCAAACTGAACCGGATTTGAAAAACTAGAGGTAGGGCTCAAAATCCTCAAATGACTAAGAGAGGTTTTTGCATAAAAGTGATTTAGGACCATCACATGTCATCCCCAAATTTTGGTGGAATTTTTAAATGCATTTATCAAAGGGTTGCAGTGCAAAAGGGACTCCAAAACTTATGAGAAACCAATTTAAAAGCAATAAAGCTTTAGGAAAAATATTTATAGAAATAATTCCACTGATGAAAGAAATGATCTTGAGAAGGTATACAGGTCCAACAATATTTTTGAGAAGTTCCCCTTGGAGGGAAAACTCCACAATTCAGAAGAAAAGAATGGTTCTGAAATCAAAAGAAAATCCAGAAAATAAAAAAGTTAATCTCCTGGCAAAATTTTAATAAATAATTCATGGTTAAATTTTTGGGGTGTTACAACACTACCCCCCTTAAGAAAAATCTCGTCCTCGAGATTTTCTAAGGACGATCTAAAAAAAAAATCCATCATATTATCATAAGGTATTAATTCAAAGAAATGAACATTCTAAACACGTAATACACTGAGGTTACTGCGAGAGAGCAAATAATTGACACAACCTCAGCGGGGTACTGGTGCTGTGTGGAAAAAAAACGATGGTTGGGGAAACCGAGAAATTACTACTTTCGGCTATGAAAAAAATAAAAAAATAGAACAACAATCTAACTTAAAAAAACGATGGTCGTACCCGAGGGCACCGTGCTCTCTCTGGCTGACAGGTGGACCCGGGGCTCACTGTCAGTCTCTTCTCCTACCTCTGGCTCTCTTTTCTTCCTCTCTCTTGCGTGCTCTCCCGCGCTTTCTCCACCGGCGACGCCTAGCGCGTAGGGCATCTAGGCCGTACTGCGGTAGTGCGCGGCGTGCTAGCTGCCGGCGCAGCGTGCACTCACCTCGCGGGCCAGTGCGCTGTCGGCACTGCTCGCGGATTCGCCTTCGAACACCGGTGATCGGGCGACGAGCGGCGCTGGTGGACTTCGCCCACCGTACACCGATCCCGAGCTATAAAATGACCGCGGTGCTCCTCTCTTCTTCCTCACACCTGGCCTCGCATCTACTTCTCCTTCCTTCTCCTCCATTCCTGTTTGCAGGAGCTTGCGACGAGGCTCTAATGGCGGAGGTGATGCCGGATTGGTACGTGATCCTGATGTGCGGAGGGTTGGCGGCATTGCTGGGGTTCTCCGTGCTCTTGTGCGTGATGATCCTTGATGATCGCCGGGATGCTGCTGCTCGAGTGTTAGCTCTTCGCGGCGGCGGTGATCATGAGGATTAAGTGTGGTTGTTAGGTTCTGACTGCTGTCAGTGTGCTGGAGGCAACTTGCGTTCGAATAATCATCCACCAATTTCTCCCTTAGAGACTGTGGTGCGTTAGCGAGGCGATCGGTTAGGTGCGAAATGTGTACGTGGTTATGCAATTAGTGCCTGCAGTCGAGTGGTTGTGAGCCTGCTGTCGTGGTGCTGCGTGAATTAAAATACGCGTCATGAAGAATTTATGTGCTGCAATAACATTAAGGACAAAAAGAAAATCCCACCTCTGAATTTACCGAGGGCTAAAATAGTCAATCAAAATGAACAGCAGTAAAAACCACTCACATTAATCGAAAACAAACATTAAATACATCGCGCAGACTTAGGATACAATGCATAAGCTGTAATACATAAATAAGTGCTAGGGTAACAAACATAGTAGTGACGTCTACGATATAAACGGAAAATGGACAGGGTCCTGAGGGAATGTCTCCGGCACTGGGGCACATTCCTCTTCTATCGGGGGAAGCGGGTTGACTAGTCGAAAAATGCGTCTCCCCCGTACTGGCCTCAGTGGCTCGCCAATGGCGATCCGAGGATTTAAATCAGCGAGGCTCTGGAGATAACCCATTACTCGCTGTGTCAAACGCTCCTGAGCGATGACATACTGGGCAAGGTTGGCCAGTACTGGATCCCTCTCAATTCGTCCACCAGGAAAAGATGCTACTTCTCCGGGTGCTGCACGACTCGGGAAGTAATAATACCCCCGTTCGCTGGCATAGGGTACTGCGAATCGTAAGCGAGCAAGCGCTTCATACGCAGTAGCTTCTATGGCCATTTGCGGAGTCGGCATAGATTTCCCCATGAAGGATACTTCCGTTGGGTCTTGGTTTGGGTTTGCGGGAGGGATATGCACTACTGCCCAATATTTCGAGGTGGATGGGGTGATCCTCGTTTTGAGCAGCTCGTACTGGGGTGGATGGGTAGCACTCATGGTACTGCAGGTAAAGTCCCACAATATTTTAACAAAACTACCTGGGGTTGCATCTGGAGTTCTCAGATGAATACTGGGGCTCGGCATTGTAAAAAAAATGGTTGGGCGAGCTGTGCACAAAGAGAGGGATGCTTGGTAAGGTCACGAGGTGGCCTTTTATAAAGCATCAGGGCTGGGTTATCGAGGATGGTGTGGGGCAACTAGTTTTTCGATCCTGCCCTATGGGGGTCGGGGTCAATGCCACAGATACACATATCTCATAAAAGTGACGTTTTACTGTGGCACCGTCGGGGTGGTTTTTGGTAGCTACGTCTGGAATTAAAAATGCAACCGCACGCCAACATACTTATGTATGGCTACTATTTAAAATAGAGGCACACAAGCGGACTACATTCATTTATGGCGATACAAGGTCACACTACTACAAGACGTAGAAATACTAAGACTCGGTACTACTCGAGTGGTTTAGTCTACTGCGTTAATATCTAAGCGGGCGTGCCTTGTGGACGTCGAGGCCTCTCCATGGGCTTCTCCGTCGGGGTTAGCTGGGTGGGGTTGAGGATCTGCAGGGTCGGGGTAGCGATGATGACCATCGCGGGGATTGTTGGCCACAATCCCGCCGGAGCGTGTTCCCAAAAGGCGACGAAACACTTCTGGGGACACCAAAGCATTTTGGTCGGTGGCCGGGGTAGATCTTAAGGATTCGATCGGTTGCCCGAACAGTACAACTGGGTTGTTGGCGTCGGGCTCCTCTTCCTCTCTTGCCGGGGCTCGGCGAGCGAGTTCCCCACGAGCGGCGATCAGATCAAGGGTGATCTGGTCGAACAGTGCCTCTAGTGCACTTACATAGCGCACCAGGTGCAACAACGCAGGGTCCGTCTCGTGGTCTCCGTTGGCAACCTGGGGTGGCCTACCATACCCGTCACGGCTGGGGTAGTAGTAGAACGAACGGCAGTTAACTCTGGGCGACAGGTGCCGGAGTTGCACTACAGCCTCTCGAGCGGCCAGCTGTGGCTTGTGGCTCAAAGGAAGTTGTCCTTCCGGTGAACCTGTAGGGGCGTTCGGGCAAAATACCCCTACCATAGACATGCACCGTGGCCCAGAATTGACGGCTCTCGCCGCCCATGGGCCCTTGGTACACAACATATTCTGGGGGTTCCTCTAACGCAAAGGCACGGCGGGTGAGGTTTGCTAGCACGGTCACAAAACCTCCAAGGTTGGTTGCTGTGGTCTCATTGTGAACAATGGGGCCAGGCATCTGGGATTGGTTTTGGGTAGAGGCTGTGCTGTGCTGGGTTGGGGCTAGCGTGTCCTTTTTATAGAAAAAGGAAACGGAGTCTTCCTTCGCACGCTTGCGAATGAGACAATTTAGGTGTCGGTCACTGGCGCGTGATCGACATGCTAGACTGATAGGTTAGGCACCGACTGCCGAAAGGTGTCGGGGTCACTGTGTGGCTATCTTGCACGAGAAGTTTGGCTGGGTTTAGGTTAAGGTTTGGTGGGTTGTTTAACCTAGGTTTATCGACCTGGCTAAGATAGGATTAGCCAATGGTCAGCCTGGCTCTGATACCAAGGTTGTAAGGACCGGTTTTCCGGGATATTAATTCCCAGTAAATGGCCCTTGTGCTCACCAGCCCCAGGATTACTGTTAGCTGATGAGACACAAACTTGATACAGAAATTCCAAGCAAAATACCAAATATGTAGTACAAGACCATTCTGGTCAATGAATACAACATAAGGTTTCTAGTGGTTGATGGCGGAAGCGGGTTGCGATACATCAGCGTCTATGGGACTCCATTTCCCACAGGAACAGCTGACCAGGATAACTCCTATCTTCGCGAGCCTGCTGTCTCCGTTGCCTAGGTTCCGGGGCTGTCGTCGCAGCGCTCCTCTCCAATCAAGGAATCTGGCCAAGACAATAGCCAGGGACAAGCCAGTGAGTACTTTGAATGTACTCGCAAACATTATGAACACAGGTACAATATAACAAATGATAATCATGCACTGAAACATTCCATGTTAGTCACGAAATAAAATTCATGACGCACGCAAGCAGGTTATTCTTATAAAACATGAATAAGCAATCAGAGAATAAAATGCACTGATCGGGTGTCTGAAGCGACGCCTCGAAAGGATAATAAAATAAAGCATGCCTCAGTCGGACGTCTGAGCGACGTCACATAAAGGGCTTATAAGAATAAATAATAATAAGCATGCCACAGTCGGGCGTCTGTGCGACACCACATAAAGGGCTTATAGGGAAAATAAATAATAAGCATGCCACAGTCGGGCGTCTGAGCGACACCACATAAAGGGCTTATTGGGAAAATAAATAATAAGCATGCCACAGTCGGGCGTCTGAGTGACACCACATAAAGGGCTTATATGAGAATAATCACAGGGAATATCCAGGAGGTAGAACCATCCCAGGGATACTCAATAATTCAAATAATACAAATGGTTAGTCCATAACAATAATAATAATAATCATCATATGTCACATGTTATGATCATTGCTCTGGCTTAGCAGTTCTTCCCCTCCAAAGACCGACACTAAGACCGACACTTGACCCATCCCAGACTGTAATCCTTAACCGCGGACACGGCTATTCGAATAGATATAACCTCTGCAGAGGGTGTACTCTTTACCCACGAGTAATGGATTCCTTTAGTCCATCGGGACTAATTCCGCTTACGGTCTTTTAGTTGAAAACACACCTGACCCGCACACACCAGCTTAACTTACCGGTGACTGGAATCACCCACGACACCTGTTAAGTAAAACTCTAAGTGGGGAGGCTACAACCTCGAGTAGCATGGGATCACATAATTTATAATGCGCGCAAACTAGGGGAGCTACCCCCTCGGCCCCAACCGGAAACACCCATGCCCCGGACCAGGTGGCATGCCTACCGGATGCCTCCGGTATCTTCCACCATGGCCTCTCTGTACGGTGTGTGCCAAGAAAGGGGTTGACAACTTACTGGACTGTACCCTACCTGCGGCAGGGACAAGTGGTAGTACGAAACAAGTATGGGGGTTACCGGAACAAGACCCGATCTATGGTCGACTCAGGAGGTTAAAGCATTACCTACGTGATTAGCATAGCAAACATATTTCACCCAGCAGACAGAATCACCACTCATCATACCTCAACATGCCTTACTGACTATACTCGTCTCAACGGAATATCAGTAGTAAGCTCGTGTCTACCCAAGACAGAGACTTTCCCGGATTCCTTCCAGTAGGCAGGAGAGGTAGACGAGGGTGGTTACTATCACAAGTATATCAATTCCCAACAGCAAGGAATCTTCATCATGCACTTATGAGCATGTTCATACCATCACATAAAATAACGAGTGCTCCGTGTCAAGGTGGTGTTGTAAACGTGTCAAACAGCACACAACAATATTATGCCGGGGTTCAGAATGCTTGCCTTCCCAGAGTATGAAGGAGGGGTGCACTTTGAAAGTTTTCATCTCCCCTCCAAAATCCTAGTTTAAGAAAATTCAAATCAATACATAATTCAAAAACAGTACAAAAAAGTTGCTCAGAAATTTTTCAAATAATTATGAAAATAAACTAGACAAAATTTGAGAAACAACAGAAAAAGAATCAAATCAATTGGACTTATATTTAAAAAGTTATAGACAGTCAAAGTTTAGTCAAAACTCTGTTTTTAAATAAAACAGAAAAGGAAAACGGTTCAGGGGTGAATACGCTTTTGAGACAGAGAAGACGTACCCTGTTATTTATGTTTCCACTTAAACCAGCGCGGGCCGTCGCTGGGTCACTGACAGTGGGTCCTTCGGGCCCACTGGTCAGGTTTGACCAGTCGCCCGCGCCCTCTTCCTCCTCTGGCCGAGCCGAGGCGGGGCTCCGGCGATCGACGCCGGCGAACGGCGGCTCCTCGTGGGGTTCTGAGGGCGGGGATGGATCCGCCAGTCCAGGGCGGTCCTCCCGGTGGTTGCTAGGTCCGCGGGGGTGTAGGGAGTCGCCGGCGGCGAGCTCTGCGGCGGACGGCGTTTCGGGAGGATTTGGGGTTTTGAGCTATGGTGGCTCCCGATCGGGCTAGAGAGGTGGGGCGGCTCTGCACGGTCTAGGGGAAGAGAATGGGGGCACTGGAAGGGGCTAGGGGCCTCGATCTTGGCCGGATTTTACCGGGGCGCGGCGTCGGCCGAACTTGCCGGAGATGGGGAAGATGACGGCCTCCGGTCAAGCTGGGGAGAAGGGGGCTTCCTACCACTTGATCAAGGCTGTTGTTGAGCTTAAGCGTGATCGGGGGTGCTATTTATAGCCCGGGGAGGTCGGTTCCCGCGGCTGCGGATAAGAACGCCGGTGTACCGCCGTTCTGTAGCTAGCAGGGCGACGTGGCGATGGTCGGCACTAACCAACGAGCTCGCGGATGAGCTCGAGCTGTTCCTCAGGGCAGCTGGCGAGCTGGGGTGGTCGGGGCGGCGCCGGCCAGGGCAGGGGCCTGCTGCGGCCGGCCGCTAGCTGCCGTGGCAGACCTGACGGCGGCGCTGCAAGGCTCCAGGGGTTGGCTTGGAGGGTTCCGACGTGTGGACGAGGGCGGCGTGGCTCTGCAGGTGAGCAAGGGCCAGGGGCACGACGCGGCGGCTCGGGCGTGCGCGTGCAAAACGTGCGCTCTGG
Organism: Secale cereale; assembly: GCA_902687465.1. Lineage (NCBI taxonomy): Eukaryota > Viridiplantae > Streptophyta > Magnoliopsida > Poales > Poaceae > Secale > Secale cereale. The sequence goes on from LR738714.1 coordinate 659,192,263, forward strand.
GCGCGCCCAGAGCACGCACGCCAGGTGCTCGATGATATGCCAAGGTGTGCTAGAGGTCTCGGGTGCAAACAAGGCTTAACAGGACTGGTTTAGGGGTAGAGGGACGACTAGTGGACATGTTGGTTAGGCAAAGCAAGCAGGTTCATAATGCAAACTCAGAACTATGCCAAAACTGATCATGCACTATAGGTGTTCGACATAATGCCAGAGCCACCTGTAGGGCTTTGCTAGAGATGCAAATTGGCAGAAAGGGGTCTCTTTAGGAGAGAAAAATGATGGTGAAGTTGGATTGGATAAACAAGAAACTTGGTAATGCAACTTTTGTCAGAATCCAATTCTGGACAGAAACTGCTGAGGATGATTTGGTGGACTAGAAAGATGAGATAGGGTCTAATCTCTTGGACTTAGGAGTTTAGTAGGGTATACTAATAGCAGGAGAAATCTCATGGGTAATGGGGCAAGATAAAAAGGGGTTGCAGTAGAAAATGGCAAACTGGACCAGAGAGCAAAAGAGGATGTTCTGCTCAATTTTTCCAAAGAACACCCATGGATTTTTGCATAGAAATGAATTATATGCCTCTACTAACATCTCCAAATTTTTATGGAAGTTATAAATAAAAATAAAAATAGGTTGTAGTGCAAATTGCAAACTGAACCAGATTTGAAAAACTAGAGGTAGGGCTCAAAATCCTCAAATGACTAAGAGAGGTTTTTGCATAAAAGTGATTTAGGACCATCACATGTCATCCCCAAATTTTGGTGGAATTTTTAAATGCATTTATCAAAGGGTTGCAGTGCAAAAGGGACTCCAAAACTTATGAGAAACCAATTTAAAAGCAATAAAGCTTTAGGAAAAATATTTATAGAAATAATTCCACTGATGAAAGAAATGATCTTGAGAAGGTATATAGGTCCAACAATATTTTTGAGAAGTTCCCCTTGGAGGGAAAACTCCACAATTCAGAAGAAAAGAATGGTTCTGAAATCAAAAGAAAATCCAGAAAATAAAAAAGTTAATCTCCTGGCAAAATTTTAATAAATAATTCATGGTTAAATTTTTGGGGTGTTACATCAATCTTTACCTCCGGACCATTCCGAAACTCCTCGTGACGTCCGGGATCTCATCCGGGACTCCGAACAACTTTCGGGTTTCCACGTGCATTTATCTGTACGACCCTAGCGTTACCGAACCTTAAGTGTGTAGACCCTACGGGTTCGGGAGACACGTAGACATGACCGAGACGACTCTCCGGTCAATAACCAACAGCGGGATCTGGATACCCATGTTGGTTCCTACGTGTTCCTCGATGATCTTCATCGGATGAACCACCATGTCAAGGATTCACTCAATCCCGTATGTTATTCCCTTTGTCCATCGGTATGGTACTTGCCCGAGATTCGATCGTCGGTATTCCCGATACCTTGTTCAATCTCGTTATGGCAAGTCTCTTTACTCGATCCGTAATCCATCATCCCGTGACTAACTACTTAGTCACATTGAGCTCATTATGATGATGTCTTACCGAGTGGGCCCAGAGGTACCTCTCCGTCATACGGAGTGAAAACATCCCAGTCTCGGTTCGTACCAACTCAACAGACACTTTCGGAGATACCCGATGCGTACCTTTATAGCCACCCAGTTACGTTGTGACGGTTGGCACACCCAAAGTACTCCTACGGCATCCGGGAGTTGTACAACCTCATGGTCTAAGGAATAAATACTTGACACCGAAAAGCTTATGCATTACGAACTATACGATCTCGTGTTATGCTCAAGTTTGGGTCTTGTCCATCACATCATTCTCCTAATGATGTGATCCCGTTATCACTGACATCTCATGTCCATGGTCAGGAAACCGTGACCATCTGTTGATCAACGAGCTGGTAACTAGAGGCCTACCAGGGACCCATTGTGGTCTGTGTACCACACATGTATCGCTGTTTCCGTACAATACAATTCAAGCATGAATAACAGACAATTATCATGAACAAGGAGATATAATAATAATGCTTTTATTATTGCCTCTAGGGCATATCTCCAACATTTATAACCCCCCGTGAAGTAGCTCTCTCGAGCTCCTCTCCAAAGCAGGCCTACTGGGCCTACATGTTCTGTGCTGCCCTGTGGGCCTACTGGGCCTTTGCGGGCCTGCATCCTGGCCCAATAACAGGTTGGGTTTCTAGTCGTATGCAGGCCGCTTTGGCCTAGTAGGTGGGCTTTTTTTTATTTTTTTGCTTTATTTATTTTTGAGTTGTTTTTTTGTGTCTTTAGAGTTTCTTTGTGAATATTTTTGCTTTAGGTACAAAAAATTACAAATTTTCTGTTAGTGTCCGTAGTTTTCAAATTTGAATAGTTTAAATTTTGAATTATTTGAAATTAGTGTGAATCACTAGTTTGTGAATAGCTTAACTTTAAAAATCAGTAAAGGCATGAAAGAATTTGTTTGCACATAAAATTTCTTCGCGTTTCAAATGCCAAAACACATAACTACCCTAACTATTAAAGAGATCCCCTTCTGGGTGTGAAACACAAAAGAAAGTGATGATAGTGAAGCCGATCACATCACAGATCTTTGGGTGTGAAACTTTTTCTTCGCGTGTGTCCCTTTGCGCCGTAACCCTGGAAAATCTTCATCATTTAACGGGATGCTCGAGTCAATATTCACTGTGAATGGAGCAATTTCATCAAACTTTTCATAATCTTCTGACTTGTCTGTCTTGTTATCCACTCCCACGATGTTTCTGTTCCCAGAAAGAACTATGTGCTGCTTTGGCTGATCGTACGATGCATTCGCTTCCTTATCTTTTCTTTTTCTTGGCTTGGTAGACATGTCCTTCACATAGAAAACCTGTGCCACATCATTGGCTAGGACGAATGGTTCGTCTGCATACACAAGATTGTTGAGATCCACTGTTATCATTCCGTACTGCGGGTCTTCCGTTACCCCACCTCGTGTCATATTGACCCATTTTCACCGAAACAAAGGGACCTTCAAACCACATCGATAGTCAAGTTCCCATATGTCCTGTATATAACCATAATATGTTTTCTTTCCCGTCTTGGTTTCTGCATCAAAGCGGACACCACTATTTTGGTTGGTGCTCTTCTTATCTTGGGCGATCGTGTAAAATGTATTACCATTTATCTCGTACCCTTTGAAAGTCATTATATTCAAAGATGGTAACTCGGACAACAAGTACATGTCATCTTCAATAGAGGTGTCATGCATGGTACGTGTCTGCAACCAGTTGGCGAAACTCCTGGTTTGTTCACGTGTAATCCAGTCATTAGACCGCTCCGGGTGTTTGTAGCGTAGCAAATTCTTGTGTTCATCCATATACGGAGCCACCAAGGCGGAATTCTGTAGAACTATGTAGTGTGCTTCAGTGAGAGAATGTCCGTCCATACATATTATTTGTTCCCCTCCTAGCGTGCCTTTTCCATCCAGTCTGACCTTATGTCGCGATTCAGGAACACCAATCGGCTTAAAGTCAGGAATAAAGTCAATACAAAACTCAATGACCTCCTCATTGTGATGGCCCTTGGAGATGCTTCCTTCTGGCCTAGCACGGCTATGAACATATTTCTTTAAGACTCCCATGAACCTCTCAAAGGGGAACATATTGTGTAGAAATACAGGACCCAAAACGTTAATCTCTTCTCATAGGTGAACTAGGACGTGCGTCATGATGTTGAAGAAGGATGGTGGGAACACCAACTCGAAAGTGACAAGACATTGCACCAAATCATTCTCTAACCTTGGTATGATTTCTGGATCGATTACCTTCTGAGAGATTGCATTGAGAAATGCACATAGCTTCACAATTGCTAATCGAATGTTTTCCGGTAGAAGCCCCCTCAATGCAACCGGAAGCAGTTGCGTCATAATCACGTGGCAGTCATGAGACTTTAGGTTCTGGAACTTTTTATCTGCCATGTTTATTATTCCCTTTATATTCGACGAGAAGCCAGACGGTACCTTAATACTGAGTAGGCATTCAAAGAAGATTTCCTTCTCTTCTTTGGTAAGAGCGTAGCTTGCATGACCCTGATGTATGCTGTCTTTTCCGTGCATACGTTGCTGGTCCTCCCGTGCCTCAGGTGTATCTTTTGTCTTCCCATACACGCCCAAGAAGCCAAGCAGGGTCACACAAAGATTCTTCGTCACGTGCATCACGTCGATTGCGGAGCGGATCTCTAGGTCTTTCCAATAGGTCAGGCCCCAAAATATAGATTTCTTCTTTCACATCGGTGCGCGTCCGTCAACGTCATTCGGAACAGGTTGTCCACCAGGACCCTTTCCGAAGACCACCTACAAATCCTTGACCATATCATGTACATCAGCACCAGTAGGGTGGCGAGGCTTCGTCCGGTGATCCACCTCACCTTTGAAATGCTTGCCTTTCTTTCTTACGGGATGCCTGCTCGGAAGAAATCGACGATGTCCCAGGTACACATTCTTCTTACAATTAGCCAAATATATACTATCGGTATCGTCCAAACAGTGCGTGCATGCGCAGTATCCCTTGTTTGTCTGTCCTGAAAGGTTGCTAACGCCTTTAGGTCAAATTCTTCCCCCATGTGCCCACGCACATACACCTGTTCCATTCCACAGTTGTAAGAGTTCTTCAACTAATGGCCTTAGGTACACATCAATGTCGTTGCCGGGTTGCTTAGGGCCTTGGATGAGCACTGGCATCATAATGAACTTTCGCTTCATGCACAACCAAGGAGGAAGGTTATACAAACATAGAGTCACAGGCCAGGTGTTATGGTTGCTGCTCTTCTCCCCAAAAGGATTAATGCCATCTGCGCTTAGACCAAACCATACGCTCCTTGCGTCATCTGCAAATTCCTTCCCGTACTTTCTTTCGATTTTTCTCCATTGCGACCCGTCAGCGGGTACTCTCAACTTTCCGTCTTTCTTACAGTCTTCTCTGTGCCATCGCATCGCCTTGGCATGCTCTTTGTTTTGGAACAAACGTTTCAACCGTGGTATTATAGGAGCATACCACATCACCTTGGCAGGAATTTTCTTCCTGGGGCGCTCGCCCTCGACATCACCAGGGTCATCGCGGCTGATCTTATAGCGCAATGCACCGCATACCGGGCAAGCGTTCAAATCCTCGTACTCACCGCGGTAGAGGATGCAATCATTAGGGCATGCATGTATCTTCTGTACCTCTAACCCAAGAGGGCAGACAACCTTCTTTGCTTCGTACGTACTCTCGGGCAATTCGTTCGTTGTCCTTTGGAAGCATATCCTTTATCATTACCAGCAACTTTCCAAATCCCTTGTCAGATACACCATTCTCTACCTTCCATTGCAGCAATTCCAGTGTGGTGCCCAGCTTTTTCTTGTCACCTACACAATTCGGGTACAACAATTTTTTGTGATCCTCTAACATGCGTTGCAACTTCTTCTTCTCCAAATCACTTGCGCAGTTTCTCTTTGCATCGGCAATGGCCCGACCTAGATCATCAACGGGCTCATCTGATGCCTCTTCTTCAGCTTCTTCCCGCATTTCCGGCTCAGCTTCTTCCCGCATTACCGGCTCAGCTTCTTCCCCCATTGTTGTATCATCGTATTCAGGGAACCCATGGCTAGGATAGCTGTCGTCGTCCTCTTCTTCTTCATTGTCTTCCATCATAACCCCTCTTTCTCCGTGCTTGGTCCAAACATTATAGTGGGGCACGAAACCGGACTTAAACAGATGGACGTGAATGGTTCTTGACTTAGAGTAATTTAGACCATTCTTACAGACAACACATGGACAAGGCATAAAACAATCCGCCCGCTTGTTTGCCTCAGCGGCAAGTAGAAAAGTTTGCACGCCCTTAATGAACTCGGGAGAGCATCGGTCATCGTACATCCATTGTCGGCTCATCTTCAATACACAGCACCAAAAACACCAACTTAATACAAATTCATACATAAAGTTCGTACAACACTTAAATGCAACAAACAAATAACTCTCTAGCCAAAGCATTTAAATGCAACAACAAATGCGATCAAGATCGCAACTAAGGTAACAATTGATCCAACAGCATAATGATACCAAGCCTCACTATCGATGGCATATTTTCTAATCTTTCTAATCTTCAAGCGCATTTTCTCCATCTTGATCTTATGATCATCGACATCGGCAACATGCAACTCCAATTCCATCTTCTCGTCCTCAATTATTTTCAATTTTTCTTTTAAGTACTCGTTTTCTCTTTCAACTAAATTTAACCTCTCCTACATATGCAAACTAAGTGTTATTTTGGACCTCAAATTGCATATAAATCAAATACTAGCACATATATTTCCTCCCAAATTACTAAACTCACAAATTAATCACTATATAAAGCATTGCAAGAGCTAATCTAGCAATGAGAGATGAAAGGACAAAGTTGCTAACCTTTGTGATCATTTGAATGGATGGGGGCCTTCAAATCTTGACAAATTTTGGGCAAAATGTGTGATGAGCTCGAGAGGAAGAGGGGAAGAACAGAGAGGGAGAGGGGAAAGGGGAAGAACAGAGCGAGCTTGGGGGGACGAAGGGTTTATGTACGACCACCTTTAGTACCGGTTCGTGCCAAGAACCGGTACTAAAGGTGCTGGAGGGGCCCCAGACTGACAACATCCTGCCACCACTCTCATTAGTACCGGTTCGTGGCACGAACCGGTGCTAAAGGTTCGCCACGAACCGGTACTAATGAGAGCGGCCCGACTAGCCGTTGGAACCGGCACTAATGTGCTTCACGTTTGACCCTTATTCTACTAGTGCAAACTCGCCCATCCGTCATGCCTTGCATAGCACCAACGAGGAACAACCTATGCAAATTTTGGAAGCATGACATGTGAGCACGAAACATATAGTTGACTGCTTGAAACATTGAAAAGTCAGTAATAGTTATCTTCATGAACTGCTCCCTCTTCAAGGTAAGTCGTTGCCTCTGCACTTGAGTTTTGGTCATCTTTTGTTGTAGGTAGATGTGGTAGTACTGCGAGACGGCAACCCAGCGCACCTTGCACTACAACTGACGAGCTTTCTTCTTCGCAGCCGCAAGCAAGACCACATTGCCTTTGGCCTTGTGCTCATCAAGAACTCTATAGAGTTGCTGCAATCATGCATAAACCAGAAGCAAACAAGGCATGAGTTGAGTGATTCAATGATAGACTATGAACGAAACTGAAGACAAGTGATTCAGAAGAGAACTTACCCAAAATTTGGTGATCACGGCCTTAGCGGCCGTCCCGTACTCCGCGTTGCTGCAAGCCTTGTAGTGGGCCCAGCTCGTGGCCAAAACCCACAGCTGCGGGTCCCTGTATGGCCACGGGCAGAATAGGCCAGGCCAAAACTCCTTCAACATGACAGTGATAAGGCCGTTCGGTTTACGGCCCTTTCCGTGAAGGATCCAGTTACTGCAAAAGAATCAAAGGGTTGCCATGTGTACATTAAGAAAATGTTGTCATGTGTTGAAAATATGATTGAGAGGCCCTTACTCTGTCCCCGCAGGTTTAATGAGCCACTTGTGCACCTCGATAGAAGGTGCTGTAGGTAGTCCAGCATTACCACGTAGCCACCCCTGCGGAGCACCCGGTGGCAAGTCACCCCACAACTCGGGGTCAACCTCCCCTCCACCCTCCTCGCCCTCCTCCTCACCCTCCCCCTCGGCCTCCTCCTCCTCGACCTCCTCCTCCTCGGCTTCCTCCTCCTCACCCTCCTCCTCCTCGCCATCAGGAACATACTCCTCCTCCACAGACTCAGAAGGTGCCTCAGTATAGGAGGGCATCGAAGAAGACCCTCCTATTTCGGACACGGCCCGGAGTTTTTTTGCCCCGGCTGCCTCTCCCCCCACCTCCTCCTCTTCTAGGGGCTCTCCCCCACCCCTCCTCCTCTAGGGGCTCCTCCCCCGACCCCTCCACCTCCCTGTGAGGTGTCATCCTCGCGTAGTCGGGAGGGAACCTTGTGGGCTCGTCAACTCTGAGTAAGTCCTTTAAATTTACCGAGGAAACTGGCGCCGCTGGACTTGCCCATGATTAGCAAACCTTCATTGAGAAGAGAATAAACAATTAGTAAGGATATCAAATAAACAAGCATATAGGAAAGAATATTAATAACAGATGAGCACATTAGGCATACTATTGTAATGATCATTAAAAGAACTTGCATTTTCTAGAACCCATATGAATCATCGCTATTGTAATCTATTTGTCGATCGGTCTCATCATCACTATCACGCATATCTTCTTCGTTGTCTGACGAAGGTGGAGGCTCTTCCTCATCATTCGCATCTTCATTTAACTTTTCAAGCATAATTATGTCTCTTTGATTCACAACTGCCTCACCATCAATTCGTGCATCGTTTGGGTCCTGTTCAACATAACCCAAGTCATCATCCTCGTTGTTTCGGGTCACGTCATCATGTTCCTCTTGAAAGAACACTCCCTCGTATGTCATGGGGTTTATGTTGTAGTAATCATCATCATTCGGGTCCGATAGCTTACCATGTGGCGACACCTTGAACACAACTTCCCAACCCTTTAGGTACTCTTTCTGGCATGGGTAAGGCAGATAATATACTTGTGTGGCCTGGGTAGCAGCGATAAAGAGATCAACTCCGGCATAGACGGTTGATGGTTTAACTTCAAATAAACCAACAGAGGGCGTATGTCTCAGACCCTTTTTGGGGTCGAACCATCGGCATTTGAACACAGTGAGACTTAGGGGTTCACGGCCACGTTTGAATGTAAGCTCGTATATTTTTCCTACCCTTCTGTAGTAATCTACTTTATTATCTCCTTCAGTGAAGACTCCGGTATTTATGGTTTTGGGATCAGGCCGACTGTTCTGGTGCTCCTCTGTATGGAAACGATACCCATTCACACCATACTTTTGGCATGTCATGACGGCAAAAGGACAAAACCCATGGAAACCCATCTCAATTCTTCATCCATTAATTCGTTCGGATCATTTCCCTACAAGTTTAATTGAAATTATAGGGTGCATGAGTTTAATTCAAATTGTAGGGTGCATGAGTTTAATTGAAATAGGTAATAGGGAAGTGTGAAAAATTACTTTCTCCATGAACCACGCAACGAAATTTTTCCTTCCATCAGCACCCTTTCGGAGAAGAGCAAGTGCCACCACGGTCGCGTTGGGCAAAGTTTATCGGCATATTAAAGTTGGGCATAAATCCATTCATGCGAAGGTGCTTAATCATCTCACTCTTATCTCTCGGATACGTCTCTTACATCTGGCACACGGGCATTCTGGCACCATCCTCATTGGTCTAGGGAATATCTCTTTCAAAAACACATCAGTTTTCTCGACCCACTCTGTTGCTACTTCATTCCGACGGAAAAACCCACTATACATCCACTGATTATCTCTCATCTCTGCTTTATTGGAAGCCACACAACAAAATTAAGGATTCATTTAAATTACTCACATCAATATTTTATTTTTTAGGGTATGGACGAGAAATGACATTTAATCCACCTACATCTCTAATAGGTAAAGATGGGTCCTAATCCCACCCGTGAATGTGTAAATTAAGTACGTTGTCCATGCTCTACCCCATTCCGAGACAAAATTTCGGCAGCATCTCCCCGCTGTTCTCCAAATACACGTCTCGGCAAAATGCCGAGAGAATGTGCATCCGGAGAACATCAGGGAGGCGCCGCCGATATCCTGCCTCGGAACGGGGTAGAGCATGAACAACGTACCCAATCTACATATCCTCGGGCTGTCCGTGGAAAGCGCTGGACAATCCGAATGAGTTGCGGTGATAAATATGCAATTGAATGCATATTTATCGATGCAACCCTGATAATTCCAAAACGTATCTATAATTTCTGCTTGCTCCATGCCTCTTTTGGGTGATATTGCTATGATATTTATACACTTCCATACACTTTTGATCATATTTGGACTAACCTATTAACTCAGTGCACCCCAGTGCCAGTTTCTGTTTTCTGCTGTTTTTGTATTTCAGGTTTTCCCATTACGAGAACTGCCAGAAAAATCCCGGAAAAATTATATAAAAAATCAGTGTTCCAGAAGGTTCCCAGTAGCCAAAGTACAGCCGGGGGGGGGGGGCACCAGGGCTCCAGGCGCCCTGGTGGCGCGGCCCCCCTGGCCGCGCCGGGGGGGCGCCTGGGCCCCCCGAGCCTCGTCTGATGCCCCCCTTTGGCATATATTTATACCGTCTCCCGAAACCCTCGAGACGGGAACTATTTTTCGCGATCTCATCTCTGTTCCGCCGCCGCCGCCGCTTCCAAGATCGGGAGCACCAGGAGAACTCTTCCCGGCACCCTGCCGGAGGGGAGCTTCTCCACCACCATGGACGCCTCCCGGATGAGTTGTGAGTAGTCTCCCTTGGACCATGGGTCCATGACCAGTAGCTATGTGATGTTCTCCTCCCGTTCTTCTGCTTCACTAATTAGTCCTCGTGAGCTTCCCTACATGATCGAGGCACATATGTAATCCTTATGCTGTTGCTATGATGAGTTTGCTGGGATCCGATGGATTATGAGATTATGTTCAGATTGTGTTTGAGTAATATATTTGATTCACCTCTTTTATATTTATGTTCGTAAGTAATTCTTGCATGTTCTCCGTTGTTATTTATTGCTTTGGCCAAGTAGTAGGTAGTGACTCCAAGAGGGAACGTTATGCTTGATTGTGGGTTCATGCCCCTCGATGACTAGCTTGAGTGACAGAAACATGAGTCTAGGGGATGTGATGTTGCCACAAGGGGGAAAACAACGGTGCTTGTGCCCGCGGGTGCATGGATTGTTTACTTTACGCAAAGTTCTTTTAATGCAGTTGTCTGTTGCTTTGAGTTTACACTATGGGTGGGACTCGCAACTTAATACCAGCGAGATGTTCTGGATAAATATCTCAAGGTGGATGATTAGTAGTAGATGCAGATGGATTTCGGTCTACTTATCTCGGCGTACCGCCCATGCTTTGAACCTCTACCTTTCTTGCAACTTAGTCAGCATTGCTTTGCGCACATGGTCCTGTCAATTGCCCAGCTGTAATTCGTTTACCTCACATAGCTGTTTTATCGTCTTTTGGGAGAGAGACATCACTAGTGAACATCATGAGACTCCGGTCCATATTACCATCATTGATCACATCCGCTATTTACTTTCCGCTTTTACTTACTATTGCAATTATATCTATCACTATTATCACTTGCGTTTGATCCTTTGAACTACAAGGCCGGAGGGATTGACAACCTCTCTGTACTCGTTGGGAGCAAAGTTATTTGTATCTGTGTGCAGGTCCACGTTGATTGCTAATATCTGGCGCCGTTAGCAGTTGACACATTCTTGTTGAAACTGGGAGTCTCAGGGAAATCGATCCTTGGTATTGCGAAGGGAAAACTTCTTCTACACTGCATCTCAAACCTTCCACTTGGGGTAACCAACGAGGGGCGAGAAGCCATCAAGCAAAGTTTTCTGGCGCCGTTGCCGGGGACTCCACTCTTCAAGATAGGGGAGTTGCATGCTATCTTTTATCTTTGCTGTTTAGTCTTGTTAGTTTACCTTTCAGTTTTCTTTATGTCTTTTCACTAGTTTTGCTTAATGGAAAACAACAAAAATATGAGAGAGCTTTTTAAGCCCTACCTTGCTTTGGGACATGATGTGTTTGAAGAGAAAATTAAAAAAACCTATGGAACTTTATTATTTGCATAACAATCATGATGGTGGTGATGTTATTAGTATGCTTTCTTTGAATATCAATATTGCTAATGACATGGAAAGCTCTAAGCTTGGGGATGACACGTTTGATGAACATGATATTTTTAGTCCCCCAACTTTTGAAGAGAAAATTTACTTTGATGATACTTTGCTTCCTATATATGATGAATATGATGTTTTCAGTCCACCTACTATTGAGGATAAAATTTATTATGATTATGATATGCCTCCTAAATACAATGATTACCATGATGGTTATGATTGCTTTACTCTCACTATTCCTAATAAGAAAGATTTTGCTTATATGAAGAGTAATGATACCTTTTTGCATGTGGATCATGGTAACAATGCTTTATGTGATGCTTATATTGTTGAGTTTATTCGTGATCCCACTAAAAATTATTATGAGAAGGGAACATATGCTTATAGATATTTCAATAATATCAAGTTCCCTCTCTTTATGTTGAAGGTTTTGAAGCTGCACTTGTTTTGTCTTCCTATGCTTATTGCTTTGTGCTTCAATGAATTATTGTATTGCAATATTCCTATGCATAGGAAGCATGTTAGGCTTAAATGTGTTTGGTATTTGCTTCTTGATGCTCTCTTTTGTTCTTCAACTCTTATTCCTACGAGAGCATCATTAAAGTCTTAAGCCTATCTTTATGGCTATAAAGAAAGAGCTCTAGGGAGACAACCCTTGTTATCTTTGCTTTTGTTGTGTCTTGATGTTGTTACTACAGTAGCATCATCATTGTATCTTTATTTTTCAGCTTTGTGCCAAGTTTAGCCTCTGATTGCAAGAAAGTTCAAAAGTTGTGACGTGCTGTCCAGGAAACAGATTCTGTCCTTGGACAGAAAAATTCGTATAAAATCACCAGATCATCTTTTTGGTCTGAATTTTTTCGACAGTGTGCTCTATACAATTGGCTTTCGGGCGTCTGTTCTGAGTTTTTTGATTTGAGTTGCAGAAGTTCCCCGGAAAAATCATTTACTACCTGCTGTTCTGTTTTTCACAGATTCTGTCCTGTTTTGCCTTTCCTTCATTTTGCAAACCTAGAGCTTGCTTTTTCTTTGCAAAAAACCGTTTGGCAATCTTGAGAAACAGTAGAACTTCAAGAATATCTTTATTTCCAGCAAGGAACAATTATTTTATTATGGGTACTAACCTCGCTAATCAGATTATGATTTGTTATGTATGAAGGGAGTTTTCAAGTGTGCGAGGGAAGATGATAAAAAGATTCAGGAGTGTCAAACGCTCAAGCTTGGGGATGCCCCCGTGCACCCCCAAGAAATATTCAAGGAGACTCAAGCGTCTATGCTTGGGGATGCCCCCGTGCATCCCCTTCTCCATCAACATTATCAGTTCGTCTTTCGTTCCACTATATTTTTATCACTTCATGTGTTATGTGCTATGCTTGGAGCGTCTTGCTTTTAGTTTTCCTTTTTAGTTTTCTTTAGCTTTTCATAATGAGTCGGAACTCAGCTTTCTTTATGTGGGAGAGAAACACGCTCCACTTCTACCTAGAACATAACATAGAATTTTCATGTCTATCTTTGCTGTGTGTGTTCTTTGTCTTTCAATAGCTACTATCATGCTTAGCTTTTAGCTTTCATGCTTATCTTTTTAAAGAGCTTTCATTTAGTTGGTTGCTTGAACTCTCTTTAGTTATCATGCTTATCTTATTAAGAGAGTTTTCTTCCGTTGCATTGGTTGATATGTCTATGATAAAGATGCTACGTGCATAATGGCGCTTAGTAGTTCATGTTTTCTTATGGTTAGTCTCGAATAGCTGGGGGGTTCCCAATGTGTTATTGGAGTACCAACATGATTTGTTTGCCTATGATGTGGTATGGTTTAGTAATATCTTCCTTCAAAGAATTTATTTTGATTGACTTGGCGTATGCTCACGCATATTTAAGACTGTAAAGAAAGTCTGTCAAGCCTTGATGATCTTTTGTTTCTGAGTAGCGATATAACTTCCATGCCTGATTCAATGTTGCTTTGTCGCTCTGCATGATTATGACTGTCATTGCTCTCTTAGTTGGTCGCTCCCAGTCTTTTGCTAACCTCCACCTGTACTAAGCGGACTGACTGCTTGTGCATCCACATTCTTTTAAACCAGTTATGCCATATGAGTCCACCATACCTTCCTACATGGTATTTACCTGCCATTCCTAACGGAGACTTGCATGTACCATCTCGAAGTTATTCAAAAAAATGCATTCCTATTTTGTGCCTCTGTTGTAAGTCCATGAGTAAGTAGTAGTTAATTCATAATCTTTTTAAGTTGGACAAGCTTCACCCCGGGATTGCATGTATAATGTGCAAACCCATAATACGAGAAGGAACTGGCATTGAGTGCGCCCGGCTCAAAATTAATATAACAAACAAACCCTCCTTCACGCTTTGTTCATGAGAAATCAGAAAACTTTGGCAGTGATAAACAAAGGAGATTAAGAGGATGTGATCGTCCTCATTCGGGAGCCGTTCCTCGAAACTTGTCCATCTCAAGAAGTGATTGAGTTGTCTGCTAGCATTCGTTGACGAAACATGCATGATCTAAAAAAAAATTATTACCTCTGTTTTAAAACCAAGAGCTCTGGTACATGTTTTGTCTTTGTTTCCGACTATGGGTTTTCAACCTTGCCAACAAAAGCCACGGTTCGAGAGTCTCCACCTTCTTTTAAAAGCACCAACTACTAAGAGCATGATTGTCATTCTGAGTGTAATGTGCATTGTCCCAAAGTAGCATTGTCTTTTGCATGATTGTGATATCGTTTATTCTGAAATCATTGTATCTAGTCATCACTTAAACCTTGGAGGTGCCCCTGCATTTATGTTTTGCTTCACTAAAGGGGGCAAGCGAGATATCACTTTATCATATTTGCACACCATGTTCATTACAAATCTATTTGATGTTTCAGTATCATATTGTAAAACTTTCAGTTCTTTGTGATTTTCTCATGAGGCAACTTAATTACTATAGATTCATTGTCTCAGTAAGCTTTTGTCATATGACTATGAAAAGTCCTATATGGTTAATAGCATGTCACCACAGAAATTATTCTTGTTATCATTTACCTACTCGAGGACGAGCAGGAATTAAGCTTGGGGATGTTGATACGTCCAAAACGTATCTATAATTTCTGCTTGCTCCATGCCTCTTTTGGGTGATATTGCTATGATATTTATACACTTCCATACACTTTTGATCATATTTGGACTAACCTATTAACTCAGTGCACCCCAGTGCCAGTTTCTGTTTTCTGCTGTTTTTGTATTTCAGGTTTTCCCATTACGAGAACTGCCAGAAAAATCCCGGAAAAATTATATAAAAAATCAGCGTTCCAGAAGGTTACCGGTAGCCAAAGTACAGCCGGGAGGGGGGGGCACCAGGGCTCCAGGCGCCCTGGTGGCGCGGCCCCCCTGGCCGCGCCGGGGGGGGGGGCGCCTGGGCCCCCCGAGCCTCGTCTGATGCCCCCCTTTGGCATATATTTATACCGTCTCCCGAAACCCTCGAGACGGGAACTCTTTTTCGCGATCTCATCTCTATTCCGCCGCCGCCGCCGCTTCCAAGATCGGGAGCACCAGGAGAACTCTTCCCGGCACCCTGCCGGAGGGGAGGATCACCACCGGGAGCTTCTCCACCACCATGGACGCCTCCCGGATGAGTTGTGAGTAGTCTCCCTTGGACCATGGGTCCATGACCAGTAGCTATGTGATGTTCTCCTCCCGTTCTTGTGCTTCACTAATTAGTCCTCGTGAGCTGCCCTACATGATCGAGGCACATATGTAATCCCTATGCTGTTGCTATGATGAGTTTGCTGGGATCCGATGGATTATGAGATTATGTTCAGATTGTGTTTGAGTAATATATTTGATTCACCTCTTTTATATTTATGTTCATAAGTAATTCTTGCATGTTCTCCGTTGTTATTTATTGCTTTGGCCAAGTAGTAGGTAGTGACTCCAAGAGGGAACGTTATGCTTGATTGTGGGTTCATGCCCCTCGATGACTAGCTTGAGTGACAGAAACATGAGTCTAGGGGATGTGCTGTTGCCACAAGGGGGAAAACAACGGTGCTTGTGCCCGCGGGTGCAAGGATTGTTTACTTTACGCAAAGTTCTTTTAATGCAGTTGTTTGTTGCTTTGAGTTTACACTATGGGTGGGACTCGCAACTTAATACCAGCGAGATGTTCTGGATAGATATCTCAAGGTGGATGATTAGTAGTAGATGCAGATGGATTTCGGTCTACTTATCTCGGCGTACCGCCCATGCTTTGAACCTCTACCTTTCTTGCAACTTAGTCAGCATTGGTTTGCGCACATGGTCCTGTCAATTGCCCAGCTGTAATTCGTTTACCTCACATAGCTGTTTTATCGTCTTTTGGGAGAGAGACATCACTAGTGAACATCATGAGACTCCGGTCCATATTATCATCATTGATCACATTCGCTATTTACTTTCCGCTTTTACTTACTATTGCAATTATATCTATCACTATTATCACTTGCGTTTGATCCTTTGTAAACTACAAGGCCGGAGGGATTGACAACCTCTCTGTACTCGTTGGGAGCAAAGTTATTTGTATCTGTGTGCAGGTCCACGTTGATTGCTAATATCTGGCGTCGTTAGCAGTTGACACCTTCTTGTTGAAACTGGGAGTCTCAAGGAAATCGATCCTTGGTATTGCCAAGGGAAAACTTCTGCTACACTGCATCTCAAACCTTCCACTTGGAGTAACCAACGAGGGGCGAGAAGCCATCAAACCCTTTCGGACGGGAGACCTAGGTTACGCGACTTGATGCGAAAATTTAATCTAGTTAAAAGAGGCAAGGAGTTGAAGGTGGATTCATAGCTCACCCTCCGCTGTAGAGGAAGTAGTCGAGCAATGACAGGATCACGGACCAAACCCATACGACAAAGGCTCCAGGGAGATTAAATACCTCAAAGCTTGTAAATTTTACCGAGTCAAAAAAATTGAGGGCATCACATCACATAAAGCATTGACACTTCAAACTATGAAAAAAATTATATTGCTAATGACATATAGTTAAGGTTTTAGATCGTCATGATACTTCAAGTCCTAATTTTCATCAAGTGTCAAATTTTGTTCTTCCATTTTTTTAGCAAGATCATCATGATAAAATAACTACTCATCACATACCAATTTTGTCAACATCACACAATGAAACTATAGCTATTTGACAACATCTCAAATATACCAATTTTGTTCTTCAATTTTTTTAGCGCATCTCACATAGCTATTTGACAACATCACAAACTTCACCAACATCCATTCATCCATATTTCAATACACATGCTTTTATCACATAACAAGCAGTAAAAAAATGAAAAAAATGAAGAAAAAAAGCTCACCGGAGGGCGAAGTAGGCGCCGGTGCAGCGGGCGAGCAAGGAGGCTGGGGGCAGCGGCCGGGGACGGGTGTGTTGGGGAACGTAGTATTTTAAAATTTTCCTACGATCACGCAAGATCTATCTACTAGATGCATAGCAACGAGAGGGGAGAGTGTGTCGACGTACCCTCATAGACCGGGAGTGGAAGCGTCAAGTGGCGCGGTTGATGTTGTCGAACTTCTTCGCGGTCCAACCGATCAAGCACCGAATGTATGGCACCTCCGCGTTCAGCACACGTTCAGCTTGATGACGTCCCACGAGCTCTTGATCCAGTTGAGCTTCACGGGAGAGTTTCGTCAGCACGACGGCGTGGTGACGGATATGATGTATTCACCGGCGCAGGGCTTCGCCTAAGC
The DNA here is from genome assembly GCA_902687465.1 of Secale cereale. Classification (NCBI taxonomy): domain Eukaryota; kingdom Viridiplantae; phylum Streptophyta; class Magnoliopsida; order Poales; family Poaceae; genus Secale; species Secale cereale. The sequence continues at coordinate 659,209,745 of LR738714.1, forward strand.
ACTGTAACGGTATGACCGAGGTGTGTTTCTGTGGAGGGGGGCACCGCACACGGCTAAAACAATTCAACTTGTGTGTCTTTGGGTGCCCCCTGCCCCCGTATATAAAGGAGCAAGGGGGGAGGCCGGCCGGCCCTTGTTTGGTGCGGCTAGGGGTGCAATCCTACTAGGAATAGGATTGCAATCCTATTCCTAGTAGGAACCACCAAAGAAGGAAGAGAGGGAATAGGAAAAGAAGAAGAGGTGGCGCCCCCCAACTCCTAGTCCAACTAGGAACCCTAGGTGGGGCGCCGGCCAGCCCTATGGGCTGCCTCTATCTTTTCCATAAGGCCCACTATGGACCATCCCCTTTCGTAGGGGGTTCCGGTAACCTCCTCCGGCAATCCCGTTAAATCCGAAACTTTTCCGGTATACTTCCGGTGTCCGAATATAGTCGTCCAATATATCAATCTTTATGTCTCGGACATTCCGAGACTCCTCGTCCTGTCCGCGATCTCATCCGGGACTCCGAACTACCTTCGGTACATCAATACTCATAAACTCATAATACCGATCGTCATCAAACGTTAAGCGTGCGGACCCTACGGGTTCGAGAACTATGTAGACATGACCGAGACTCATCTCCGGTCAATAACCAATAGCGGAACCTGGATGTTCATATTGGCTCCTACATATTCTACGAAGATCTTTTATCGGTCAGAACCGCATAACAACATACGTTGTTCCTTTTGTCAATGGTATGTTACTTGCCCGAGATTCGATCGTCGGTATCTCTATACCTAGTTCAATCTCGTTACCGGCAAGTCTCTTTACTCGTTCCGTAACACATCATCTCGTGACTAACTCATTAGTCTTTTGCTTGCAAGGCTTATTGTGATGTGTGTTACCGAGAGGGCCCAGAGATACCTTTCCGACACTCGGAGTGACAAATCCTAATCTTGATCTATGCCAACACCACGAATACTTTCGGAGACACCTGTAGAGCATCTTTATGATCACCCAGTTACGTTGTGACGTTTTATAGCACACAAGGTGTTCCTACGGTATTCGGGAGTTGCATAATCTCATAGTCATAGGAACATGTATAAGTCATGAAGAAAGCAATAGCAGAAAAACTAAACGATCATAGTGCTATGCTAACGGATGGGTCTTGTCCATCACATCATTCTCCTAATGATGTGATCCCGTTGATCAAATGACAACTCATGTCTATGGTTAGGAAACATAACCATTTTTGATCAATGAGCTAGTCTAGTAGAGGCATACTAGGGACATACTGTTTTGTCTATGTATCCACACATGTACTAAGTTTCCGGTTAATACAATTCTAGCATGAATAAAAGACATTTATCATGATATAAGGAAATACAAATAACATCTTTATTATTGCCTCTAGGGCATATTTCCTTCAGTCTCCCACTTGAACTAGAGTCAATAATCTAGATTACAAAGTGATGATCCTCACACCCATGGAGTCCTGGTGCTGATCATGTTTTGCCCGTGGAAGAGGCTTAGTTAACGGGTCTGCAACATTCAGATCCGTATGTATTTTGCAAATCTCTATGTCTCCCTCCTTGACTAGATCGCGGATGGAATTGAAGCGTCTTTTGATGTGCTTTGTTCTCTTGTGAAACCTGGATTCCTTCGCCAAGGCTATTGCTCCAGTGTTATCACAAAAGATTTTCATTGGACCCGATGCACTAGGTATTACACCTAGATCAGATATGAACTCCTTCATCCAGACTCCTTCATTTGCTGCTTCTGAAGCAGCTATGTATTCCGCTTCACACGTAGATCCCGCCACGACGCTCTGCACCAACTGACAGCTCCACCGTTCAATAAAAATACATATCCGGTTTGTGACTTAGAGTCATCCGGATCAGTGTCAAAGCTAGAATCGACGTAACCGTTTACGACGAGCTTTTTGTCACCTCCATACACGAGAAACATATCCTTTGTCCTTTTCAGATACTTTAGGATGTTCTTGACCGCTGTCCAGTGATCCACTCCTGGATTACTTTGGTACCTCCCTGCTAGACTTATAGCAAGGCACATATCAGGTCTGGTACACAGCATTGCATACATGATAGATCCTATGGTTGAGGCATAGGGAATGACTTTCATTTTCTCTCTATCTTCTGCAGTGGTCGGGCATTGAGTCTTACTCAACTTCATACCTTGTAATACAGGCAAGAACCCTTTCTTTGACTGATCCATTTTGAACTTCTTCAAAATCTTATCAAGGTATGTGCTTTGTGAAAGTCCAATTAAGCGTCTTGATCTATCTCTATAGATCTTGATGCCTAATATATAAGCAGCTTCACCGAGGTCTTTCATTGAAAAACTTTTATTCAAGTATCCTTTTATGCTATCCAGAAATTCTATATCATTTCCAATCAACAATATGTCATCTACATATAATATTAGAAATGCTACAGAGCTCCCACTCACTTTCTTGTAAATACAGGCTTCTCCAAAAGTCTGTATAAAACCATATGCTTTGATCACCTCATCAAAGCGTATATTCCAACTCCGAGATACTTGCACCAGTCCATAGATGGATCGCTGGAGCTTGCATACTTTGTTAGTACCTTTTGGATCGACAAAACCTTCTGGTTGCATCATATACAACTCTTCTTTGAGATATCCATTCAGGAATGCAGTTTTGACATCCATTTGCCAGATTTCATAATCATAAAATGCGGCAATTGCTAACATGATTCGGACAGACTTAAGCATCGCTACAGGTGAGAAAGTCTCATCGTAGTCAACTCCTTGAACTTGTCGAAAACCGTTCGCAACAAGTCGAGCTTTGTAAACAGTAACATTACCGTCTGCGTCGGTCTTCCTCTTGAAGATCCATTTATTTTCGATGGCTTGCCGATCATCGGGCAAGTCAACCAAAGTCCATACTTTGTTCTCATACATGATTCCATCTCAGATTTCATGGCTTCAAGCCATTTTGCGGAATCTGGGCTCATCATCGCTTCCTCATAGTTCGTAGGTTCATCATGGTCTAGTAACATGATTTCCAGAACTGGGTTGCCGTACCACTCTGGTGCGGAACGTACTCTGGTTGATCTACGACGTTCAGCAGAAATTTGATCCGAAGTTTCTTGATCATTATCATTAACTTCCTCACTGATTGGTGTAGGAATCACTGGAACAATTTTCTGTGATGTACTACTTTCCAATCCGGGAGAAGGTACAATTACCTCATCAAGTTCTACTTTCCTCCCACTCACTTCTTTTGAGAGAAACTCTTTCTCTAGAAAGGATCCATTCTTAGCAACGAATATCTTGCCTTCGGATCTGTGATAGAAGGTGTACCCAACAGTCTCTTTTGGGTATCCTATGAAGACACATTTCTCCGACTTGGGTTCGAGCTTATCAGGTTGAAGCTTTTTCACATAAGCATCGCAGCCCCAAACTTTGAGAAACGACAACTTTGGTTTCTTGCCAAACCATAGTTCATAAGGTGTCGTATCAACGGATTTAGATGGTGCCCTATTTAACGTGAATGCAGCTGTCTCTAAAGCATAACCCCAAAACGATAGTGGTAAATCGGTAAGAGACATCATAGATCGTACCATATCCAATAAAGTACGGTTGCGACGTTCGGACACACCATTACGCTGTAGTGTTCCGGGTGGCGTGAGTTGTGAAACTATTCCACATTGTTTCAAATGAAGACCAAACTCGTAACTCAAATATTCTCCTCCACGATCAGATCGTAGAAACTTTATTTTCTTGTTACGATGATTCTCTACTTCACTCTGAAATTCTTTGAACTTTTCAAATGTTTCAGACTTGTGCTTCATTAAGTAGATATACCCATATCTGCTTAAATCATCAGTGAAGGTTAGAAAATAACGATACCCGCCGCGAGCTTCAACACTCATTGGCCCACATACATCAGTATGTATGATTTCCAACAAATCTGTTGCTCGCTCCATAGTTCCAGAGAACGGAGTTTTAGTCATCTTGCCCATGAGGCATGGTTCGCAAGCACCAAGTGATTCATAATCAAGTGATTCCAAAAGTCCATCATTATGGAGTTTCTTCATGCGTTTTACACCAATATGACCTAAACGGCAGTGCCACAAATAAGTTGCACTATCATTATTAACCTTGCATCTTTTGGTTTCAATATTATGAATATGTGTATCACTACAATCGAGATCCAATAAGAATAGACCACTCTTCAAGGGTGCATGACCATAAAAGACATTATTCATAAAAATAGAACAACCATTATTCTCTGATTTGAATGAATAACCGTCTCGCAACAAACAAGATCCAGATATAATGTTCATGCTTAACGCTGGCACCAAATAACAATTATTTAGGTCTAAAACTAATCCCGAAGGTAGATGTAGAGGTAGCGTGCCGACGGCGATCACATCGACTTTGGAACCGTTTCCCACGCGCATTGTCACCTCGTCCTTAGCCAATCTTCGTTTAATCCGTAGTCCCTGTTTCGAGTTACAAATATTAGCAACCGAACCGGTATCAAATACCCAGGTACTACTACGAGCATTAGTAAGGTACACATCAATAACATGTATATCACATATACCTTTGTTCACCTTGCCATCCTTCTTATCCGCCAAATACTTGGGGCAGTTCCGCTTCCAGTGTCCAGTCCCCTTGCAGTAGAAGCACTCAGTTTCAGGCTTGGCTCCAGACTTGGGTTTCTCTGCGGGAGCAGCAACAATCTTGCTATCCTCCTTGAAATTCCCTTCCCTGCCCTTTTTCTTGAAACTAGTGGTATTGTTAACCATCAACACTTGATGCTTCTTTTGGATTTCTACCTCCGCAGCTGTGAGCATAGCGAAGAGCTCGGGAATTGTCTTTTGCATCCCTTGCATATTATAGTTCATCACGAAGCCATTATAGCTTGGTGGCAGTGATCGAAGAATTCTATCAATAACACTATTCTCATCAACTTGACAACCAAGTTGAGTCATATGATTGTAGTGCCCATACATTGTGAGCAACTGTTCACTGATAGAACTATTCTCCTCCATCTTGCAGCTGTAGAACTTATTGGAAATCTCATATTTCTCAATTCGGGCATTTGCTTGAAATATTAACTTCAACTCCTGGAACATCTCATATGGTCCATGACGTTCAAAACGTCGTTGAAGTCCCGGTTCTAAGCCGTAAAGCATGGCACACTGAACTATCGTGTAGTCATCAGACCGCGACTGCCAGACGTTCAAAGCGTCTACATTAGCGGGAGGGGGCTTGTCACCTAGCGGTGCTTCAAGGACATAATTCTTCTGTGCAGCAATGAGGATAATCCTCAGGTTACGGACCCAGTCCGTGTAATTGCTACCATCATCTTTCAACTTAGCTTTCTCTAGGAATGCATTAAAATTCAAAGGAACGGTAGCACGGGCCATTGATCTTCAACAACATAGATATGCAAAAACTATCAGGACTAAGTTCATGATAAATTAAAGTTCAATTTAATCATATTAATTAAAGAACTCCCACTTAGATAGACATCCCTCCGGTCATCTAAATGATCACGTGATCCAAATCAACTAAACCATGTCCGATCATCACGTGAGATGGAGTAGTTTCAATGGTGAACATCTTATGTTGATCATATCTACTATATGATTCACGCTCGACCTTTCGGTCTCCAGTGTTCCGAGGCCATATCTGCATATGCTAGGCTCGTCAAGTTTAACCCGAGTATTCTGCGTGTGCAAAACTGGCTTACACCCGTTGTATTTGAACGTAGAGCTTATCACACCCGATCATTACGTGGTGTCTCGGCACGACGAACTTTCGCAACGGTGCATACTCAGGGAGAACACTTATACCTTGAAATTTAGTAAGGGATCATCTTATAATGCTACCGTCGTTCTAAGCAAAATAAGAAGCATAATAAGATAAACATCACATGCAATCAAAATATGTGACATGATATGGCCATCATCATCTTGTGCTTTTGATCTCCATCTCCAAAGCACCGTTATGATCACCTTCGTCACCGGCGCGACACCTTGATCTCCATCGTAGCATCGTTGTCGTCTCGCCAACTATTGCTTCTACGACTATCGCTACCGCTTAGTGATAAACTAAAGCAATTACATGGCGAGTGCATTTCATACAATAAAGCGACAACCATATGGCTCCTGCCAGTTGGCGATAACTTTACAAAACATGATCATCTCATACAAAACCGTATAACTCATCATGTCTTGACCATATCACATCACAACATGCCCTGCAAAAACAAGTTAGGCGTCCTCTACTTTGTTGTTGCAAGTTTTACGTGGCTGCTACGGGCTTAGCAAGAACCGTTCTTACCTACGCATACAAAACCACAACGATGTTTCGTCAAGTATGTGCTGTTTTAACCTTCACAAGGACCGGGCGTAGCCACACTTGATTCAGCTAAAGTGAGAGAGACAGACACCCGCCAGTCACCTTTAAGCAACGAGTGCTCGTAATGGTGAAACCAGTCTCGCGTAAGCGTACGCGTAATGTCGGTCCGGGCCGCTTCATCTCACAATACCGCCGAAGCAAAGTATGACATGCTGGTAAGCAGTATGACTAGTATCGCCCACAACTCATTGTGTTCTACTCGTGCATATCATCTACGCATAGACCTGGCTCATGATACCACTGTTGGGGAACGTAGTATTTTAAAATTTTCCTACGATCACGCAAGATCTATCTACTAGATGCATAGCAACGAGAGGGGAGAGTGTGTCTACGTACCCTCGTAGACCGGGAGCGGAAGCGTCAAGTGACGCGGTTGATGTTGTCGAACATCTTCGCGGTCCAACCGATCAAGCACCGAACGTACGGCACCTCCGCGTTCAGCACACGTTCAGCTTGATGACGTCCCACGAGCTCTTGATCCAGTTGAGCTTCACGGGAGAGTTTCGTCAGCACGACGGCGTGGTGACGGATATGATGTATTCACCGGCGCAGGGCTTCGCCTAAGCACTGCAACGGTATGACCGAGGTGTGTTTCTGTGGAGGGGGGCACCGCACACGGCTAAAACAATTCAGCTTGTGTGTCTTTGGGTGCCCCCCTGCCCCCGTATATAAAGGAGCAAGGGGGAGGCCGGCCGGCCCTTGTTTGGTGCGGCTAGGGGTGCAATCCTACTAGGAATAGGATTGCAATCCTATTCCTAGTAGGAACCACCAAAGAAGGAAGAGAGGGAATAGGAAAAGAAGAAGAGGTGGCGCCCCCCAACTCGTAGTCCAACTAGGAACCCTAGGTGGGGCACCGGCCAGCCCTATGGGCTACCTCTCTCTTTTCCATAAGGCCCACTATGGACCATCCCCCTTCGTAGTGTTGGGGAACGTAGTATTTTAAAATTTTCCTACGATCACGCAAGATCTATCTACCAGATGCATAGCAACGAGAGGGAAGAGTGTGTCTACGTACCCTCGTAGACCGGGAGCGGAAGCGTCAAGTGACGTGGTTGATGTTGTCGAACTTCTTCGCGATCCAACCGATCAAGCACCGAACGTACGGCACCTCCGCGTTCAGCACACGTTCAGCTTGATGACGTCCCACGAGCTCTTGATCCAGTTGAGCTTCACGGGAGAGTTTCGTCAGCACGACGGCGTGGTGACGGATATGATGTATTCACCGGCGCAGGGCTTCGCCTAAGCTCCGCGACGGTATGACCGAGGTGTGATTCTGTGGAGGGGGGCACCGCACACGGCTAAAACAATTCAACTTGTGTGTCTTTGAGTGCCCCCTGCCCCCGTATATAAAGGAGCAAGGGAGGAGGGCCGGCCAACCTCCTATGGTGCGGCTAGGGAAGGAATCCTACTAGGAATAGGATTGCAATCCTATTCCTAGTAGGAATCACCAAAGAAGGAAGAGATGGAGTAGGAAAAGGAAGAGGTGGCGCCTCCCACCAATCCTAGTCCAACTAGGAACTAGGTGGGGCGCCGGCCAGCCCTATGGGCTGCCTCTCTCCTTTCCATAAGGCCCACTATGGACCATCCCCCTTCGTAGGAGGTTCCGGTAACCCCCTCCGGCAATCCCGATAAATCCGAAACTTTTCCGGTATACTTCCGGTGTCCGAATATAGCCGTCCAATATATCAATCTTTATGTCTCGGACATTCCGAGACTCCTCGTCATGTCCGTGATCTCATCCGGGACTCCGAACTACCTTCGGTACATCAATACTCATAAACTCATAATACCGATCGTCATCAAACGTTAAGCGTGCGGACCCTACGGGTTCGAGAACTATGTAGACATGACCGAGACTCATCTCCAGTCAATAACCAATAGCGGAACCTGGACGTTCATATTGGCTCCTACATATTCTACAAAGATCTTTTATCGGTCAGAACCGCATAACAACATATGTTGTTCCTTTTGTCAAACGGTATGTTACTTGCCCGAGATTCGATCGTCGGTATCTCTATACCTAGTTCAATCTCGTTACCGGCAAGTCTCTTTACTCGTTCCGTAACACATCATCTCGTGAATAACTCATTAGTCTTTTGCTTGCAAGGCTTATTGTGATGTGTGTTACCGAGAGGGCCCAGAGATACCTCTTCGACACTCGGAGTGACAAATCCTAATCTTGATCTATGCCAACACCACGAATACTTTCGGAGACACCTGTAGAGCATCTTTATGATCACCCAGTTACGTTGTGACGTTTGATAGCACACAAGGTGTTCCTACGGTATTCGGGAGTTGCATAATCTCATAGTCATAGGAACATGTATAAGTCATGAAGAAAGCAATAGCAGTAAAACTTAAACGATCATAGTGCTATGCTAACGGATGGGTCTTGTCCATCACATCATTCTCCTAATGATGTGATCCCGTTGATCAAATGACAACTCATGTCTATGGCTAGGAAACATAACCATCTTTGATCAATGAGCTAGTCTAGTAGAGGCATACTAGGGACATGCTGTTTTGTCTATGTATTCACACATGTACTAAGTTTCCGGTTAATACAATTCTAGCATGAATAATAAACATTTATCATGATATAAGGAAATAAATAATAACTTTATTATTGCATCTAGGGCATATTTCCTTCAGTCTCCCACTTGCACTAGAGTCAATAATCTAGCTCACATCGCCATGTGATTTAATACCGATAGTTCACATCGTTATGTGATTAACACCCATAGTTCACATCACCATGTGACCAACACCCAAAGGGTTTACTAGAGTCAATAATCTAGTTCACATCGCTATGTGATTAATACCCAAGAGTAATAAGGTGTGATCATGTTTTGCTTGTGAGAGAAGTTTAGTCAACGGGTCTGTCACATTCAGATCCGTATGTATTTCGCAAATTTCTTTGTCTACAATGCTCTGCATAGAGCTACTCTAGCTAATTGCTCCCACTTTCAATACGCATCCAGATTGATACTTAGAGTCATCTGGATTTAGTGTCAAAGCTTACATCGGCGTAACCCTTTACGACGAACTCTTTATCACCTCCATAATCGAGAAACATTTCCTTAGTCATCCAGTTACTGAGGATAATTTTGACCGCTGTACAGTGATCTACTTTTGGATCACTATTGTACCCCCTTGACAAACTCATGGCAAGGTACACAACATGTTTGGAACACAGCATGGCATACTTTATAGAACCTATGGCTGAGGCATAGGGAATGACTTTTCATTCTCTCTATATTTTTCTGCCGTGGTCTGGCTTTGAGTCTTACTCAACTTCACACCTTACAAGTCAGGCAAGAACTTCTTCTTTGACTGATCCATTTTGAACTACTTCAAAATCTTATCAAGGTATGTACTCATCGAAAGTCTTATCAAGCGTCTTGATCTATCTCTATAGATCTTGATGCCCAATATGTAAGCAGCTTCACCAAGGTCTTTCTTTGAAAAACTCCTTTCAAACACTCCTTTATGCTTTCCAGAAAATTCTACATCATTTCCGATCGACAATATGTCATCCACATATACTTATCAGAAAGGTTGTAGTGCTCCCACTCACTTCTTGTAAATACAGGCTTCTCCAAAAGTCTGTATAAATCTATATGCTTTGATCACATCATCAAAGCGTATATTCCAACTCCGAGATGCTTGCACCAGTCCATAGATGGATCGCTGGAGCTTGCATACTTTGTTAGCACCTTTTGGATCGACAAAACCTTCTGGTTGCATCATATACAACTCTTCTTTGAGATATCCATTTAGGAATGCAGTTTTGACATCCATTTGCCAGATTTCATAATCATAAAATGCGGCAATTGCTAACATGATTCGGACAGACTTAAGCATCGCTACAGGTGAGAAAGTCTCATCGTAGTCAACTCCTTGAACTTGTCGAAAACCTTTCCCAACAAGTCGAGCTTTGTAAACAGTAATATTACCGTCTGCGTCGGTCTTCCTCTTGAAGATCCATTTATTTTCGATGGCTTGCCGATCATTGGGCAAGTCAACCAAAGTCCACACTTTGTTCTCATACATGGATCCCATCTCAGATTTCATGGCTTCAAGCCATTTTGCGGAATTTGGGCTCATCATCGCTTCCTCATAGTTCGTAGGTTCATCATGGTCTAGTAACATGATTTCCAGAACTGGGTTGCCGTACCACTCTGGTGCGGAACGTACTCTGGTTGATCTACGACGTTTAGCAGAAACTTGATCCGAAGTTTCATGATCATTATCATTAACTTCCTCACTAATTGGTGTAGGAATCACTGGAACAATTTCCTGTGATGTACTACTTTCCAATCCGGGAGAAGGTACAATTACCTCATCAAGTTCTACTTTCCTCCCACTCACTTCTTTCGAGAGAAACTCTTTTTCTAGAAAGGATCCATTCTTAGCAACGAATATTTTGCCTTTGGATCTGTGATAGAAGGTGTACCCAACAGTTTCTTTTGGGTATCCTATGAAGACACATTTTTCCGACTTGGGTTCGAGCTTATCAGGTTGAGGTGATTTCATATAAGCATCACAGCCCCAAACTTTAAGAAACGACAACTTTGGTTTCTTGCTAAACCAAAGTTCATAAGGTGTCGTATCAACGGATTTAGATGGTGCCCTATTTAACGTGAATGCAGCTGTCTCTAATGCATGACCCAAAACGATAGTGGTAAATCGGTAAGAAACATCATAGATCGCACCATATCCAATAAAGTACGGTTACGACGTTCGGATACACCATTATGCTATGGTGTTCCGGGTGGCGTGAGCTGTGAAACTATTCCACATTGTTTCAAATGAAGACCAAACTCGTAACTCAAATATTCTCCTCCATGATCAGATCGTAGAAACTTTATTTTCTTGTTATGATGATTCTCTACTTCACTCTGAAATTCTTTGAACTTTTCAAATGTTTCAGACTTGTGCTTCATTAAGTAGATATACCCATATCTGCTCAAATCATCAGTGAAGGTCAGAAAATAACGATACCCGCCGCGAGCTTCAACACTCATTGGTCCACATACATCTATATGTATGATCTCCAACAAATCTGTTGCTCGCTCCACAGTTCCGGAGAACGGAGTTTTAGTCATCTTGCCCATGAGGCATGGTTCGCAAGTACCAAGTGATTCATAATCAAGTGATTCCAAAAGTCCATCATTATGGAGTTTCTTCATGCGTTTTACACCAATATGACCTAAACGGCAGTGCCACAAATAAGTTGCACTATCATTATTAACCTTGCATCTTTTGGCTTCAATATTATGAATATGTGTATCACACGATCGAGATCCAACAAACTATTTTCATTGGGTGTATGACCATAGAAGGTTTTATTCATGTAAACAGAACAACAATTATTCTCTAACTTACATGAATAGCCGTATTGCAATAAACATGATCAAATCATATTCATGCTCAACACAAAAACCAAATAACACTTACTTAGGTTCAACACTAATCCCGAAAGTATAGGGAGTGTGCGATGATGATCATATCAATCTTGGAACTGCTTCCAATACACATCGTCACTTCATCCTTCAACTAGTTTATGTTCATTATGCAACTCCCACTTCGAGTTACTACTCTTTAGCAACTGAACCAATATCAAATACCGAGGGGTTGCTATGAGCACTAGTAAAATACACATCAATAATCTGTATATCAAATATACCTTTGTTCACTTTGCCATCCTTCTTATCCGCCAAGTATCTAGGGCAGTTCCACTTCTAGTGACCATTTCCTTTGCAGTATAAGCACTTGTTTCAGGCTTGAGTTTAGCTTTGGGTTTCTTCACGGGAGTGACAACTTGCTTGTCATTCTTCTTGAAGTTCCCCTTCTATCCCTTTGCCCTTTACTTGAAACAAGTGGTCTTGTTAACCATCAACACTTGATGCTTTTTCATGATTTCTACCTTCGCCTACTTCAGTATCGCGAAGAGCTGGGAATTCCTTTCGTCATCCCTTGCATAGTATAGTTCATCACGAAGTTCTACTAACTTGGTGATAGTGACTAGAGAACTTTGTCAATTACCATCTTATCTGGAAGATTAACTCCCATATGATTAAGGTAATTGTAGTACCCAGACAATCTGAGCACATGCTTACTGGTTGAGCCATTCTCCTCCATCTTGTAGGCAAAGTACTGTCAGAGGTCTTATACCTCTCGACACGGGCATGAGTATGAAATATTAATTTCAACTCTTGGAACATCTTATATGCTCCATGGCGTTCAAAACCCTTTTGAAGTCCCGGTTCTAAGCCGTAAAGCATGGTGCACTTAAACTATCAAGTAGTTATCATATCGAGCTTTTGTCAAAACGTTCATAACGTCTACATCTGCTCCTGCAATAGGTCTGTCACCTAGCGGTGCATCAAGGACATAATTCTTCTGTGCAGCAATGAGGATAATCCTCAGATCACGGAACAATTCCGCATCATTGCTACTAACATCTTTCAACTTGGTTTTCTCTAGGAACATATGAAAAATAAACGGGGAGCAATATCGCGAGCTATTGATCTACAACATAGATATGCTAATACTACCAGGACTAACTTCATGATAAATTAAAGTTCAATTTAATCATATTAATTTAAAGAACTCCCACTTAGATAGACATCCCTCTGGTCATCTAAATGATCACGTGATCCAAATCAACTAAACCATGTCCGATCATCACGTGAGATGGAGTAGTTTCAATGGTGAACATCTTATGTTGATCATATCTACTATATGATTCACGCTCGACCTTTCGGTCTCCAGTGTTCCGAGGCCATATCTGCATATACTAGGCTCGTCAAGTTTAACCCGAGTATTCTGCGTGTGCAAAACTGGCTTACACCCGTTGTATTTGAACGTAGAGCTTATCACACCCGATCATCACGTGGTGTCTCGGCACGACGAACTTTCACAACGGTGCATACTCAGGGAGAACACTTATACCTTGAAATTTAGTAAGGGATCATCTTATAATGCTACCGCCGTTCTAAGTAAAATAAGAAGCATAATAAGATAAACATCACATGCAAATCAAAATATGTGACATGATATGGCCATCATCATCTTGTGCTTTTGATCTCCATCTCCAAAGCACCGTCATGATCACCTTCGTCACCGGCGCGACACCTTGATCTCCATCGTAGCATCGTTGTCGTCTCGCCAACTATTGCCTTTACGACTATCGCTACCGCTTAGTGATGAAGTGAAGCAATTACATGGCGATTGCATTTCATACAATAAAGCGACAACCATATGGCTCCTGCCAGTTGCCGATAACTTTACAAAACATGATCATCTCATACAAAACCGTATAACTCATCATGTCTTGACCATATCACATCACAACATGCCCTGCAAAAACAAGTTAGACGTCCTCTACTTTGTTGTTGCAAGTTTTACGTGGCTGCTACGGGCTTAGCAAGAACCGTTCTTACCTACGCATACAAAACAACAACGATGTTTCGTCAAGTATGTGTTGTTTTAACCTTCACAAGGACCGGGCGTAGCCACACTTGATTCAGCTAAATTGAGAGAGACAGACACCCGCCAGTCACCTTTAAGCAACGAGTGCTCGTAACGGTGAAACCAGTCTCACGTAAGCGTACGCGTAATGTCGGTCCGGGCCGCTTCATCTCACAATACCGCCGAAGCAAAGTATGACATGCTGGTAAGCAGTATGACTAGTATCGCCCACAACTCATTGTGTTCTACTCGTGCATATCATCTACGCATAGACCTGGCTCTGATACCACTTTTGGGGAACGTAGTATTTTAAAATTTTCCTACGATCACGCAAGATCTATCTACCAGATGCATAGCAACGAGAGGGAAGAGTGTGTCTACGTACCCTCGTAGACCGGGAGCGGAAGCGTCAAGTGACGTGGTTGATGTTGTCGAATTTCTTCGCGATCCAACTGATCAAGCACCGAACGTACGGCACCTCCGCGTTCAGCACACGTTCAGCTTGATGACGTCCCACGAGCTCTTGATCCAGTTGAGCTTCACGGGAGAGTTTCGTCAGCACGACGGCGTGGTGACGGATATGATGTATTCACCGGCGCAGGGCTTCGCCTAAGCTCCGCGACGGTATGACCGAGGTGTGATTCTGTGGAGGGGGGCACCGCACACGGCTAAAACAATTCAACTTGTGTGTCTTTGGGTGCCCCCCTGCCCCCGTATATAAAGGAGCAAGGGAGGAGGGCCGGCCAACCTCCTATGGTGCGGCTAGGGAAGGAATCCTACTAGGAATAGGATTGCAATCCTATTCCTAGTAGGAATCACCAAAGAAGGAAGAGATGGAGTAGGAAAAGGAAGAGGTGGCGCCTCCCACCAATCCTAGTCCAACTAGGAACTAGGTGGGGCGCCGGCCAGCCCTATGGGCTGCCTCTTTCCTTTCCATAAGGCCCACTATGGACCATCCCCCTTCGTAGGAGGTTCCGGTAACCCCCTCCGGCAATCCCGATAAATCCGAAACTTTTCCGGTATACTTCCGGTGTCCGAATATAGCCGTCCAATATATCAATCTTTATGTCTCGGACATTCCGAGACTCCTCGTCATGTCCGTGATCTCATCCGGGACTCCGAACTACCTTCGCTACATCAATACTCATAAACTCATAATACCGATCGTCATCAAACGTTAAGCGTGCGGACCCTACGGGTTCGAGAACTATGTAGACATGACCGAGACTCATCTCCGGTCAATAACCAATAGCGTAACCTGGATGTTCATATTGGCTCCTACATATTCTACGAAGATCTTTTATCGGTCAGAACCGCATAACAACATACGTTGTTCCTTTTGTCAAACGGTATGTTACTTGCCCGAGATTCGATCGTCGGTATCTCTATACCTAGTTCAATCTCGTTACCGGCAAGTCTCTTTACTCGTTCCGTAACACATCATCTCGTGACTAACTCATTAGTCTTTTGCTTGCAAGGCTTATTGTGATGTGTGTTACCGAGAGGGCCCAGAGATACCTCTCCGACACTCGGAGTGACAAATCCTAATCTTGATCTATGCCAACACCACGAATACTTTCGGAGACACCTGTAGAGCATCTTTATGATCACCCAGTTACGTTGTGACGTTTGATAGCACACAAGGTGTTCCTACGGTATTCGGGAGTTGCATAATCTCATAGTCATAGGAACATGTATAAGTCATGAAGAAAGCAATAGCAGTAAAACTTAAACGATCATAGTGCTATGCTAACGGATGGGTCTTGTCAATCACATCATTCTCCTAATGATGTGATCCCGTTGATCAAATGACAACTCATGTCTATGGCTAGGAAACATAACCATCTTTGATCAATGAGCTAGTCTAGTAGAGGCATACTAGGGACATACTGTTTTGTCTATGTATTCACACATGTACTAAGTTTCCGGTTAATACAATTCTAGCATGAATAATAAACATTTATCATGATATAAAGGAAATAAATAATAACTTTATTATTGCCTCTAGGGCATATTTCCTTCACGTAGGGGGTTCCGGTAACCCCCTCCGGCAATCCCGTTAAATCCGAAACTTTTCCGGTATACTTCCGGTGTCCGAATATAGTCGTCCAATATATCAATCTTTATGTCTCGGACATTCCGAGACTCCTCGTCATGTCTGTGATCTCATCCAGGACTCCGAACTACCTTCGGTACATCAATACTCATAAACTCATAATACCGATCGTCATCAAACGTTAAGCGTGCGGACCCTACGGGTTCGAGAACTATGTAGACATGACCGAGACTCATCTCTGGTCAATAACCAATAGCGGAACCTGGATGTTCATATTGGCTCCTACATATTCTACGAAGATCTTTTATCGGTCAGAACCGCATAACAACATACGTTGTTCCTTTTGTCAATGGTTTGTTACTTGCCCGAGATTCGATCGTCGGTATCTCTATACCTAGTTCAATCTCGTTACCGACAAGTCTCTTTACTCGTTCCGTAACACATCATCTCGTGACTAACTCATTAGTCTTTTGCTTGCAAGGCTTATTGTGATGTGTGTTACCGAGAGGGCCCAGAGATACCTCTCCGACACTCGGAGTGACAAATCCTAATCTTGATCTATGCCAACACCACGAATACTTTCGGAGACACCTGTAGAGCATCTTTATGATCACCCAGTTACGTTGTGACGTTTGATAGCACACAAGGTGTTCCTACGGTATTCGGGAGTTGCATAATCTCATAGTCATAGGAACATGTATAAGTCATGAAGAAAGCAATAGCAGAAAAACTAAACGATCATAGTGCTATGCTAACGGATGGGTCTTGTCCATCACATAATTCTCCTAATGATGTGATCCCGTTGATCAAATGACAACTCATGTCTATGGTTAGGAAACATAACCATCTTTGATCAATGAGCTAGTCTAGTAGAGGCATACTAGGGACATACTGTTTTGTCTATGTATCCACACATGTACTAAGTTTCCGGTTAATACAATTCTAGCATGAATAAAAGACATTTATCATGATATAAGGAAATACAAATAACATCTTTATTATTGCCTCTAGGGCATATTTCCTTCAGGGTGGACGGGGGCCGGGGCCGCCGCGGCAGGGTGTCGACGGAGGGAAGGCTCTGAGCCCGGGCCGGCACGCCGTGGCTCGAGCAGGGAGGGCGTGGGGTCGGGGCAGCGAGGTGGAGAGGTGGCGGCGACAGCACAAGGGTGCGGGGGCGGGGTCGAGGCGGGACGGGGCGAGGGAATGGGGTGGGGGGACGCGGGTGGAGCGGCGGCGGCGGTGGCGGGCGGCGGGAAGCGACACGGATGGAGCGGCAGCGGGCTGCGAGCGGCGCGGGTCAACGAAGGGGATAAGGTGGAATGGGTGGCCAGCGCCCGGGCACGAGAGGATAAGGCAATATATGCCGACGGCTAAGCCGTCGGCATAGGTTTCGATGCCACGTGGCACCTATGCCGACGCCGTCGGCATATATATAGTCCATTTTTTAGTAACAAATTTAATTTTTTAAAATAAATCTACTACTAATTAATTAAATGGAGGTGCGCATGCGTTTCCTCCACCACCACTAGCCGCTTCACCGCACTGCAAACTGACCTCGGTCCGGCCCGCCTCCTTCGCCGTCCCCTCGCCGCGTGACTTCTCTCTCTGCGTGCAGTCACCACGGTGGTCGAAGCGTTCCAGCACTACCTGGTCATGCTCGACACCACAGTCATCCTCGCAGGGATCAACAAGCCCTGTGTATACCTGTCGCGTCCGTTTCCCCCCTCCAGGTGCCGGTGGCGGCGCTGTCCGTGAGGGGGGCCACGCCCCGGAGTCGTGTGCCGCCTCTACGGACATGCCACAACACCACCCAACATGTATGAGGGGCCTGTGCGACGCTCCGGCGGCATTGCTACCCCAGGGTCCCCGTCCCGCCTAACCCTTGAGCGGTTGATCACGAGATCTAGCCCTTTGACTTCCCACGGACGGGCTTTGACCAGTGGACCTCTCCACTCGGTTGTGTCAGCTCAGCCCAGAGGGACACCTGGGAGCAACATCCGGGCCAAACCCACAGCTACATACCCTCCGTGTATACCTGATGCGTCCGTTTCCCC
>LR738714.1:659228151-659250384 GCA_902687465.1 Secale cereale
GACTTCCGACGGATGGACTTTGACGAGTGGACCTCTCCACCTGGTTGTGTTAGGTCAGCCCAGAGGGACACCTGGGAGCAACATCCGGGCCAAACCCATAGCTACATCCCCTCTGTGTAGACCCGATGCGTCCGTTTCCCCCCTCCAAGTGCCGGCGGTGGCGCCGTCCATGAGGGGGGCCACGCCCCTGAGACGCGTGCCGCCTCTTCGGACATGCCACAACACCACCCAGCATGTATGAGTGGCCTGTGCGACGCTCCGACGGCATTGCTACCCCCTCAGGGCCCCCGTCCCGCCTAACCCTGGAGCGGTTGACCACGAGATCTAGCTTTTGACTTCCCACAGACGGACTTTGACCAGTGGACCTCTCCGCCGGGTTGTGTCAGGTCAGCCCAGAGGGACACCTGGGAGCAACGTCCCCTCTGTATAGTCCTGATGCGGCTGTTTTCGCCCTCCAGGTGCCGGCGGCGGCGCCGTCCGTGAGGGGGGCACATCACAGACGTGAGGGGGTCACACTCCGGAGATGGGTGCCGGGCGTCTGCAACCGCCCCAAAACAGCTGTCGGCATAGGTGTTTTTGATTTAATAAAATATAAGGACCTATATTCAAAAGAACATGACGGCACATTATTAACGTGCTAGAAAAAAAATACAAACTAAATATATATATTCATATCTATGAAAAAAATACAAACTACATTTATATTCATATGTATGTTTATATTAACACATGCTACATATGTCAGTTAATATAATAATACATAAAAATGCAAAAAAAATGTAGATGAAAAAAAAAACTCGGCATATAGACGTCCAGGTTAGTCGGCGGCGTGCCGCGGATCGCTGACGTGGCACGTATGCCGACGGCAGCCATCGGCATAGGTGCTGGATGGTGTGCCGCGGATCGCTGACGTGGCATGCGGACCTATGCCGACGGCTGCTTGTCTCGGCCATCGGCATAGCTCTGACGGCGTTAGGCACCCGTCATGAGAGGGTTCGCCGGGCCCACGCGTACGCCGACGGCCGTTGTATGCCGACGGCAGCTGTCGGCGTCCTCGTATCTAGGCCGACGGCCTTTCTGTGCCGACGGTTGCCGTCGGCATAGTTCCGTGTAGCCTGACGGCTCTTATATGCCGACGGTCAGGATCTGGCTGTCGGTATATCTCCATGTAGGCCGACGGTGGCGGTCGGCATTGATCTGGCCGTCGGCATAGGCCAGTTTTCCGGTAGTGAATCCAGCTGGTTCATTGAACAAATCTCTCTCTCTCTCTATCTATCTTATCTCTCTCTCTCTCAATGCCCTACTTTCACGGAGTTCCACATAATTTCCCTCGAGAAAAAGAAAAAACAATCATGGTTATATCGTGGATTTTTCTCCGTGCGGCCCGAAAGCTTACTAAAAAGTGCCATCTACTAGCTAATTTTTTACTAAGTCCCTTGGTGCTCTTGCAACGAACGACCACTAACTCCGGCGTGCTAAGTAAGTTCGCTAAACCCAGCTGCACTAACTCCGGCGTGCCAAGTAAGTTCTCTTGCAACGAACGACTAAGGCACTAACTCCGGCGTGCCAAGTAAGTTCGCTAAACCCAGCTGCTGGTTCATTGAACAAATACATCTCTCTCGCTCGCTCTTCGTACGTACGTACTCGTTGAGGAAAACAAACAATGAGTGCCCGGCCTTTTTCCCTCGCCAGCGCAATGTTCTGTGCCGCTGTTGTGGTTGCCGCGCTGCTGCCGCCGTTGTGCGCCGTGGCGCGTGCACCGGCTCCGGCAGCTACCCAGGGGGGGCGGAGTGGCTGCACCACCCACTGCGGCAACATCAGCATCCCGTATCCGTTCGGGGTGGAGCCTGGCTGCTACCACGAGAGCGGCTTCAACCTCACCTGCAACAACCATTCCTACAGCCCGCCCCAGCTCTTCCTCGGCGACGGCACCGTTCAGGTGCTCGACATCGATCTGCCCAACGGCACGGTACGTATCAACAGCAAGCCATTGGAGATCACCTATAGCGAAAATGGAAAAGTAAGCCGCCGCACATGGCGCGCCGGCGGCCTGGGATACGCTGCCCACGGGTCATACTTTGTAGCGGGAGCAGGGCGGAACAACTTGGTAGCACTCGGGTGCAACGTCCAAGTCATCCTCTGGGGAGAGAACAAGTCCCTTGTCAGCTCTTGCTCTCCTGTCTGCCCAGATGAAGACATGGACATGGTTACCTGCTCCGGCATCCTCTGCTGCCAGGCAACCATAGTTGAGGGTCGCGCTTCCTACGTATTCCAGGTTCAACGACGGGGTGATTTCGGTCCCCGCAATTATAAATACTGGGCCGATGTGTTAATTATGGAATCGGACTATCTTCTTAACGTGACGGAGTATTCTGATAACTGGGACCCAGTCCCCGCCATGCTAGGCTGGGCGATCAACAGCTCGGTGTGTCATACCAATGGGTCATCGCATTCATGCCGCAGTAAACACAGCTTTTGTCACAACTACACCACTGTTTTGGATCAACATCCTGTTTATGATGACCGGGACCATGATCCTGCTGATCAACGGCATAACTGCCAGTGTTCTGGTGGTTACCAAGGCAATCCATACATTTCCCATGGCTGCTATGGTAATAATACACTGCTCAAAGTATTTCTTTTATTTATCTGGATCCTCAAAAGTATTTTGCTTTATTTAGCCACCGCACCTAGCTAGAGTGTTTCTCGAGCAACCATATGAGCTCAAAGTAAATTTTAATACTCTAATTGATGGCCAAAGTTAAACTTTAAAATACATGAGCTCCTTATAAACTAAGATGGAAAGAGTATTCCTATTATATATACTCCCTCCGTTCCTAAATATTTGTCTTTCTAGACATTTCAAATGGTTACAACATACGGATGCATGTAGACATGTTTTAGAGTGTAGATTCACTCATTTTGCTTCGTATGTAGTCACTTGTTGAAATGTTTAGAAAGACAAATATTTAGGAACGGAGGGAGTATATGTTTACAATATGGGATATGCAGTTGACAACGACAACACTCCTTTCGATTCATTTTTCCTCTGGAGACACGAGCGACTAGAACTGGATCCCGTGCGTGTGGATCGTTAAGCTTTAGGTAGGTCCTAGTTGCTTAGGTTTTTGGGCCGTTCATCGTCTTGACTTTGGCAGGAAGGCGGCGCTGAATAAAAAAGTTTGAGACCCTTCCTTGACGAGGCGATTGGTCCTATATGGTTGTGGATGGATTTAAAAACTAGTATGTTCAAATAATGATAGCGTGGCAGCGCTGGCATCTTCGTGGTGGACGTCTTAGTTGTGCAGGGGGGCCGGATCTAGAGTTTGAAGGCGTGTCTGGGGTGTTGCCCCAATCTGTTTTTTTTTTAGAAAAGGAGGAGGACCCCCGGTCTCTGCATCTGGACGATGCATGCAGCCATTTTATTAATTATTCACACAAGACCTTACAAAGTCAACAGTAAGACTGAAACCACCATCTAGGCAATATCTGTCGCTACTCCTATCCAGTTGATGAAGGGATGCTGATAGTCTGGGCCTAATACCAAACAGACCTCGCAGCCAAACCTACCATCTAAGACCTGAGGTCCCAACCAGGACACCTGCCAGGTATGGGGCACCTACCAGTCCGGCGCACTCCTCAACTAGGACGCCTGCCGGGTATGAGGCCGCCGCATCCATCTACCACCAATCCATCTTCGGTGTTGTACAGTTGTATCAACCTTGCCCAGTCTAACTGCCGTCGACGTCACCATGACACCAGACAGCGCCACCTCCCTGCGCGAGTCCATCTCCGCGCACCAGACGTCGAGTCTCCATGGCGCCATGCCGCCGAGATCCGCCGCTAGCAATGTGTAAGCTGGAGCACCGCTCCACCACAAAATCCTCCCACTGGTCCCTCGGTCCGTGTACACCTCCACGAATGACGCCCCCAGAGGGAAATGACACCATAGCGCCGCCGTCATCTGATCTACCAATCTAGGGTTTCCACCGAAGGTAGCATAGAGTGGTCTTGAACTTCTCCACGACGATGCCTTCAAGAAGGGAACGCCGCAGACAACACCGCCACCGCCGGCCTTGGCAGCTAGCCCAGTGCAGGTTTTCACCCAGATCTGTTCGAAGATCCTCCCTCAAGCATCTCGTGCACGGACTGCCGCCATCTCTGCCGGGGACTGGACGGAAGGGATCCAGGCCGCCGCCGCCTGACCGGCCATGGCACCACCACAGTGCCTACAGCCGGCGCAGTCAGGCCCACCACACTCTCTTGTAGAAGCACACCGGAACCGCCGGCCCGCCCATGCCCATCTAGGCAAGACAAGATCAGCGATCTCGGCCGCCGCCACAGGGGTGGCTCCGCCGCGGGGAGGTTGCGCCTTCGTAGACGCCGCCGTCACGCATGCCGAAGGGATCCCACCGCTCCTTGCCGCCGGATCTCCGTCGAACGATGCACCGCCGCCGCCCGAAAAGATCGCCACCACCGCGTGAAGGATGAGGCCCCGCCGCCGCCATCATAGGCCAGGCTTCGCCGGTGAGGCCTCAGGTGGCGGCTGGACGGAGGAGGCGAGGGGAGGGGGCCTACGGTCGGCGGCGAGATCGCCCCAGTCTAATTTGTTCAACGACAATGGCTTCACCATTGGTGAGCCACCTTGGAGGTCCGCAAAGCTGCATATCAACGATGGCGCCACGTCGAGCTCGGGTGAGGAGGTGATCTGTCATTTTATCCTTTGGTGTATACTATGGTGGTGCCGGAGGCGGATGCCGGGCATTGGTATCAAGCTCAGTGGTTTCTTCGGTCTCGATTGTAATTTTCTTTCTTGGCTAGTGTTCCTCTAGCGTTCTGTTGTCTTTTCAGTTTTGCCAGGTTAGTGTGTACGTGGCTTGTATTATTATCCTTATGATATAAGGAGGCATGTATCAACATGCAAACAAACTCGCTTTAGAAAACCATTAATAGCTCTTTTTAGCAAAAAAAAACCCATTAATAGCTATGTCTTTGCTCTCACAATAACACAAATCGTCAAAATTGATGTAGCCATTAGATCTACTAGCTCTTTCCACCAACAATCATATGGTCTGGACACTGAGAGCCTTCAACATGCAGTAATGTAGTAGCCGAAGCTTAAATTCTAAGTGGACTTATCCATGCCACAGTTATCAGTTTAGTTGTGGCATGTTTAACTTTGTATTAATTTTTAAAAGTGGTGCATAAATATATCACATGTTTTTGAAACCTTATGGAATGAATTTATAATCTATACCATTTCTAGAAATCAAATCTTCAATTCCAAGACAGCGCGCGACTAGTAAATAGTTGTTTCTTAGCCGATCGAGTTTGTATATGCATACTTGTTTCCTGTTTCTTGACTACATGAACCTACACCGGTCTACCTAAATTGGTCTTTTCAATGTTGTTGTACATCCAGATATCAACGAATGCAATTATCCAGATATCTATCCATGTTACGGTGATTGCAGAAACACACACGGAGGATATGATTGTCAGTGCCCTCTTGGCTTCAAGGGCAATGCTTCTAAACCAAATGGATGTGAAGGTACTAGAATAAAGATCAGATTGATTGATAGCTTTATGCTTATTTCCTCACTACTATATTATCGGGGCACCGGCCCAGTTCTACCACCTGCAGAATATTCCAATTACTTACATTTCTAGCATGCACATAGCCTATTCATTCATATTTTTATGTGCCCTTCCCAGATATTGACGAATGCAAACACAAGGAAGCATATCCATGTTATGGAATCTGCATCAATTTGCCTGGAACATTCCATTGCCGGTGTCAAGATGGTACCTATGGAGATCCGCTGATGAAACTGGGATGCCTCAGCGTTAGAACAAAAAAGGCGTTTACAGGTAAAGATATCATCTTTTTATAACCATTCATCAAAATCTATTATTTTTCGAAGAATTTGATTGTCCCAAATTAATGACTTCGTATTTTCGTCTATGATACCATATTTTACAGGTTTGGACATAGGTCTACTGGCTAGTGGCGCCTCAATCATTTTGCTTTTGGTGCTTGCTGCCCCGTTTATAGCACGTAAAATGAAGTTAAATATGGCAAACAAACTGAAAAGAAGGTTGTTCAGGCAAAATCATGGGTTGCTGTTGCAACAGCTAATATCTCAGAAAACAGATTTTGGTGAAAGGATGATCATTCCTTTGTTGGATTTAGAGAAGGCCACAAACAATTTTGATAGAGCTCGTGAGGCTGGCGGCGGGGGACACGGTGTTGTGTATAAAGGAATTTTAGACCTACAGGTTGTCGCCATCAAGAAATCCAAGATTGTCGTACAGAGGGAAATTGATGACTTCATAAATGAGGTTGCAATTCTTTCTCAAATCAACCATAGAAATGTCGTGAAGCTAATCGGATGTTGTCTTGAGACAGAAGTCCCATTACTGGTTTATGAGTTTATTTCGAATGGTACTCTTGCTCACCATCTTCATGTTGAAGGCCTAATATCACTGTCATGGGATGATCGAATAAGGATTGCACTTGATGTTTCTAGAGCTCTATCTTATCTTCATTCAGCTGCATCGATGCCTATTTATCACCGGGATATTAAATCATCCAACATACTTCTTGATGATAATTTAACAGCAAAAGTATCCGATTTTGGAGCTTCAAGATACATCCCAATCGATAAAACAGGGGTGACTACTGCTGTGCAAGGAACAATAGGCTACTTAGACCCCATGTACTATTATACCGGTCGCCTAACAGACAAGAGTGATGTTTTCAGTTTTGGTGTTCTTCTTGTAGAACTCCTAGCCAGAAAAAAACCATGCCTTTACCGTAGTGGCAGCGACGGTGTTGGTCTTGTTTCACATTTTGTTTCGCTACTGACAGATGGAAATCTTGATGAGTTAATTGATCCCCAAGTCATGGAAGAGGGAGACCGAGAAGTCCAGGAAGTAGCTATGCTAGCAGCGAGGTGCATTAAATTGAAAGGAGAAGACCGGCCTACAATGAGAGAAGTGGAGATGAAACTTGAAAATATGAGAGTTAACATGTGTGTGGCACCTGATACTGCTGCATCAAGGAGATATGGCAGGGGTCAAACTGAGTCTCTATACATGCCAACAGAAGCAGTTGTTGTGGAAGCAAGCAGGCAATACACTATCGAGGAAGAAATATTGGCTTCTTGTAATGCCCAGGATGGAATTATACCTCCTACGTGTCGAGGCACGACTTAAAGGCATAAGTCCATCCTAGAATGATCTCAAGTTTGGTAATCTTTGCACAACTCATGTAAAAAAAGGGGGAAAGTAAACTGAAAATAGTTGGCTTACAATCGCCACGTCACAGAATAACAGTACAAGTCTCAAACATCATACAATAAGATCACTACAACCCTCTAAGGGCAAAACCAAATGTCAAAGTACCAAACTCAGATAAATAAACAACCACAGGCGGATCGAATCCTAGTAAGAGTCTCCACTACTGATCGTCCGGGTAGCGCACGTAGTAACGACTACGCTCCTCGTCGTACTCCCAATCCAGCTCGGTGCCATCACCCGGATAGCTCACAGCTGGACCTGCATCTGGTGTGTGAAGTAACTGTGAGCCACAGAGGACTCAGCAATCCCGTTCCCGGGTAACAGAACTATCAAAGCCTTTAGGTGAGGGAAAGGCTGAAGAAAGAAATGAGGTGAAGGAACAACAAAGAGTCTGCAGCAGCAACTAGCATCTAGCTTACGCAAGTGAGAGCGAGAAGAGAAGGCAAAGCGAGAAGTGATAACTAAGTGATCCTAGCTACAAGCTCACAAACATAACCCCTCCGTGTTCAACTCCCGAATCCCTATTCGGAAATTGACAGTCACGGAACACACGCTGGTAGTGTATTAGTTTCATTGTGTCAAGTTTTCTACAACCGGAATTAACAAGCTCCCATCTGCCACATAACCGCGGGCACGGCTTTCGAAAGTTCAAACCCTGCAGGGGTGTTCCAACTTGACCCATTACAAGCCCACGATCCGCGGAGTCGCAACTCCAAAGTGGGAAGACCCGAGTATCCTCGGAATCCCGTGCTCACGTTAAACCGAACTAAGGTAAGGCTAATCCAGCAAATCCTCCCGGCGTGTCGACACCCTGATAGTAGCCGCGCGTATCTAGGTCTCAGGACACGACCGGATGAGACGTCCTACAGGTGTATGCCAAATACCTCAGGTTTCCCCAAGGCGGCCCCGCAGTCCGCTCGTTTCGGACCAACACTCATGTGGAGCACTGGCCCGGGGTTGTTGATTAAGAAAGAGGGTTAATTACTCCCTTATGCAAGTTTAGTTTGTTATTAGGCAAATAGTACCAATGTTGGGATTTGCTGGAAAAGACTTAGCACATAGCGGTTTATCGAGGGGGTCCCATACACGCCAACCGTGTTAGGAACGCATAATCAAGGAACATAAAACCGGCTTATACGGATCCTAACGGCATGAGTGGAACAAAACACCAAGCAAAAGGCTTAGCCTTCCACCCTTGCCAATATATATGTGATTTCAAATTAAGCATTTATATAGTGTGATATAACCCAACCAAACTTCAACATGAAGCAAGCATCTTCACTTCACCTGCAACTAGCAACGCTATAAGAAGGGCTGAGCGAAGCGTACTTAGCCAAGCAACGGTTTGCATAGGTAGGGTGGTTAAACATGGCAATTGGTTACAAGTAGGAGGCTGACAAGAAGAACATGGGCATCGAGGCAAAACTATAGATCGAGACTACTAGCAATAGACAAAGATAGTAAAGTTATCGGGGTTCGGTCATCTTGCCTGAAGAGAAGAAGTTCGGATCGAAAGAAGGGTCCTCTTGCTCAAACTCGTTGGAAACCTCGTGCTCAACCTCGTTGGAAAACTCGTGCTCAACTTCGTGCTCTAAACAAGACAAACACAACAAGCACCAATCAACACGATGCAATGCGCACTCGATAAACATGTATGCATGATGGATGCACTAGAGATGCACATGGAGCACGTAAAACATCACTCAAGCAAAACACCTCAAAACAAGATAACAACCTGATATTATTAATCTACACAGAAAAACACCCAAGTTTGATATAAAGATCGCTGAAATCGGAGTTACGGGCTAAAAGTTATGCCCGAAACAAGATTTGAGCGAAAACTGCAAATTACAGCAACATAGCATCTTGGGAGCACAAAATAATTAATCTACAGCACCCAAAAAGCATGGCAAAGGACTTGAACATAAACTAGATATAATGTACAGCAACTAGGTCCAAAGTGCACCCCCAACGGAGTCACGGATCACTAGCAATGATCTTGGACATATTGAACTTTGAAATAAAATTCTGGCAGCAGAATTTTATTGAAAGTTTGGAGCAAAAGATAAACATGCTACAGCCACTCAAATGGACATGTGAGGACATGGATGGAAAGACAACAATATATACTTCATGGAACAATCAAAATCCACCCCAAAACTATCATGCTTTGTCCTACAACATCACACGAACATGGCATCGGAACGTTACAGATTTCAGACTTAGTGAAATTTCACTAAGTCCTAAAACAGCAACATCAACATAGCAACAAAAAGAGCATGTTTAAGACACCTCGAAACTAAACATGGCAAAGGGTAAGCACCTCATCAAAGTACATATGACGGTGATCCCGAAACACACAAGCATGCATCAATGTGGTGAACACACCGATTACAACGAGCTCAACAACATGGCATTTCATAACAAGTAAAAACACAACATATGAGCATGGCATCTTGCAACGATGATAACGAGGAAAAGATAAATCTACCATGTAACCTATCACACTCAACACGTAGTTCGTGACGAGACGAACACGTGGACATGTCATTTGCATCGTTTGGACAAACGAGCTAAAAGATATCACATGTCAAAGGTGGCACAAAAATAACACATAGCAGCAGTTTATATCATCATACACTCTTGCAACAGCAAAACAAGGCCCTAAATGACATCTAACATGCATGACTACAACAGGTAAAACGTAGAGGGCATCTCCACGAACATCTGGACATGCTACACGCTCCAAACGGAGCAACAGGTAAAAAGATACAGCAGGTCAAAGTAGGCATTCTCAGATAACAGATCTGGGGTCTTAGGGAAAAAAACGACCTCAGGACAGATCTGGAACAGGTGGGCCGGCGGCTACAGTGCGGCGGCCCGGTGAACAGTGTCGGCCGGTCGGATCCGGCCCAGCCCGGGATCTGGCCCGCGGCGGCGAAGAAGAAGCTGGGCCTTCGGGCCCAGCGCGGGAGTGGCGGCGGCGAACGGACGGGCCGCGGCCCAGCCGAGGCGACGGCTGGCGGCGGCGGTGTGGCGCGCTCGGGCCGGCCCAGCCGAACGAGCGAAGGAGGGGGCGGTGTGCGCTGTGCGGTGGCGAGCGGCTAGCGGGCCGGGGAGGCGTGGTCGGCCCACCTGGTCGCCGGCGAGGGGATGAGCTGGCGGGAGGCGAGGGAGTGGGCCGAGCCCTGGAGATCGAGCGGTCGGCCGGGGAACTGGTCCCCCCGGACCGGCCTGGTGCGGTCGAGGCCGAGCGAAGGCCGACGCGGTGCGCCTGGAGCGTTCCTGGCGCTGCTCGAAGCTGCGGCTGGCAGCGACGCGGCTGCGTCGAGCCAGTAGGTTTTTGCGGCGGCGGAGGATTCGATGGATCCGGTGGATCTGAGATGAACAGTAGGTGGATCTGATAAAAAAAAAGGAAAAGAAAGTGGAGAAGGGGGGAAGAAGGAGGGGATGCCCAAATAGACCTAGGGGTCTATATATAGCAGTTTTTAGACTAGGGTTTGGAGATTAGGGATGTTTAGGAGCCCTCCGATCTGGATCCAACGGACCCGATCGCGGGGATGATTTAAAAGGCCCAGACGGAGAAAAGAGACTGCAGCAGGGGTATTTTCGGGACACGAAGTAAGGACACTTCGGACCCACACGGACAACGGAGGGAAAAGTCAACGGAGTCCAAACGAGACGAGATTTGAGAGGCAGGTTGCACACAACAAAACAACAACACACAACACAACCTCACGGCACACCGGTAACGAAAAACGCCCGAACAACAAAGAAGGCCTACGGGACGTCACGGACACGTGAGGGAGCTCCGGAACACGAAACGGACAACGGGAAGAAACGCCACGAACCGGATGCAACCCACAACACAAACAAAATGCAATGCACATGTCTACATGATATGAATGAATGCCACACACACACACAACAAAACGACGAAAGCCCGAAAGACAAAGAGCCCGAAATGGAAATAGATGAAGCCGGAGATATATTATAAGCCCAAAAGGGAAAGTATTACATCCGGGGCATTACAAATTCTCCTCTACTACAAAAAGATCTCGTCCCGAGATCTAGGACTGGAAAAAGGAAGGGTACTCGGAACGAAGATGATCTTCTCGTTCCCAGGTAGCTTCTCGGTCTGTGTGATGTGACCACTTGACTTTCAGAAACTTGATGGACTTGTTGCGAGTCTTGCGTTCGGTTTCTTCGAGAATTGCAACTGGATGCTCTCGGTAGGAAAGATCTTGTTGAAGATCAATCTCCTCAAACGGGATCATGCGCTCAGGTGCCTTGAAGCATTTGCGAAGCTGAGACACATGGAAGACATCATGAACATTTGCAAAGTTGGAAGGGAGCTCGAGCTGATAGGCTAGATCGCCTCTTTTGCCAAGAATTTTGAAAGGACCGACGTATCTAGGAGCAAGCTTTCCTTTGATACCGAACCTCTGGGTTCCTTTCATCGGAGAAACTCGGAGATAGACATGATCACCGATGTCGAAAGCCAGATCACGATGCTTCCCGTCATAGTAACTCTTCTGACGCGACTGAGCGGCCTTGAGATTCTCACGTATGACTTTGCACATTTCTTCGGCTTCAGAGATCAAATCATTGCCAAGAAGTTGGCGTTCGCCTGTTTCAGACCAGTTGAGAGGGGTACGGCACTTTCTGCCATAGAGAATTTCAAACGGTGCTTTGCCTGCACTTGCTTGAAAGCTGTTGTTGTAAGAGAATTCTGCAAATGGAAGACAGTCCTCCCATTTCATGCCGAAGGAGATGACACAGGCTCTGAGCATATCTTCAAGGATCTGATTCACACGCTCGACTTGACCACTAGTCTGAGGGTGAAAGGCAGTGCTGAACCTGATCTTCGTGCCCATGGCGGACTGAAAGGAGTCCCAGAACTTTGATGTGAACAAGCTGCCACGGTCTGAGGATATCACTTGAGGAATGCCATGTAGGGACACAATTCTGGAAGTGTACAACTCTGCAAGTTGAGCTGCATTGATTGATTCTTTGACTGGAAGAAAGTGAGCAACTTTGGTAAGCTTGTCAATCACCACAAAGATAGCATCATTGCCTCGCTTGGATTTAGGAAAACCAGTGACGAAGTCCATTTCAATGTGGTCGAACTTCCACTCAGGAATAGGAAGAGGTTGGAGAAGACCGGCTGGACGTTGATGTTCTGCTTTCACTCTTCTGCATACATCACATTCGTTCACGAACTGGGCAATTTCCCTTTTAATGCGTGTCCACCAGTAAGATTGCTTGAGGTCTTGATACATCTTGGAACTGCCAGGATGAATGGAAAGGAGAGAGTCATGAGCTTCTTCCATTATGAGCTTCCTGAGATCACCTTTGGGAACAACGAGTCTGTCCTCGAAGAACAAGGTATCTCTCTCATCAACACGGAAGCACTTATATTTTGGAGTGCCCTTTGCAATCCCATGTTTCACCTTCTTCACCATGGTATCACTGAGCTGGGCCTCACGGACTTGATCTTCCAAGGTAGGAGCAATCTGGAGATTTGCAAGAAAACCCTGCGGAACAACCTGAAGGTTGAGCTTCCTGAAAGCTTCACAAAGCTCAGGCTGGTGTGGCTTGATAAGAAGGCTGTTGCAATATGCCTTTCTGCTCAAAGCATCTGCAATCACATTCGCCTTGCCTGGAGTGTACTCAATGCTGGGGTTGTACTCTTGAATCATCTCGACCCAACGAGTCTGGCGGAGGTTCAGATGCGGCTGTGTGAAGATGTACTTCAAACTCTTGTGATCAGTGAAGATGTCGACCTTTCTGCCCAACAACAGATGTCTCCACGTAATCAGAGCATGTACCACAGCTGCTAGCTCGAGATCATGTGTGGGATAGTTCTTCTCAGCTGGCTTGAGCTGACGTGAAGTGTATGCCACAATTCTCTTCTCTTGCATAAGCACACCACCAAGACCTTGAAGAGAAGCGTCACAGAACACTTCATAGGGCTTGGATTCATCTGGAGGAATCAGAACTGGAGCTGAGACAAGCTTCTCTTTGAGGGTTTTGAAAGCCACTTCACAATCGGGAGACCAAAAGTATTTGACATTCTTCTGGAGGAGGTTGGAAAGAGGCTTGGCAATCTTGGAGAAGTTCTCCACAAACCTTCTGCAATAGCTGGCAAGACCCAGAAAACTGCGGAGCTGCTTGACGTTCTGAGGAGCTTCCCAGTTGACAATTGCTTCAACTTTCTCGGGATTAACCGCAATACCGTCAGCTGAGATAATGTGGCCCAGGTACAAAACCTTATCGAGCCAAAACTCGCACTTTGAGAACTTGGCATAGAATTTATGCTCTCTGAGTCGATCAAGAACCAGACGCAAGTGCTTTTCGTGATCCTCTTCATTCTTGGAAAACACCAGAATATCATCCAGATACACTAGCACAAACTCGCCTGTATAGGGGTTGAAGATGTAATGCATCATCCTTGAAAAGGTAGGAGGAGCATTGGCGAGACCGAAGGACATGACGGTATACTCATATGAACCGTAGCTCGTTCTGAAAGCCGTCTTGGGAATGTCTTCCTCGCGAATGCGAATTTGATGATAGCCCATTCGGAGGTCAAGCTTAGAGAAAACTTTAGCTCCTTTGAGCTGCTCAAAGAGTTCATTGATGTTGGGGAGCGGATACTTGTTCTTAATCGTCTTCTTGTTCAATGGCCGGTAGTCAACACAGAGACGCTCCGTGCCATCTTTCTTCTTGACAAATAAGACACCACAGCCCCACGGAGATGTACTCGGTCTGATGAGACCCATACGCTCCTGTTCATCCAACTGTCTCTTCAATTCCTTCAATTCATCTGAAGAGAGCTTGTAAGGACGCCGACAAACAGGTTCGGTGCCCGGCTCGAGTTCAATGACAAACTCCACCTGACGGTGTGGAGGCATGCCTGGAAGTTCTTCTGGAAAGACGTCTTGATATTCATTCACCACTGGAATTTGCTCTATAGCATTAATTTCACCCTTATCATTAAGAGAGAAAAGCCGAATAGTATTATCCCTGGAGGCGAAGATAATCACATCTTCATCAGAATGAGTCAACTTGACTTCCTTTTGAGCGCAATCAATGTGAGCATCGTGCTGAGAAAGCCAATCCATTCCGAGAATGAGGTCGATATCAGAATGACCAAGAATCACCGGAGAAGCCAAAAATCGATAATCACCCATGCGAATGGAAACATCCGGAGCATATAAACTGGAATGCATCTGCTTTCCCGGAGAAGAAACTGCCAACTGCTTCGGTAAAGCTGCTGTGGTCACACTATGCTTGGATGCAAACGGGCATGACATGAAAGAATGTGAAGCACCCGAATCAAATAACACTTTAGCTGGAAAAGAGTTAACTGGAAGGTTACCCAGAATGACATCAGAAGAAGCCTCTGCTTGTGCTGCATTCATCAGATTGACCCTGGCAGCCTTTGGATCATGCCTGACAATAGCGGTACCCACAGGTGGTGGAGGAGGAAGACGCTTCGGATTCGGACATCTGTTGGCATAGTGACCCTTCTGGCCACACTTGTTGCACACCACTTCAGAGAGAGGACGGAAATGAGAGCCACTGGACTTAGAGCCTTGAGACTGAAACTGCTTCTTCGACTGGTAGCTTGGGTTGGGTGGGTGGGAGAAACCACGACCACTAGAGTTCTTGTTGTTGGAGTTGTTGAAGTTGCTGGAGTTGTTGTATGGAGCTCGAATCATTGGAGGAGGAGGAAGCCAGAATTTCTGTTGTTTCGCAGCCAACTGAGACGATGAGGTAGAGTGAACAGCATCTTGAATTCTCTTCTTAGAAGCCTCCATCTTAAGCTGAGCTGCTTCTTGTTTCAAAGCCATATTATAGAACTTATCGAATTCGTCTGGCTCGAACAAAGTGAGAGCAAGCTGAAGTTCATCTTTGAGACCTCCACGGAACTGATAGATTTTGCTCTTTGCATCAGGTATGTCTTGCTTTGCATAGCGAGCGAGGTTTTGGAACTTGACATTATACTGATAGACTGTCATGGAGCCCTGCTTGAGGTTGCGGAATTGCTCACGCATACCCTCGATGACACTTGTAGGAATGTGATGCGAGCGGAAATCCTTGCAGAAATTCTCCCATGAGATCACTTGACCCGGCCTTGAGTCTTTGTACTGCTGCCACCAGTCAGCTGCTTGATCTTTCAGTTGGAAGGCTGCAAACTTCACATAGTCATCTTCTTTCACGTTACTGCACTCAAAATGCTTCTTGATATCGGTCAGCCAATCTTCAGCATCAAGAGGGTCGACACAGTAACTGAAAGCTTTAGGATTGTTAGCCAGGAACTGGTTGAGGGTAGCATGGTGCTGCTGGAAGAAGTTGCCTTGGTTCATTGGAACGCCCTGATTAGCTTGATTAGCTTGCATCATCTGCATCATCAACTGAGTGTTCTGAGCAGTAGTCTGCATAATTGCTCTCCAAGCCTCAGGCGGAGGAGGAGGAGAAGGAGGACGTTCTGGAACCTCTTCACCCTCTGGGTTAGCATTCGGAACCCTTTTCGGAGCCATCCTGTAAGAGATGACCACGAATCAGCAATTGATTGACAAAAGGAATAAGCTGAATCAATGGAATGAATTGCAACAAGTCTTCACAATAATCATTCGAACAATAAGAACGAATGAAACCATCCGAACAAGAGGAACGAATGAATTTCTTAGTTAATTGATAACATCAGTCTTCACGAGAAGCCACATAGGGATCAAAAGGATAAAATAATAAAAACAACAAGGTACGGAAAGGAACAAACACAAGAGAGGAGTTTCGTTCTAACATCTTTGTGCTGAAAGCATATGAACGCGTTACGAAAAGGTTTTGCAATCCCCGGATCAGCATAGCCAAGGACCCTTTAAGATGCAACTCCTGATAGTAACCTCGGTCATATAACCTCTTCACTCAATGTCGAACCCCGAACTCACTAACCTGCATTCGTTGGAAGAATGCCTACGATCTACTGGATAAAACCCACCTATAGTTTTCCGAAAGATTCCAGTTATGCAATCAGGTGTTGGGGATACACGGGAAGCACCGCGCAATCAACTCTAACCTACATCCAGGTGTATCCATCCTTCAACACATAACCAGTCTTTCTCGGAAACTGTGTACCTCGGACCTTCGAAAAGCATCCACTATAACAAGCTATGGCAATACTCCCGAACTACCTCCCCAGTACTGGGTGATGTCGGGGTTATCGTGCCACTGGCCGTATAGGGGATATTTTCGATGTCGGCCGTCTTAAGTATTTAGTACTGCCGCGATATGCTTGTTACAATGATACCCCGAAGCTCAACTCCTCGGTAACAGGAGGCATCGGGAACAATATCCTTGTCACAAGAACATCGAAACAATCCCAGAATACTCGCGGGATTCCTAAAAAAATTTTGTGCAAATTTTGAAGATAGGAGAGACAAGAGTAGACGTCAGGAGTCCTCACCAGAGAGAAAGGGGATGAGAAGCAAAGAAATCCTACTCTCCGATATAATATAGGACTCAAAAAGTTTTTAGTGTGTGCCTAGACTCAACCGTCAACGGTTCGATCAAACAGTGGGGGCTCCTAGGTCGGAGAAGGCTCTGAATACCAACTTGTAATGCCCAGGATGGAGTTATACCTCCTACGGGTCGAGGCCCGACTTAAAGGCATAATTCCATCCTAGAATGATCTCAAGTTTGGTAATCTTTGCACAACTCATGTAAAAGAGGGGATAGTAAACTTAAAATAGTTGGCTTACACTCGCCACGTCACAGAATAACAGTACAAGTCTCAAACATCATACAATAAGATCACTACAACCCTCTAAGGGCAAAAGCCAAATGTCAAAGTACCAAACTCAGATAAATAAAACAACCACAGGCGGATCGAATCCTAGTAAGAGACTCCACTACTGATCGTCCGGGTAGCGCACGTAGTACCGACTACGCTCCTCGTCGTACTCCCAATCCAGCTCGGTGCCATCACCTGGATAGCTCACAGCTGGACCTGCATCTGGTGTGAAGTAACTGTGAGCCACAGAGGACTCAGCAATCCCGTCCCCGGGTAACAGAACTATCAAAGCCTTTAGGTGAGGGAAAGGCTGAAGAAAGAACAAGTCTGCAGCAGCAACTAGCATCTAGCTTACGCAAGTGAGAGCGAGAAGAGAAGGCATCGCGAGAAGTGATCACGAAGTGATCCTAGCTACAAGCTCACAAACATAACCCCTCCGTGTTCAACTCCCGAATCCCTATTCGGAAATTGACAGTCACGGAACACACGCTGGTAGTGTATTAGTATCATTGTGTCAAGTTATCTACAACCGGAATTAACAAGCTCCCATCTGCCACATAACCGCGGGCACGGCTTTCGAAAGTTCAAACCCTGCAGGGGTGTTCCAACTTGACCCATTACAAGCCCACGATCCGCGGAGTCGCAACTCCAAAGTGGGAAGACCCGAGTATCCTCGGAATCCCGTGCTCAAGATATACCGAGCTAAGGTAAGGCTAATCCAGCAAATCCTCCCGGCGTGCCGACACCCTGATAGTAGCCGCGCGTATCTCGTCTCAGGCCACGACCGGATGGGCGATTCTACGGGTGGATACCAAATACCTCGGGTTGCCCCAAGGCGGCCCCGCAGAACCCCCGTTTCGGACCAACACTCATGTGGAGCACTGGCCCGGGGTTGTTGATTAAGAAAGAGGGTTAATTACTCCCTATGCATGTTTAGTTTGTTATTAGGCAAATAGTACCAATGTTGGGATTTGCTGGAAAAGACTTAGCACATAGCGGTTTATCAAGGGGGTCCCATACACCCCAACCGTGTTAGGAACGCATAATCAAGGAACATAAAACCGGCTTATACGGATCCTAACGGCATGAGTGGAACAAAACACCAAGCAAAAGGCTTAGCCTTCCACCCTTGCCAATATATAGGTGATTTCAAATAAAGCATTTATATAGTGTGATATAACCCAACCAAAACTTCAACATGGAGCAAGCATCTTCACTTCACCTGCAACTAGCAACGCTATAAGAAGGGCTGAGCGAAGCGTACTTAGCCAAGCAACGGTTTGCATAGGTAGGGTGGTTAAACATGGCAATTGGTTACAAGTAGGGGGCTGACAAGAAGAACATGGGCATCGAGGCAAAACTATAGATCGAGACTACTAGCAATAGACAAAGATAGTAATGTTATCGGGGTTCGGTCATCTTGCCTGAAGAGAAGACGTTCGGATCGAAAGAAGGGTCCTCGTGCTCAAACTCGTTGGAAACCTCGTGATCAACCTCGTTGGAAAACTCGTGCTCAACTTCGTGCTCTAAACAAGACAAACACAACAAGCACCAATCAACACGATGCAATGCGCACTCGATAAACATGTATGCATGATGGATGCACTAGAGATGCACATGGAGCACGTAAAACATCACTCAAGCAAAACACCTCAAAACAAGATAACAACCTGATATTATTAATCTACACAGAAAATCACCCAAGTTTGATATAAGATTCGCTGAAATCGGAGTTACGGGCTAAAAGTTATGCCCGAAACAAGATTTGAGCGAAAACTGCAAATTACAGCAACATAGCATCTTGGGAGCTCAAAATAAATAATCTACAGCACCCAAAAGGCATGGCAAAGGACTTGAACATAAACTAGATATAATGTACAGCAACTAGGTCCAAAGTGCACCCCCAACGGAGTCACGGATCACTAGCAATGATCTTGGACATATTGAACTTTGAAATAAAATTCTGGCAGCAGAATTTTATTGAAAGTTTGGAGCAAAAGATAAACATGCTACAGCCACTCAAATGGACATGTGAGGACATGGATGGAAAGACAACAATATATACTTCATGGAACAATCAAAATCCACCCCAAAACTATCATGCTTTGTCCTACAACATCACACGAACATGGCATCGGAACGTTACAGATTTCAGACTTAGTGAAATTTCACTAAGTCCTAAAACAGCAACATCAACATAGCAACAAAAAGAGCATGTTTAAGACACCTCGAAACTAAACATGGCAAAGGGTAAGCACCTCATCAAAGTACATATGACGGTGATCCCGAAACACACAAGCATGCATCAATGTGGTGAACACACCGATTACAACGAGCTCAACAACATGGCATTTCATAACAAGTAAAAACACAACATATGAGCATGGCATCTTGCAACGATGATAACGAGGAAAAGATAAATCTACCATGTAACCTATCACACTCAACACGTAGTTCGTGACGAGACGAACACGTGGACATGTCATTTGCATCGTTTGGACAAACGAGCTAAAAGATATCACATGTCAAAGGTGGCACAAAAATAACACATAGCAGCAGTTTATATCATCATACACTCTTGCAACAGCAAAACAAGGCCCTAGATGACATCTAACATGCATGACTACAACAGGTAAAACGTAGAGGGCATCTCCACGAACATCTGGACATGCTACACGCTCCAAACGGAGCAACAGGTAAAAAGATACAGCAGGTCAAAGTAGGCATTCTCAGATAACAGATCTGGGGTCTTAGGGAAAAAAACGACCTCAGGACAGATCTGGAACAGGTGGGCCGGCGGCTACAGTGCGGCGGCCCGGTGAACAGTGTCGGCCGGTCGGATCCGGCCCAGCCCGGGATCTGGCCCGCGGCGGCGAAGATGAAGCTGGGCCTTCGGGCCCAGCGCGGGAGTGGCGGCGGCGAACGGACGGGCCGCGGCCCAGCCGAGGCGACGGCTGGCGGCGGCGGTGTGGCGCGCTCGGGCCGGCCCAGCCGAACGAGCGAAGGAGGGGGCGGTGTGCGCTGTGCGGTGGCGAGCGGCTAGCGGGCCGGGGAGGCGTGGTCGGCCCACCTGGTCGCCGGCGAGGGGATGAGCTGGCGGGAGGCGAGGGAGTGGGCCGAGCCCTGGAGATCGAGCGGTCGGCCGGGGAACTGGTCCCCCCGGACCGGCCTGGTGCGGTCGAGGCCGAGCGAAGGCCGACGCGGTGCGCCTGGAGCGTTCCTGGCGCTGCTCGAAGCTGCGGCTGGCAGCGACGCGGCTGCGTCGAGCCAGTAGGTTTTTGCGGCGGCGGAGGATTCGATGGATCCGGTGGATCTGAGATGAACAGTAGGTGGATCTGATAAAAAAAAAGGAAAAGAAAGTGGAGAAGGGGGGAAGAAGGAGGGGATGCCCAAATAGACCTAGGGGTCTATATATAGCAGTTTTTAGACTAGGGTTTGGAGATTAGGGATGTTTAGGAGCCCTCCGATCTGGATCCAACGGACCCGATCGCGGGGATGATTTAAAAGGCCCAGACGGAGAAAAGAGACTGCAGCAGGGGTATTTTCGGGACACGAAGTAAGGGCACTTCGGACCCACACGGACAACGGAGGGAAAAGTCAACGGAGTCCAAACGAGACGAGATTTGAGAGGCAGGTTGCACACAACAAAACAACAACACACAACACAACCTCACGGCACACCGGTAACGAAAAACGCCCGAACAACAAAGAAGGCCTACGGGACGTCACGGACACGTGAGGGAGCTCCGGAACACGAAACGGACAACGGGAAGAAACGCCACGAACCGGATGCAACCCACAACACAAACAAAATGCAATGCACATGTCTACATGATATGAATGAATGCCACACACACACACAACAAAACGACGAAAGCCCGAAAGACAAAGAGCCCGAAATGGAAATAGATGAAGCCGGAGATATATTATAAGCCCAAAAGGGAAAGTATTACATCCGGGGCATTACACTTCTGCAAGTTATCCTCGATGATCTTGTTGTATTGTCCTTGACAACTCGATGTTCTACACATTTGCTTCTTTCTTTAAATTCTACTAAATTATTTCAGGAAACCCTTAGCTAATGGAATTTTCAAACTATTACAAATGCATGTTCACTGTGTGGTGGTTAATTACTTCTTCCGTGTAAAATACTTGGATATCAATAGTTTTGGTTCAGGAAATAAAGCATAACCTTCAATATGTGTTTCTGTATTGATTATTTAAAATATATGTTTAAGTTTATATATTCTTATGATCATACAGCTAATTTTTCATATATTTATTCCTGACAGTTAGGCCTCCTTTGGTTCATAGGATAGGATTATCATAGGAATAGGAAATTTGTAGGAAATGAGATGACATGTATCTCAAATCCTATGAGTATGAATAGGAAAAGAGATGTCATTTGATTCACACCAAAGAAATTTTTCCATTGAGTCTAGGCTCATTTTTATTTTCTTATGAAACATGGAGGATAGGAACCAATCCTATGTAGGAATAGGAATACATTCCTATGAACCAAAGGGCTCTAAAGGAAAAAATCCTATAAGAATCCTATCCTATAGAATTCCTATGAAATTCCTCCAAACCAAAGGAGGCCTTATTTGTTTTGACACAACCCACGCAACCCCTCGGTCGCCCCTCCCCAGGGGAACACGAGGGCGATTCATCCACCCGCAACCGCCGCCCTTCCATTGTCCCCTACCCGTCGTTGTCGGGCGAAGCCCGTGTGGCCGATGGCAGTGGCGGGGCTCGTCTCTCGCGGCCACCCCTTGCTCTGTGGGCGACAGGACCTAGCAGCGGCTAGCGACGGCCCGGTTAGATGTGCCTCTGGGCGTATGATACGTCCAAAACGTATCTATAATTTCTGCTTGCTCCATGCCACTTTTGGGTGATATTGCTATGATATTCATACACTTCCATACACTTTTGATCATATTTGGACTAACTTACTAATCCAGTGCACCCCAGTGCCAGTTTCTGTTTTCGGCTGTTTTTGTATTTCAGGTTTTCACGTTTCGAGAACTGCCCAGAAAAATCCAGAAAAATTATATAAAAAATCAGCGATCCGGAAACAACACTGCGTCCGAAGGGCAGCCTGGGGGGGGCACAGGGGCTCCAGGCGCCCTATGGGC
>LR738714.1:659250394-659262311 GCA_902687465.1 Secale cereale
CGCCGGGGGGGCGCCTGGGCCCCCCGAAGCCCGTCCGGTGCCCCCCTTTGGCATATATTTAGAGGGACCTCCGAAACCCTCAGAACAGGAACTCTTTTCGCGATCCCATCTCTGTTCCGCCGCCGCCGCCGCTTCCAAGATCGGGAGCACCAGGAGAACTCTTCCCGGCACCCTGCCGGAGGGGAGGATCACCACCGGGAGCTTCTCCACCACCATGGACGCCTCCCGGATGACTCGTGAGTAGTCTCCCTTGGACCATGAGTCCATGACCAGTAGCTATGTGATGTTCTCCTCCCGTTCTTGTGCTTCACTAATTAGTCCTCGTGAGCTGCCCTACATGATCGAGGCACCTATGTAATCCTTATGCTGTTGCTATGTTGAGTTTGCTGGGATCCGATGGATTATGAGATTATGTTCAGATATCTTGAGTAATATATTTGATTCACCTATTTTATATTTTAGTTCATAAGTAATTCTTGCATGTTCTCCGTTGTTACTTATTGCTTTGGCCGAGTAGTAGGTAGTGACTCCAAGAGGGAACGTTATGCTCGATTGTGGGTTCATGCCCCTCGATGACTAGCTTGAGTGTCAGAAACATGAGTCTAGGGGATGTGTTGTTGCCATAAGGGGGAAAACAACGGTGCTTGTGCCCGCGGGTGCAAGGATTATTTACTTTACGCAAAGTTCTTTTAATGCAGTTGTCTGTTGCATTGAGTTTACACTATGGGTGGGACTCGCAACTTAATACCAGCGAGATGTTCTGGATAGATATCTCAAGGTGGATGATTAGTAGTAGATATTGATGGATTTCGGTCTACTTACTTTGGCGTACCGCCCATGCTTTGAACCTCAACCTTTCTTGCAATGTAGTCAGCATTGGTTTGCGTTCGTGGTCCTGTCAATTGCCCAGCTGTAATTTGTTACCTCACATAGCTGTTTTACCGTCTTTTGGGAGAGAGACATCACTAGTGAACATCATGAGACTCCGGTCCATATTACCATCATTGATCACATCCACTATTTACTTTTCGTTATTTATTTACTATTGCAAAAACTATCTATCAGTACTATCATTGCTTTTAACCCTTTGTGAACTACAAGGCCGGAGGGATTGACAACCTCTCTGTACTCGTTGGGAGCAAAGTTATTTGTATCTGTGTGCAGGTCCACGTTGGTTGCTACTAATCTGGCGCCGTAGCAATTGACACCTACTTGTTGAACCTAGGAGTCTCTGGGGAATCGATCCTTGGCATCTTTGCTAGGGGAAAACACTTCTACTTACTGCATCTTACACCTTCCACTTGGGGTAACCAACGAGGGGTTCGAGGCCCATCAGCGTACGGCATCGGGACACGACGAACGGTGGTGAGCTCTGGAGGTCAAGGATCGTCTTGTGGCGGCGTTCTCCGGCCAGATTGGGGTCTTGCGGCCATGACCATGATGGGGTCGCTGGCTTCGGACAAATCTGGCTGTGGCTGGTGGCTTGACATGTTCCTGATGTCCGGTGACTGGCTACCAGCCATGGTTACCGGGTTGCGAACGGCGCGGTGGCGGGTGCGGCGCGTCGGCAACTGGGCCGATCTTGGTGGGATCTTCCGACAACGCCGGGATTCAACCCCGTCTGGGGTCCTTGACAGCGCGGACAACTCTGGGGGAAACCCTAAATCTCCGTGCGATCGAGTGATGGCGGTGCTTTTGCATCGTAGTCCCTATTGAGGGCGTTGGTTCTGGAGTTTGCTCCCGTCGAAGGGATCGGTGACGCCGATGGCACGACTGCCAATTAAAATGGCGTTGACTATGGTCACGTCGGACGATGGCAGCGTGTCCGACATCGTTTCCTGATCGAGGTATCGTCATTGTAGAATGTGTCATCATGTTCTGGATGCTCTGGGGAAACCCTATGTTTGGGTCTCCCGGATCAGACAACGACTGACACTCTCAGTGTCGTTCTCCCTCTTGGGGCGTCGTTTTGGAGAAAGCGATGGCTAGAGGGGGCAAGAGGTGGTGTGGTGCTGAATCGTCAGCATCAGTGGCATCAGGTCTCGGCGGCATGGCGTGGTGGGGTCTCAGTGCTAGATACGTGTTGATGGGCATGCACAGGAGGATGACGCTATCTGGCACCATGGTGGCGTCGACAACAGAAGGGTCTGACAAGGTTATTTCATTGATCACTCCTGAAGATGGGACAAAGGCGGATTTTTGAGCGCGCACATGTGGTGCGTGCTGAGGGTCTGCTAGACCAGTTGATTCTCCCATCTAGCTTGCGGCGGTTTGGCGTGGGCACTGGATTTCCTGGCATGTTGGTAGTGAGGCCAGGGCATATCACCAACTTTATAAGAGCATCTCTAGCCGTTCGCCCCCTCTAGGGGCTTGAAATAGCGCCGTCCTGTGGCGCATCGGCAGAAAAAACAGTGTGGGGCCGATTGGGTTCCTAGCCGCCGCCCCAGGTCGCCCCCGGGTGCCGTTTTTTAAAGGTTTTCAAAAACATACTCGGCCAAAATTCGGCCAAA
The DNA here is from genome assembly GCA_902687465.1 of Secale cereale. Lineage (NCBI taxonomy): Eukaryota > Viridiplantae > Streptophyta > Magnoliopsida > Poales > Poaceae > Secale > Secale cereale. The sequence goes on from LR738714.1 coordinate 659,252,905, forward strand.
CATGACATAGATTCGGCGAAATTTAGGTGTTCCATCATTTTTACATATTGAAAACATAATCATAATCTAAAAAAAGCTACTACTAATGCCGCGCCGCCGCCGCCCGCGCCGCCTACACGCCGAAGAGCTTGCTGAAGGCGCTGTAGTCGCCGCCATCGTCCTCCTCCTCCTCCTTCACGCCGCCCCTGCTGGACCCCTACCTGGGGTCGCCCTGGCGGACTGGGTTGGCTGGCAGCGGCGCCTCGTCGTCGTTGTCCCCGAGGACGATGACGTCGCCCTTATCGCGGCTGCGGCGCCGAGCGGCGATCTCCTCCAGTGCGCGGCGCTGGCGCTCCATCTCCAGCCGGGCCCAGTCCTCACGCGCCCACTTGAGGGCGGCCTCGTCGGCGGCGGCCATGTCCTCGTGCTCGCTCTTCACGGCGATGAGGCCCGGCTCCATCTTCGGCTTGACGAGGAAGGAGTACAGGAAGCACGGCGGCCGCCCTCGTTGATGACGAGGCGCCGCCGAGGGTGCGCCGACCGAGCGGCATCTCCACGGGCTCGGCCTTGACGTTGGCGATTGCCCGTGACCCGGAGGAGCGGGAGGAGGAGGAGGACCCGCCCGCCCTGCGCCTCGGCAGCCAAGGCCCGCCACTACGGCGGGGGACCGGGGCCAGGGTCGCAGGGTACTCGAGCGGTGGCTCGTTCCCGCCCTTGAGGTGCTCGAGGATGAAGTGAAGCGTGCGCCCGGGCATGCCCGACCACAGACGGCGGCCGTCGGTGTTGTAGCACCCCCTCACCGGTACGTTGTTGGTGGAGGTGAGTTGCTCCTCGTGGCGGCGTTGGCGTACTTCGGGCAGTCCCGCACCTCCTCCGGTAGGGAGGCCCGAAGGCGCTCGATCTCGCCGTGGAAGTGGGCGACGTCGATCGACGGGGGGACGGGCACGCCTCCGGCGCTGAGCTTCCACCGCCCCGCCACGCGCATGTCATGCGGCACCAGGGTAGTTCGCCTCGTGGAGGAGGTGGGCCTCCCACTCGCGGAGGTGGCGGCGGCCGAAGCCGTTGGCCGCCGCTCCTTCGTCGGGGAACCGCTCTCCCATCGGTGGTGGTGTACGCGGGGTGGTTGTAGACGGCGGCGAGAGAGGGAGACGAGCGGCGAGAGAGGGGCGAGTGTGTCCACCGGCGAGGGGAGCGGTCAACTTTTATGGCGGCGCGGGGGAGGCAAACGTGTGTACGCATGGCGGGAGGGGAGGCGCGTCGCCGCACTACCAATTCTTATCTTCATTTTTTTGCGGGATAAACTCCTGATCTATTCATCTTCAATCATGGTAGTACAACGAACACTAGAAATAAAAAAAATTACATCTAGATCCGTAGACCACCTAGCGACGACTACAAGCATTGAAGCGAGCCGAAGGCGCGCCGCTGTCATCGCCCCTCCCTCGCCGGAGCCGGGCAAACCTTGTTGTAGTAGACAGTCGGAAAGTCGTCATGCTAAGGCTCCATAGAACCAAAGCCCCAGAACAGCAACCGCCGCCGATGAAGATTATAGATAAGAATATCCAATCTGAAGACACACGAACGAAGACGAACGAAGACGAACGACGAACCGATCCGAGCAAATCCACCAAAGACAGATCCACCGGAGACACACCTCCACATGCCCACCGACGATGCTAGACGCATCACCGGAACGGGGGCTAGGCGGGGAGACCTTAATCCATCTTCAGGGAGCCGCCGCCGTCTCGTCTTCCTGAATATGACACAAACCCTAACAAATCTTGAAAAGGGATCTAAAAACGGAGCCCTCCCACCGACAAGGGCCGGGATCCACTCCGCCCCATGGCCCTAAGGCCACAGGAGACGGAGCGGACCGGCGCCGGCGCCGGTGGGAGGCAGAGAAATCCTAACTTTTTGGGTAGGCGGCGGCTGGCTAGGGCGACTTGGGATGGACAATTTTAGTTTTGTATATGTTCAAACTTTTACCCGGCACTCTGATTGAGTTTCAAGACCATGCAAAATTATCATGGTGTTCTTTTGAAAACCCTTTTCCCTCGATTGGAGAGGACAGAATTGAATTCATCGTTGTCACGGGGGAATATATTTGGATTCGAAATATGGTCAAATTGGATCAAATTTTGGCATATACTCCGTACATAGGAGAAGGCTACAAAAGATATGTACACGTCTTTGGCATGTTCTAAGAACCTACTCCCTCCGTCCAGAAATACTTGTCATCAAAATGAATAAAATGGGATGCATCTAGATGTATGTTAGTTCTAGATACATCCTTTTTTATCCATTTTGATGACAAGTATTTTCGGACGGAGGGAGTATATGTTGAATCAGCGCGTCTCAGCAAATGGGTCATGAGCCCTTTCCAGATTACAGAGTCAGCAGATGCCTAAACAGCCAAATAGCTTCATCCATGACTATAAAAGGTGTGGTGTGATGGTGCAACAGGGCACACCTTGCAGCATTGCATTGGCAAAACCTTAGCGAGGGATAGCTAGCGAAGAAGGACATTGTTTTTGCCCTGGTCTTTGAGCAATCAAACTGGCAAGGGCGGAAAGGGTAGCCACCTAAATGCATTATAGCACCACAAAAAGTGGTATCTCTTCCAAGGCCATCCGTGGTTTGAGCCCTATATCTAAAAAAGAACTCTCAAGATAGGAAGTGTAGAAGAATTTGAGAAGAAATTGGTGAAATCGATGGATGTATTGTTTGAGCCGCGATTTTGTGGTGTGACTATCTCATAATAGTCTACGAGGCTCAAACAGTACATCGATGGATTCCACCAATTCCATCTCTATTTTTCTACACTTCCTATCTCGAGAGTTTTTTTTTATATAGGATGGATACTATGGGCTCAAAAAGCAGCATCAAGAGGATACAAAACCAAAGAGCACACACTCGGTCTGTGCATATTTAGGATGCACATAACTAATAACAACACACACATAAAAAAACACGTTGGGAAATAGTAAAGTCGTATAAGACCAAAGTTATGCACACGCGAGGAAAAAACCCAAAGTGACCAGATATGAGATCGACAAATCTATAATACCTAAATAGTTGATCCCCACTACATGATTTCTCTGCCCTCTGATGCGTCCACGTCATCTTAATTCTTTTCGGCCGTTTGATTGATCATATGTGGCCGTGATCTTCGGTGATGAGTTGGCCCCATGTTCGCTCCACGCCCCACCCGTTCGCTTCTCCTTCCTTGACCCGCAGAAGCCGAAGCGAAGCTTTTCTCCTACTGAAACGTCAATGAGGGAACCTCTCCTCATAAACTAATCGCCCCGACTCCCATTAGATCAATAAAAAAAAACTAATCCCCCCGACTCCCACCCGCATCTCTCTCCTCAAACGACACAAACTCCATGTGGCGATGGATGCAACTGAGCCCAGCTTCCTCTAGAGTTTGCGTCTGCCATCGGGATGAGAACCGGCGACCATAGCGGCTTGCTGGGCAAAGGAAGGATTGGAAGACGTACAATCGATCTGGAGGATGGGTGGGACTTTGTGCAGAGGGGCATCCACATGCTCATCAACATCCTAGATGGTCAGACCCCGATCACAACTTCGAGTACTACATGATGCATCTGAAGATTCTGAACATGTAAGTCGCCTTCCGGCCTGCCTCCCTCCGTCCAGTCCTAGCCTAGGCCGATTCGATCCAATCCGATGTTGATATAGGGTTTCCAGCCCCCCGTTTGTTCTTCCTCCCCGCCTACCTCCATCCATGCCTAGCCCAGGCTGATTCGGTCCAATCCTACATGGTGTGTTTTCTTTACAGATTATCTCCTATTTGTGTGTGTGCCGGTGTTGTTGGTTTTCCGGTCCAATGAGTCAAGGCAAGGTTAATTGCGTTTCCAACATGCACTAATGATTTTTGCATTCGTGCTCCTTTTTGGGTACAGGTGGAGCGTGATGTTCTGTTGTCTTGCTGGCTGTGAATGATTACATTCTCATCTTACTATGTCCCAACACATAATCAGAACCTCTCTTGAATTATTTTGTTCCTTACCAATTCCAGTATAGTATCTTTTATGTAGTGGATACAGCCAGGTTAAATACCCCTTAAATTACAGAAGTGCGTCAGTCAGTTTGCTTTCACGTGACAATCTGGTTGAGGTCAGTTTACTTACGCCTCATCTTGACATTACACGCATACATAGTTGCTGATTGAATTCTTTCGTCAGTCTTTTCATTTGTGCTATACGGCTATCCATTAGTACACATCTTAGTAATGTTAATTTTGTTATTCTTGAGAGTTTTGCAGGTTAGTAATTGCTGGCTTTGCTACATTGGTCGATTTTAAATTCAGTTAAACAAGGTGACCTTTCTCTACAAGTTTTTATCTATGTGGCAATATTTTTTCTGTCTCCTATAGTAATTTTGTTCTAGAAGATAGTTAATGAATTACTTGCATTTTAACGATATACCAAAAATAAGAATAGTTGTTTAGCTCAGGGAGCAAGATAACCACACAAACATGGATCCAACATCCAAATTTATTCATTTTACATTCAGCTATAGCTATGCTGTTCTGATGCACTCTTTTCATGTGTATAACATGGAAGTGTTATCATTGAAAGGCTTCTTTGTTTCAAATCTTTGTATTAGCACTATTGTTTCCAATCTATGCAAGTAATGCATTATTGCTTTTGTATGCACAAATACTTCGAGACAAGTGGCATTCCTGCCACTTCTGAAATTCTTCTGAACCTTTTAAGTCATTATCTAAAAGGCCATCTTACTATTATCATCTTAAAAGCTCTTTTTTGTTCAAATGTGTTTCCAATATTGAAGATAGTATGTATTTCAAAGACGTGTGCTTGCATGGGTTTGTTACTTCCCCTTATGCCTAATTGTATAGGAAAACAAGATCAGAGTATGATTCTACTTGGCATTGGTGCCTGGGGTCAATGGGTTCCTTGATTGTTCTTATACTTTTGGTATGCTCCATTGAGTCCTCATTGCATGAATTTGTATACACAAGGATGTAAGATGCAAGATGACTAAGGAAAGAAAATTGCGTTTTGTTCAGAACTTCAGGCTGCAGTACTATTAACTAAGTGGTACTTTTTCCCAGAAATTTTGATGGCTTTTGTAGCTGCAGAGAAACTGATAACTGGATCTAGAAGATATGGACATATCACATATCAGCCACATTGGGTGACCTCCAGAAGTTTAGATAATACTTACCTCTAGGCAGAGCGTGCTTCAGTAATTTTTCCGGCTCTTCCAAATTGTTAGACAAAGATTTGTGGAACAGTAATACAATGACAGTAGTTCCGCAATAGTGCAATACTACCATTTTCTCACTGACAGTGACAAGGATGGTTAATCCTTTTACATCAATACAAATTTTAACATTCCTTCCCCAACCTTCTTGACTCAACATCTTTTTTCTAAAAAAAAGAAGTCTTTTTGTGCACAGTGTCTCTTTATTATCTCAAAATTCCAACGAATATTTTCTTGAGATTAAGTGTAATAATGCTCAAAACAATTAATTTAGCATAAAGTCCCGCAGCAACGCGCGGGGCATCATCTAGTTACAACAATGACCATAGCCGCACCAACCATCTCATGACACTACACAAGCAACAAGGTTCTTCAGCAACAATGCCTTCAAGAAGGGAGCGACACTCAAGCATCACCGTCACCGGATCCAACCACCAAGGCCAGAATGTAGATTTTCACACTAAAGAATGAATCTGAACATATCCGAGCAATGTATTCAACAAGGTAACGATGTGAAAACATCATCATTGCTAGGTATAATCAGCTCGGGTCAGACCCAGGCTTTCGCCCCGGAGCTCGTGACTGGGTGCTCGACTAGCACCATCATCGAAGTCACTTAAGTGTTGCCGCCATCACTTTTCTGCAACCCAAGTAGCTACATGCAATGCAACCGCCGCCACTATACAACCACCCCTTTGTGGGAACTTGTCGTCTATAATTGGATCTCACCGCCGATGTCATCCACCACTCTTCAGAGATAAACACTCCCAAAGATCTTCCGGTGAACACAGCCGTCGGGAGCCATAGGAGGTCGTTGCAGCACAACAATCGCCCCTACTCGGTCAACCGGATCTGAATCACCACCACCAAGCCGTGGACCATAACGCCTTGGGCCGGTCACCGTCCATGCGGAAGTCCAGCACCTCGCCGCCATGGTCCATCCCAGCTGGATGCAACACGCAACTGGCAATCCGTGGTTGGTTTAGGACAGACCGGTGGATGTAGGTGCCAACCCAGATTTTCCTGACCTCGGGTCTAGCCACGAGATCCTTGCTGCTTGCCGCATCCATGGCTACAATGAGCCAGATCCCCACGCGCTCCACAAATGAGCCGTCTTGAGCGCATGAATGCACCGGCAGCCCGCACCATCTGAGGGGACAGAATTGGTCCCGATACAGTACCACCGTAAGGTAGTCGAGACGCCTTGCCGTCACCATCCTTAGAGGCGCGAGGGGATTTCCGGCCGGCCCACTCAGGCGCGGCGAGGGGAGAAGATGGGAGGATGGGGCAGGAGGCGGCGACGCGGGGGTTCCGATTTTACGCCATCTCGAGAGTTCTTGGGTAATCAATTCTTTAATTTTCGCTTGTCTCGAGCTTGGTTGCCGCATTTTCTCAGGGTGTGTTCTTGCAATACTACCACCACTTACTCCAGTGCAGTACCTCCTGTATGTTGCTTGGATTAATTTTAAATTTGGTTTTCTGTTTAACCCTGTTTTGCACCATGCACGGCTAGATCCTTACTCACTTCTTAAGTTACTTTTACATTTTTTGAAAGATCCAACAAATTGTTGGCTTCGTTTAGATTTAGCAGCGGAAAAAGAACATGAGGAGGATCAGAAGATCAAAGAATGGAACACCATCCACCCACAACTAGACAACGCAGCTCCTACTCCGGTGGAGAAACTACGGAGAACAAAGCAAGTTTGGCGTCACGGGAGATCGCCGAACGGACCACATGTCGCTCGTCATCGTACGCCACCGGGGCCCCACAGCGCAGCTTCAAGTTCACATCAACATGCAACCGAGGTAATATCACAGACACGCCGGAGAAGAGACGACTACCATGACCAAAGCCACGCCTCTGACAATGCTCACCACCGTCATCGTTGCCACATAAGCCAAACCGCCATCATCTCTGGACAGACGCGACACGACCAAGCAGCACAAACAACATCCTCCATCTATCACTAGTCCCACTGGCCGGTAAGGAGCTCTTGGAACAATGCCCGAAGAGGCGTGACATACATCGCCTTCACCGTCCGATCCGAGGGGATCAAGGGTTTCACCTGAGCAACATTGCGAACAGGAATGCCTCAGCGACGCCTTCAAGAAGGAAGCGGCGCCCGCAGGCGTCGCTGTCGCCTGCCCCGACCCAAAGACTAGCAACAAGGTCTTCATCCGGCGTTGCACCTCCAACCAACAACCTGAGCCATAGCACCACTGTAGACACACGCCCGACGGCCGCCAACCCCACGCGCCCAACATCCACCGCAGCCACCAGATATCGACGCCTAGGCTCGAGTTTCCATCGCTGCCGCCTGTCCACGCCGGATAACCGTCGGCACCTTGCGCCAGACGGTCATCGCAACCACCTCATAGAATAGGACGTCGGGGACCGATTGGCACACACGCCCCCTGGAGCTCAACGAGCCGACGCCCGGCGACGCACATCTAGAGCCCACGCGCAGCCGAAAAGCTCGCTCCCACCTGACCCCTCTCCTCCGCCGCAGAGCTGATCACGAGTCCACCTGGCGGTTTGCCCTCCGTAGATCTAGGTGGGGTGCGCCCGACGCAATGTGCATGCGTCTCGCGCAACCGGCACACGCCCAACCAATGTCCCGTGCGGCCACTGCGCGCCCAGCCCACAGCTCAACGCATCACCACCAGCCTCGCCTCGCCGCTTGCGCAGCTCAACAGCCAAGCACCCGAGCAGAGGAGCTCCACCTTCGCAGCCCATCGCTGGATCCCGCACCGTAGGCCAGATCTGTGCCCCACGCGCCCACGACTACATGCGCACGTGCCTCCGTGTGCCGCCTCGCCGGATAGTTGCGCCGCCCCAAGCGCACACAAACCCTCGAGCTCCCGCCAAGACCATCGGCCCGCGCCAGCCACCTTCGAACGGGAGGAGAAAAGGGCCCACCGCTGCCGAGCCGCGGGGGCTTTGCCCGCGATCGCTGCCGCCGGCGGCAAGGGAAAGAAAGGGTGGTGGGTGGGCTGCTGGCGGCGGCTAGGGTTTGCTCTTGAGCTACCCGCGAGGGCGACGCGAGAGCTCGCTTCACTCGGAAACCGAGATGTCGTACAAAGAAGATTGAACACCGCTCAAGTTACTTTTTACATGGTAAATTTATCTGCGTGATCATCTCGATTTTGCACTGATTTCCTTGCAGAATACTCGAATCACAGCTAGATAGTTACAACCAGTGGCGGAGCCAAGGGGGTAGGCAACCAACGAAATCACATGAACAAACTTACCTTTTTTTTAGACAAGGAACAAGCTTACGTGTATACGTTAAAATGCCTGTCAAAAAAAGTTGTATACGTTAATCTATATCTATACTACTATTAAACAAGCAAACATATTCATTGCTAACTGCACACAGACTAATCTACACACAATAGTACGGAGGCATTACAGCCTCTTGATCAGATCGCTTAATTTAATTTAACCGTTAGATTAAAACTAACCCTCAGCCAAATCTGTGTTTAGCATTTTTCCTGGGCGGACGAAAACTCTGCCATCCCACCCACGCCCGCAGGAGTAGTACTACACGAGGACGTCACCTCCATCTATCCCCAACTCTGTCGTTCCCACCGCCCCCTCCCTCCGCCACCGCCGCTGTTCCAGGGAGGATCGATCCCGCCGCCTCAGCCGTTCCCCATCCCTCCCTCCTCCCTCATCCTCGCCGCTGCCATAGGACGCCGCCGGGCGAAGGTCGGCCTGTGTCGGTAGCGCTAGGTCCTTCTCCTCCCTTGAGCGGCGGCGGCGGCGATGCGGGGCACATCGGGCTCGGCCTGTGCCGGTGACGGCGGGGTCCTTCTCCTCCCTCGGGCAGCGGCGGCGGCGTGGGACACAACGGGCTTGGCCTGCGCCGGTGACAGCGGGGACCCTCTCCTCCTTCAAGCAGTGGTGGCGGCGTGGCACGCAGTGGGCGCCCACAGATGCAATGCTGGGTGCGGGGCGTGGCGCCCCTTGTGGCGCAGGCGCGCGACGGTGCCGTGGCGGCTGCCATGCCCGATGCTCTGGATTGGAGGCACACTGCCATAGCGACGTCGTCACTTGGACAAGGACCAGGGCAGCTTTCCGAGTGGTGGAATGTCTTCTACAACGCGGGTGAGATCGCGTTTCCTCTCCGTTGTACATTTGGATCCCAGGGTGTACGGCGATAACCCTGATG
>LR738714.1:659267515-659306545 GCA_902687465.1 Secale cereale
TTTTTGGGCTTAACCCAGACTTCAAATTTTGGATGAAAATTAGCCCAGCCCGGCCCGTCCATAGAATTTGCAACACGAATTCGTAAGGCCCAGCCCAACAACCGCTTGTTAACGAACAAAACCGCAGCCTCTCTCCTGTTTCTAACCCTTAACCCTGATCGGCCCCAACCACTCCTCTCCCACCCGATCTCCCACTCCCCCATTTCACCGAGCCACAGTAACCACTCTCCTCTCCTCCTAATAGGTCCTAGGCCGCGCTTGTGACCATCTCCATGGATCTTGTGATACAGCTCTCGCCAACGGTCTCAAGACCATCTAGGCGGTGGCTTCTATGCGTCAACGTGATGGACTAGTTGTCCTGTGCGTCAAGGCCGTCAAAGGTCCAATTGCGTACTGGGTGTATTTCTTTTTGTAAAACAGATACTAGTTTGTGTAGAAATCGATGTGTTTTATGCACTATGTGTACATTTTGTACATATATGAACAAATATTGTATGCACAGAGTGAGAATTTTGATGAAATTTGCTATTGTACTCCAAGGAAATTCTGGTATGTGTATCTTTGCCTGGCTCCAGGCTCCGGGTGTTTTTGCTTGGGCCGGGCTTGGGCTTGATTGCAGCAAAAGTTTCGGGCTTTGAGCCTAGCTCGGAATGAAGTTTATAGGATCGGGCTTTGACAAGCCCGGCCCGAGAAATACCCAGGTTTAGAGCAGGCACCGTGCAACTTAGGACATGTTTGGTTGTCGTCGCCTACAGTACTCGCGTTGCATACACATCTCCACTCGACCTGGCTCTAGAAAAACAGCCTCATATGCGACATCTGCGAGTTGTTTGGTTGCCTGCATATGGACTGTCTGCATTAGGAGATTAACTTTGGCACATTGTTTGGTTGCCTGCATTGTCTCGGCGCATGCAACTACACGCTGTTTGGTTGCCCGCATGGGGTATGATTAAGAGCTAGCACTTACACTTAGCACACAGGGTTAAGGATAGTCCGGAGAAGAAATGCAGTGTGCGCCGGACCATGGCGGTTGCGGCGGATAGTGGCCGTGGCGCCGTGTCCGACATGACGAGCATGGAGTCGTGGACGAGCGACCCCGTCGGCGGCACGGTGAGCGACACCGTCGGCGGACTAGTTACGGTGCTCGCGCAAAGAAAGTCGACAGAGGCGGAGAATGCAGTGACCGCGCCATGGTATCGTCAGTGCAGTGGACGAGAGAGGAGGCTGAGATGATCCACACCGAAAATAACTCCAGTGTAGTAGGGCGAGAGAGAGGAGGCCAAGATGATCGACCCCGCCGGCGGCGCGCCGAACTGTAGTGTGCACGAAGACAGAGGACACAAGCAAGCACTGTGCACACATTGCAGCGTCAGTGTAGTAGGAGGACGACAGAGAGTAGGCCGAGATGAGCGGCGCCGTAAACGACTCTAGTATAGTAGGACGTGGGCAAGGAGATCAAGGGGAGTCGGCGTCGAGAGGGGCGAATAGGAGGACTCTGAGCAGAGGACAGAGGATTTCGACATGGCGGCGTGAGTGCAGTAGACTGCTACTCAAAGAGAGATGAAGCTACGATCGTTGAAACCAAAAACTTACAACACGAATGTTGTGAGGAACTGACAAAATTCATCAATAATAGCTTCAAACGGGAAGACGAAATTAAGAACTTACGGCTAACGAAACTACGAACCGATCGCCTGAATTGAACCATAGCATCGAGGTGCATCTTTTTCGTGTAGAGCTTACCTCGAATCGAAGCACCTTGTGTAGATCGGAAGGGGCTTGGAAGAACAAAATTAGAGGGAAGATTACTAGATGTAGGAGAAGATAAGCAGGCACATGCTACATACCAGCTCTTTTTTTTTAAACAATGCTACATACCAGCTCGTATTCCTCTCATCTCCCCTCGTACAAGTGGCCCACCTTGTGTGCTCGTCTCAGCCTGGCTCACTAGAAACTGCCGATTTGAGCGTTTCCAGCGAGCCAGGCCCAAGTATGCTTTAAGGTCCATGTCATATGAACTGCACAGTAAACACAGATAACCAAACACGCCACTTTTTTCCCACGGGACCAGGTAAACCCGCCCTTAGCCCACCGTATCTGCCCTCTAATACGGCCCACCGTGAATCTAAGCAAAATCACCTCAGCACTTTGCCATTTCTCTCCCGTGCCCGGCTGCCCGCCGCGGAGGAGAAGGACGGCAACCGCAGAGGAGAAGCTCCGCCCCCTTCCCCCGGCCTCCCCTCCGTGGCCATGGATCCAACCCCCGCCGACGAGGACCCCCTCGCCGCCCTCTCTCTCCGCGGCTCCGATCTGCCCGCGGACTTCGCTGCAGGCCACGAGATCGACGAGGACGAGGACGATGGATATGCGACGGCCGCCGCGTGGAGGGAGGGACTCGATGAAGAGGACGGCGGCGCAGGTCCTCCCAGCCCCAGCAGCAGCGGCTGCGCCGGCGAGCGCGCAAGCAGCCTGGCCTCCAGGACCGGCGCCAACGGCATCGAGGAGCCCGACGCCGCTCCGCCCCTCGCCCCCGGCGCCGAGGACTGGGCGCAGGGCAAGAAGCACGCCGACGAGGTGCTCTCTGCCCTGTTACATCTCCTTGCACATGGAGTCTTGTTTGTCTCTTGAACTACATCGATCATCTAATTATGATTTATTTACCCCTCAATTCACTCTTCGTTGGTAATTTGGATGCCCGGCGATGACATTAGTTAATTGCCATGTAGCTTTAGTGATGATGTATATCCATTCCATGCTCACTCGTAAATGTATTTACTCATCTAAAAACTACCAAACTCTGTAAATGTTTTACTCTAGTTGCTAGTTGCTACTGCTGGAGTTGTACCCTGAGTGTGTTCCTTTCCTCGATGTTCCAGGACGATGTTTCAGCTTCATGGAGGAAGAGGAAAAAGCATTTCTTCATCTTGAGCAATTCCGGCAAGCAAGCCAATATACTCTAGGTAAGGTAAAATCACTTATGGGGAAAAAAAATCGTGATAGAGTTTACCAGGAAAAACCATAACATCCCATTTCCTTCATCTTGTTTCACTTCTAGGTATGGAGATGAGCACAAGTTAGCTGGGTTTTCTGCTACATTGCAGGTGATTCTTTCTTTTGTTGAGAACAGGTATGCAACGATTAGAGGTTAACATTAGATTTGACTGCCTTAACCTTTTCCTGTGGGCTGTGCTAATTTTTTCCTCTTGGTGATATTCTTTTGTTTTTATCCAGTGCTGACCATATCAAATTTGTGAGAGCCGGAAAACATCAGGTCAGGTGGCCTTGTCCAAAATTTACTCTGTTCATTTAATCTTAATTCAGACTTCAGAAGGACAATGCATGCGTTCTTCGACCGAGGCCTGAACAATCAGACACCACTTAAGATGGACATCTCACTTGCAAACCCTTTTATGTACTAACTGTACTATACTAAGTTGATTGTACACTCTCCTTCCTTGCAGATAGTTTTCCTTGTCAAAGGTCCTATATATTTAGCTTTTATAAGCTGCACCGAAGAGTCATTTGAAGGATTGAGGGGACAACTAGAGCTCATGTATGGTCAGGTGCTTCCACTGTTGCATTCATCTTAACACATTTGAATTTCTTATATTTTTATTGTGATTGTTATACAGCCATGCGTTTCCATACCTATCCTTATTTCTCTGTCTGAAATCACAAACTTGCAGATGTTGCTTATATTGACAAAGTCGGTCAACAGGTGCTTTGAGAAGAATCCAAAATTTGATATGGCACCACTTTTAGGTGGCACAAATGCGGTTTTCCGATCTCTTATACGTGCGTTCAGCTGGTCAGCTTCTTTCCTTTTCCTTTCCACGGATCTCATCTTAATTCATTCTGGACTTTAGTGCTTAATTGATATCTTACTGAACCATTACACAGGAATCCTGCTACATTTCTTCATGCATACACATGCCTTCCCCTCGCCCAAGCAACAAGACAGGCTGCTAGCGCAGCTTTGCAGGACAATGCTGATTCAGGAGTTCTATTTGCACTGTTGATGTGTGACCACAAGGTTTGTCTAATATCCTGCCATGACTTCCATTTTGATACTAACCCCATTTGACGTATTCATCTTACTGTACTGGAGATATGCTTATTTGGTAGGATGTAACACTTTTCTTGTTATAGTTACTTCTGAACACTCTTTAGGTGCCATTCGAACTTTCTAGAGCTTTATATAACATGGGCATAAAACTAATTTTATCTTCAGTCACTTACGTCTTTCACCATATCCAAGCTGATATACCACATTTCTGAGAATTTCTGTAGAAACCCTGCCATTTTTATTCTTTGGTACCAGATGGTTTCAATCTCTCCAGCAGATTCAGTGGCTTCTGTGCTATTGGTTTAACTTTTAAATCATTCGGGGAAGCCTATGATTTTTACAACCTGGACTCGTGGGAGCATGGTTTCGGCATAAGGTACGACAAGAGTAGGCTCAATGTCGAGAAGACAAAGTGTATGCATGAAGTGGTTTGCGGTTGCTCTGTAAGTATTCTGTTGTTACAAAACCTGAAATTGGGAAGAAATCAAAGAATCTGAATGACACAACAATCATCATTGTGCTGATGCGCAATGATATTTTTGCATTTTCATGGCAAACCCATAAAAAGAAAACAGCAACCCGTGCCTCTACGAGTGCCCAGCAATGATTAGATTGCCTCAAACATCTGAAAATGAACTGAGCACAGGGCAAACCACAATCATTCATTGACGCGGACATGGGGTTTCATGATAACATGGGCCGGTGCTCTGCCATTGATTTTGCAAAGGTATTATAATTAAGCAAGAAGACGAAGTGTACGCTGGAAGTGGTTTGTGGTTGCACTGTAAGTTTCCTGTTGATACAGAACATGCAGCTGGGAAGAAGTCGATGATTCTGAGTGGCGAAGTGATGATGATTGTACTAATTTTTTATTTGTGTTTTGCATTTCACAGGCCAAAACCACAGAAGAGAATAGCAGTTCATGCCACCGCAAGTGCCGAGCAATTGGTGTCAGGGTGTCCAAATGCACATGTTTTTTCTGGCATTACATGCGTCTCCAGTTTGCTAGGGATGCATAAGAGAGCTATGAAGAAAAACGGAATAAAACGGTGAGTTTCATTTTGTGTTTTTTGCAGTACCATATGGTTTTGTGGACATGACTAACCAAACAAGAAAATGGATTTGTTTCCCTTGTAGGGCGGTGTGGCCGTTAATTAAGTGTAACATGTCGGAACAGAGGCATGTAAGCAAGATCTATAGACGAGCAATGTTCGAACAACTTGGGGAGCTGTTGTACCAAGCGCACGCGTACCGGATCGAAAGCGACGCACACACAGGCAGAGAGGCATGAGAAGTGGTCAAGGGTTGTTTCTGAGGTGCAAATATAGGAAACTGCCAGAAAATTCGAGTGTGATGAGTGTGGTCTGTTTGAGCATATGGGCATGTAATGCTGCCACGTGATGAAAGTAAGCATAACTTTATATTTTCAGTCATTCGAAACTCAGTGTGAGTTGGCTTGCGTTGCTGATTCCGCTGTGATGCAGGTTATGGATGTCCTGGGCTACACACGGATACCAGCGAATTTGATCCTGAAGACATGGGCAAAGGATGCGAGGGATTTTTGCCGCCACACCTTCAGATATACCAGCGAGACCATGCTAGAAGCAGGACAATGATACATCGGCACACAAACCTGTAAGTACATGCCATGGAATCGGTCCGGCTCGGTGATGTATCCGCAGAAGCATATGAGAAAGGGATGAAGTTGATTAGAGATGGTATCGCTTGCCGAGTATGATGATCTTAGATATGGTCTAGGGCTGGAAGATAGGCCTGTAGCACCAGTCGCTGCAATTACCAAGGCTAATGAACTTACAACAGATGCAGAACATGCAGGTAGAGACATGTAGCCATACACTCTGGTTGGTCTAGGGGCACCTAAGAAGAAAAGAAAGCCAGGGCGACCGACGAACACATCAGTGACAGTGATCGTTGATTAGCTGGCCGAGCTCTGGCGTTTTGACAGTCGGAGTCGTCGGACTAGCGTGGAGCCTCGACAACGATCTCTTTGCACAAGTATGGTCCCAACCACCCGTGTCCCTGTTTGTTTGTTGCTTTCTCAAATTTGATCCATGTCCCATCTCGTGGCTTAAATTAACAAGAAACCGATGACCAATCGCATTTGCTTGGCATATTTGCCGGCGACATGGTGCCCAGTGTGGAGGGGGAGAGCTCTGTTCATGTCCAAGATGCCAAAGAGATCCAGCTGGAGGATCATGTGGGAGGCGCATGGCCTGTTAGAGGTAATAGATCAAACATCAACCCTGAGTTGTTTTGATGCGGATGAGCCGGCGGGCGTGGAGGAGCTAGACACCAGCGACCTTGCTGGTGAAGTGGTGGCTGAGCACGAGCCTGATGCCGAGCGAGCAGGTGATGTGGGCGTGCCTACACCGCTGGAGGAGTACGATCAATGTGTCATGGTGTGGAACTCTGACGAACGGAGAAGAGGAAGTGTGCTTGTCCAGCACGAAACGTTGCCGTCTCTGCTAGCTGCTAGTGAATCATCAATGTACCACTTGGAATAAAAGTTTAGTGGCTGGAGGTGTGTCTGTCGTAGTAGGATTATTCGGTGTTGGTAATTATGTACTAGTTAATGATGCCATGTGTCTGGCTGTATCATCTTTTGTCTGAATGGCGTGCGTGCAGTTCCTGCAGTTAAACTTTTGGGCAAGCTAAAGAAAAAGATTTGCCTGGGCAGCTTGTCCATGCAATGTTAGTACTTAATTTTTCTCTTGCTGGCTGTCGGGGAAATTTTTTGAGGTGACGACAGCTGTGGCCCCTCTTTATGTGCGTTGGGTGGATAGTGGGGGCGTGGGTAACGGCAACGCCCGTTTTCTCCCGACAGGTATAGATGCCCCTGCTAGTCAGTACCGCCCCTGCTGTCGTCTGTTCTATGGGCCAGGCCTGAAATTCAGTCCAGCGAATACAAGCTGAAATACGGGAGTGGGCATGCATCCCGATGCTCCTGGGTGGTCCAGATAGCGGGAGCATCTGGACCCGGGAGCCAGATTGCTTTTCCGGACGGAGGGCGTATATCTTAGTGTTGTATCTACTCCCATTTATTGTCTTTTATGAAAGATTTTTTTGATATGTCTTGGATTCTGTGCTAAGATCTATATCTAGATTAAGATAATGGTGTTCTCTTTCTCATCATTAAATGGTGTGCCGCATTACATTTTTGCTTAGGTGGCATGGCTAATATATGTAACATTGATATGGAGGGAGTACTACACAGTGTAGCATTGTGAGTGCCCTCGTTTGTACAAACTGGTTCTCATTTTTATGATTCTATCCATTTAATGTGATTGTACAAACTGGTCCTCACAGTGTAGCATATATTTTATATTTTATTAGTCATATGGATGGTGAAAGTTTGGTTCAAAATACTATGGGGCCTAATAAACCTGGACGGAGGTAGTATGTCTATGTTGATATAAATTTAGGAGATATTCTAAATTAATTATGCACATTGAATAGAAGATGTAGTCTAATCAAACCTACTAAATAGCCAATCATTTGAGTTTCTCTTTTTTTTCGGTGTTCAATGACTAGGCGGGCACCCCACCAACAACTCACTTGCATAGAACCATGTGCGGTCTAGAACATCCCACTCACCTTAATTGTCGTTACAATGTGACACTAATGTAGAATACCCATTTGAAGATCGAGTTGCAGAGAAGGGCCCAGTAAACCATCACTTATAATATAAACCATTGACGGGGAAGTCCATCACCTGTCAGTGGACATCATAACCACCTATATATTTTTTAGTGTGAGAGTATTAAAAATGTTGCAAAGTTCTCTTACATTTTATCTCAAAAAGCGAAGATTGCAAAAATAGTGCGAACACATGTTAGATGTGGGTTTTTTGTGTTACATGGATTAGACGTTGAAGATCATGATTTTGGAGGGTTTTTAGGTTGTTAATGCATAGATGCATAGCGACACCCTTAGAAAATAAGGCAGGGGCATGATTTGAACTCAAGAGCACTTTGTCCAAGGAGAAACACACTAACCAACTAGGCCATCATAACAATTGTGACAATTCACTTCCTTTTGTTTTCTTCTTCTTCAGTTCACGGCCGGCATCGGTCCATTGTTGAACCGGTGCTTTTATCACTATTTATATTTTGTTTTTTTTCTTTTTTTCTTTTTCGTTTTCAAAAGTGCTCATACTTATGAAGTTTTTTTCAAATTTTCAAAAAATGTTCAATTTTTAAATTTTGTTAAAAACTATGAATATTCACTTTTAAAAAAATTGTACATATGTGTCAAAAAAATGTTTAAAAAGAAAAATGATCACATCTATATAATTAAATTTTCTGAACAACTATTAAATAGAAAAATTGTTCATTTAAATAGGAAAATGCTCACATCAAAATATCAAACACTTTTAAAATTTCTGAACATCTATTAAATATAAAATAAAATGAAATATATCAATCAACGACCGATTTATTGTTCTTTTTTTGTTTCTTTTTCATTCCTGATGTTCTCATTTTTTTTCCTTTTTCTTCTTTTTATTTTTCCAAAAATGCTCACATCAATATAATGGACCCAATTTTTTCACATGTTAGCATCACCATGCCAAGCATCCATGATAAATTTCATTAAGTTCTGCCATTTTATGCATTTACTAAGGGTTCCCAGTGAAAAAACCCTAAAACACTAACCAAACGTGACACAATGTGCGTTCTGCGCGTTTGAATTCCTTCAAATTTTACATGGAGGCCTGCTATCACATGCTAGAAATTTTGGTGTCATGTCATGCATGAAAAGAAGCACACCATGTTCAAAGGTGGTGCTTCGTGTAGGCCGGTAGGGCAACTTTGCATTGCATCCACTTTTTCACATAAATAAAATGGACCCAAATCTTTTCCACACACTAGCATCACCATGTCAAGCATCCATGATACATTTTATTTATTTCTGTCATTTTCTGCATTTTCTTTGGTTTTCTAAGTGAAAAAACCCTAAAACACTAGTCGAACGCGACGCAACATGCGTTAGGTGTCTGAATTCCTTCAAATTTTGCATGGAGGCCTAGCATGAGCATGCCCACATCGGCAAAATTTGGTGTCATTTCATGCAAGCCCAGAAGCACACCATGTTCAAAGGTGGTGGTTCAGGTAGGCCGGAAGGGCAAGTCAGGATGCATTTTTTTCACATCACTAAAATGGACTCAAATTTTTTCCACACACTAGCATCACTATGACAACCATCCATGATACACTTCATTGAGTTCTGACATTTTATGAATTTTCTAGGATTTTCCGGTGAAAACCCCCCTAAAACACTAGCCGAACGTGACGCAACGTGTGTTAGTTGTCCGAATTCCTTCCAATTTTGCATGGAGGCCTGCCATAAGCATGTCCACATGCTGGTAAACTTTGGTGTCATTTCATGTATAGCAAGAAGCACAACATGTTTATATTCCCAAATGTTGATGTTGTACACAAATTGCAAACCACATACTTTGTTTAACTTTATCAATGTTTTCAAAACACAAACATTTATTAAATTTATGAACAAAAAATCCTAAAGTGGGAACATTTTTTTAATTTGTAAAAGATATTTGAAACAATATCATATTTTGGTGTTGCAAAAATATTTCAAATTTTAAAATACGTTTTAAAATGAATAATAAATTTCAAAAATAAAAAAAATGGAATTAACGAGAATAGAAAAAATACACCCAGACCTTGCCCAACCAGGTGACAACATCGCTTCCGTCGGGTGTATGTTGTGCCGGCCCAAGCGTTTGCCAATTTAAATAAAGTTCGTCAAATTTCAAAAGGAATGTTCAGACATTTCCCTTTTTTTTCTATTTCATACATGTTTAGACATTTTAAATGTGTTTGATTTTTTATGAGAGCATTTCTCTATTTAAACAAACGTTTTGGTTTAAACAAACAATTTTTCTATTTAAAATATGTTCAAAATTTTTAATTATACTGATGTGCACATTTTTCTATTTAAACGAGCAATTTTTTGACATATTCGTATAATTTTTTAAAAAATGCTAATATTTGTACTTTATGAGCAAAATATAAAAAAGTCTACTTTTTTGAAATTTTTAACAAAATTTTATAAGTGCGAGCATTTTTGAATAATAAAAAATAATAAAAAAAGAAATAGTGAGAAAAGGCCTGGTTCAATAACGGATTGGCCCATCCGCGAACTGAAGAAGAAGACAAAAAAACAAGTAAATAGGCACCAGCATTAGGATGTCCTAATTGGTTAGTGTGATTCTCCTTAGACCAAGAGGTCTTGAGTTTGATTCACGTCACTTGTAAAACAAATTTAAGAAAGTGAAAAAAGCATAGGGCGCCGCAAGAAAAAAAATGGCGCCGCGTATCGGCACGGGTGAAAAGATCATCCTACCCTTTATTATGAAGGGGTATAGAAAGATCTCAGCCGTCAATGTGTTTAGGGGGGTGTATCAAAGGAAAAGTGAAGAAACAACAACATTGTTTTGGAATGTTCATGAAGTGATCAAGACCCAACTTTGATAGTGGCTATACAGTGGAGAGATTTAACCAGAAAAGGAGGAGGTGGGCTAATTGGCCCAGCTGGAGCCCGATGCGGCATGTAACAGAGTTTGGTTCACACTCCCCCCTCTCTCTCTATGTGTGTGTGTGGGGGGGGGGGGACGAGGCCAACTTCGCCCTGACATGAAGATCGAGGAAGTCGTTGGAGATCGAGGTGGACAAGTTGGCTATAGGCCATTCCTCCTCAAAAGATGCAGAGAAGAATGACCTTATGCCCGATGAGTGTGTGAGTTACATCTTGGAAAAAGCGATAGACACTAGTGCAGAACCGGGCAATAGCACCGGTTCGTAAGGCCCTTTAGTGCCGGTTCCATAACCGGCACTAAAGCCCCCCCCCCCCTTTAGCACCGGTTAGTCAGCTCCGGGGGCCGGGAACCCTTTAGTACCGGTTGGTAAAACCAACCGGTACTACAAGGTTTGGTTTTTTTTGGTTTTATGATTTTTTTCATTTAATTTTGTGTTTCCCATTTAATTCTTTTTTGTTTGCTGGTATTTTACGATACTACACATAGTACACGTTATGCATATATATATATATATATATGTATATAGGACGCGAGTATGGGACACCTAGGTGCCCAGGCACCTAGCCTAGATGCCGTCAGATCTGTTATTGGGTATAACCCGTTAACAAATAGGTGTTTATTTTTACATTTTCTTTCCATCGGTAAGAAATAATTTTCCATATCTATACATACCTCATACGAACTTTCCAGAAATAAGTGATGCATGCGAATTGAATACCTTGCTAAGAAATTTGCATGGCGTGGCTTGTTTTGGAAAGGGTATAACATGGAAAGGGCATTGCCTTCCAAAAATGTGGCTGTCATCAATGGACAATCGATTTTGGCGAAATTAAACCGAAATGATTTCCCGTCGGATACCTTCCTAAAATTTTGCGGGGCCTGTGTATTATGGAAATGGTATAACTAGGCAATGATATACTTTCCAAAGATGCGCCTGTAATTAATGTACATTTTTTTAAATAATGAACCACACGTACTGCCATGTATCATAGCTGATAGGTGAAAAAGAAAGGATCATTACGAATAGTTGCAAAACTCAGTAATTGTTGAATGTCGCACATTGTACTAGTTTGTACATATGTAGGTATATGTACATAGAACCACATGGGACATGTGGTTAGCAAAATCAAAATTCATATAGGTATATCTACATACAATTAGAAATAAGTCGGAAGTAAGACTATCAAACAATTGAAGTGGGTATTAAACTGGTATCGACAAACATGAGCAAGGTATGGCAACTGAGATAACAACGGACAACAGGATGATAGTCAGCCGGAACACAAGTTTGACCTGCTACTTGGGTTTTAAACTCGTTAAAAAGTTGGCAGAGGACGACACTAGAGTAACACGACCGTTGCTTAGTGTTATGCAAAAGACAAAATGAATGTGAAATCATAAATATATTGGCACTGTTATTATTAAGGACGAACAATCCATGCTTCAATAAGATGAAGGAAATTTTGGAAGAAAACTATTACACTTGTACTGAAACGTATCAGGTATGTAAAGGAGGATGGCCACATGTGGAAGTGTTGTGGCCAGGAAGCTGGCACTTCTTGCAGACTTTATTAATCTTTGACTTTGTCAAATTCTCTGGGTTTTCAGGACAACCAGTTCTGTAGTGTCCTTTCTCTTGGCAGCATGAACATGTCCGTTTTGTAGGTACACCACCTTCGGCAACAGATTTGAGCCTTGCTGTCCTCGGACGTCCTCGCTTCTTGCGTCGGTTTGGTGGAAGCACATCGCCATGAAGTTGAGCTTCCAAGATGTCCTCGTCTTCCATTTCATTGGCGCACTCATCATCAGACCCCGCAGATAAATGTGTAGACGTTATCTGGACTTGAAGTATATCCGTAGCATCTTCTTGGGTTGGCATCAAACGGATCTCCTGTAAAGCTTCGGTAATTTTCCTCATTGCAACATGGTACGCATCAACTGATACATCACCTTTGGACGATAGGTCCATGCAAGCTTCGAATAACAGGGTATGCCGGTGAGTCCTCGAAGCAGCAGCATCCATGTTGAACCTGCTTTTACTTCCTTCTCGGGCATTGCTCGTCCATCTTTTCTTGATGTATTTTTCTGGAAGATTCCGGCACCCAATATGCATCATAACCTGAAACAAAAATGAATAATATAATTTGACTCTAATTTCTTTGGAAAAAAGAATACTAGTACTGAAAGGGTCCATTGTGCATACCCTGATTATTTGTGAGCATAATATGCCCATGTGTTCAAATAACCTACAAATACATCTGTATTCCTCTTCATCTTTGTTTACATGAACTGGAAACTCCAACTTACTCCAGTTTTCCCTCGTATCACAATCCATGTGAACTGTTATGTATGTGCCATCATCTCTGATTTCTTGGACAAAGTAAGACGCACTCATGTATACCTGGTCGCTGAACTTCGCAAACATGGTGTCTGTGTAAACTTTAGCAGCTTTCCTCTCTATTGGCGAACCACATCTCGGCTGCCTTGCATCCTGTGAATATGAGAAGTGGCAATGACATGAGGTATGGTAATGAATCTCATTTAGAAAATGGAAAAGGTATATTTGTATTATATTATAAATGTACCTTTGATGTGTCGAACTCACGTTTGTCCTCAGCCGCAATCCTATCAGCAATAAACTTATCATATTGTTTAACGAAGTTATGCATGATTGATGATGGTGAAACGTAGGCTTTGAGCACATGATTCATGCACTCGCTGCGTTGCGTTGTCGTCATCTTTGCGAAGAAAAAATCTTTGAAGTATGGTGGTGCCCAGAGAGCACGTTTATCCCACACATCTTGTAGCCAGGTGTTGCTATGGAGATCATACTCAGCAATAAGTGAGTTCCAAGCATCTTCAAACTCATCTATGGTCCTTGTATGATTAAGAACTCTATGGAACTTGTCTTTGAAATCAGATGTCTTGCTGTAAAGATTAGGACCGATATGTTCTTTGGCTTTCCCAAAAACATGCCATTTACACCACCTATGGATTGTGTTAGGGAGTACAGCTTTGATGGCAAGTTCCATGGCCCTGTTCTGGTCTGCATTGTTTGTACAAAATAATTAGAATGTTTGAAGAAAAGAAAATGGAAAAGTGTTGTAAGGGTATGTGGAGAGTAAACCTGTGAGAATCCCAACTGGATGCTTATCTTCAACAGCTTTAAGAAAAGTACTAAACAACCACTTGAAGGCATCCTCTGATTCTTCTATAACCAGTGCGCAACCAAAGATGATAGTCTGGAAGTGATTGTTTACACCCACAAAAGGAGCAAAAGGCATACCATATATATTTGTTTGGTAGGTAGTATCAAATGTGACCACGTCACCAAAGTGCTTGTAACTATCCCTAGACCAAGCATGCGACCAGAAAACATTTTTTATCTTGCCATCCTTTCCAACATCGACAGCATAAAAGAAATCTTTGCTTGATTGTTGCATTTCTACAAATAGCCGTAATGTCTTCTTGATGTCATCTGTATTTTCTTCAATTCGGATTGCCTGTTTAATACTTTGAAAATACATCCTAGTGAAAGGCAGCATCGATGCTCCTCCGGCAACCCCGGCTATATATCCATACATTTGAGTTGTGGTGCTGTTGTTTTCCATCATATCTTTCATAATGCGCTTGGTGCCCTCACCGATTTTGTTATGTGATTTCCAGTTACGGGTCATACCTGTGCTGGTTGTAAGGGGGTGATTGTGTTCTTGCCGGAGTTCTGTGATGATCCACTTATGTTCTTCATGTCTGTGTATGCGCATCATGGCACCGCAACCTCTCTTCACAGATTTCTGAACCCCCTTAGATGGCTTGCCCTGAGAAAGGAAAGACACGACAATAGAAAAACTGAATGATCCCACAATCATGAATTAATATAGTTTGAGGGATAAACGATAAGTAGCACATACCTCGCATGAGCATACAAATTCGATGTAAGTAGTGTCACCAGCAACATTTTTGACTTGTTTTCGGATTCGTATACCAAACCCGTTTCTCAACGCGTACATGTTAAAAAACTGGAAGGCATCCGTGTCTTCATGGAATACCTGACCTAAAAAAGGATCCATAATGGTTGCATCGCAGTATTCTGGTGGAATAGTAACCAGCGCAGTTCCGGAGTCATCACTAATTATAAATTATAGAATGAGTCAGTACTCAGCACAAATTTCTAGAAGAAAAAATGGCTAATATGTCTATAACGTAGGGAAGATGAGTATAGTAGTATCAGAAATGACCTGCCACTGGTAGTCCTGCCTTGATTAGAACAATCCAGTGAAGAACATCCTTCCGTGCCACCAACGACTTCTCCTTCAGAAGGAGTGGTCATTAGGTTTGCGCTTCAGTCTATGGGGTTTCGTTGTGAAATGGTGTGTCTGGGAAGGAGGGGTTCTCCTTTTAAATACCCATACGTGAGATAGGGGACTCCACTAGCCATGATCAGTAACTGATTCGGGTTATTTACTCTTAGTCATGGTGTGATTCATTGCCTAGCTAATTACTAGGAATTAGCGATTTGTTGCATTCACTAGAATTGGTACAACGTACAAGGCAGTGCACAAGCACTTTCTCAGCTTCCATTTTTACGAACGATTTTAGATTGCATCTTAATTGCAAGACACCTAGTTAAAGAATCGTCGCTGATTCTATATTAAAAAAATGATCTTTGCTATGATACTTTGCCTAACATTTTTTGTTAAAAAATGAACTGACTACTGTGACCACTAGAGAAGGTGTCGATATTGGTTATGTACAATGACAATGAAAGTACGATGGCAGTGTGAGTACTCGTTTTTTATAATTCGAAGAGACGTTGGTGAGGATGTTGGTTACTCCAGCAGAATAACGTAAAATAGTAGTCAGTAAAGCGGTCGCCACTTTCATGGATCCGTCAACTCAACACTGGATCAGTTGCTACTCCAATGAGCCCACCATGATCTATGTGGCGCCATTTAGCTATGATATTTTTTGACGGCCGGGTATTCGAAGAGAAGATTTTTGATCTCATTGAAGTATTGTAGACCCAAATGAGTTGAAGTATAAATCCAGAACAGAGGAGAAAATTGTAGTCTAATTTGTATGAAGCATCGTTTATGAATTTTAACTATCGGCGCTAAAAAGTACAATCCCAGGACAGGTACGTGGGAATATGAACCGACAACATGATACCCAATGGAACGTATGAAGAGATTGAGCATAAAATGAAGCAAATTGTCGTATTTATTACACGGAATGTTCAACACTTTTTTCGAAAGTGACAACAAGTTCGATATAATTATGCAAAATATGAAATAAAGGTAATAAGACAGTCTTCATTTCTTCACGATGACTCCATCCTCGTATTGCCTCACAAGTTGTTTGACGAAATCTGGAAGTGCCGCTACATTATCTCTGATGGTAAGAATGTCCATTAGAATGTTGGCCCTAACCTTGTCAATGCAAGCCTGTGTTGACGATAGGAAGTAAGTAATGGAACACAAGGATGATAGTTTTTTTTATTGAAAATGTTGTAAGAAAAAATATGGATGGCTTACTGAAATGAGCTCTTTGGCGACCTCTGTCCGCTTCCAATTCTTCATGAACTCCAAAGTATAAACACCACTCTCAACCCTGCATAATTAGATGTAACCGGTATTAATTAAAACAGTAAAATCCTGAATTATCATGAGACGTAAGGTTAGGCAGAAGAAATTCTTACTCAAATCGGTGTGTAGGCACAACAGGTTCCTTATAAGCCCATGTAGTTACATCTTCTTTCCAGTCACTGAAGAACAGGGTCAGGCATTGTTGCATGGCAGAAGCCAACATAGGTACAATCCATGTATGTCTACTGTATTGCCTAACATCCTCGCTCTTTTCAGACTTACTAGAGTCAAGGATGTAAATAACTCTGTGATGCAAGTTGAATGTGTAACAAGACCAGTGTTTAATATCGCATAGGGAAACATGAATCTGCAGTGACCATATACCCGACCGTTAGACAAAGCACACTAATGTAGCTTAGCAAAATTTGTATTTGTATCTGAATAACACTTACATTTTCGCACTTGGAGACGTTGTACTTGAGGTGCGGACCAGTGAACTATTGTCGAAACAATTCTGGGTTCCAACAGTCTCCACCAGCAATTGCATGAACCTGCAAAGTCTTATGTAAATAAAAGTTTGGGTAATAAATTCAAATATGCGGAGCAGGATAACAAGATAACTAACCCCAAAATCAGGCTCAATAAAATGGCGTTTTCCATAAGCGTCAGTTTCCCCATACATCTCAAAATCCAGTTGAATGAGCCTTCTAGTATAAAGACTCACGGTTGGATACTCAACTCTGTCATTGCCTTCAATGAAATTACGGATGTCTGTCCCCGTTAGTTTGATCGCGGTTGGCTTGACATGAGCTACCCAAGTAGAGCTAGATGTAGGGGATAATTAGTAAACATTGTGAACTTCAGAGGTTTTGGGTATGAACCAAAAAAAATATGAAGTTGAAATACCTGGATACATCTTCAGTCTGATAGTTCTTAATCCAGTTAACTAATACATTCATCACGTTTTCTGGACAAGAATGTACAGCGGCCGCGTTACCAAATGGAGAGTTAATAGAATACTTGAAGCGCTGACGTTGAGGTTTGTTATGGGTAGAAAGACTGAAGTCCAAGATTTTGGGTTCAGGGTACTCCCGTTTTATGCTACACACATGCTTTAGTTCTCCTTGGCTGTTCTCAACGTACATGTCTTGTAGAATAATGCAGCTAGATGCTGCTATCTCACGTGACATAGAGCGTGGTGAGATAGGACAACGGCAGTCTGCAGATTCTGCGTAAAAATGCAGTAAAAGTAAATAAGAAATGTAAATGAGAAAGGAATGAAAATGTATGTAACTAATACCTTTCTTTGATTCTTGTTCTGGTGTTTGGTCAATGCCGAGATCAAAGGAGGGTGGCTCTATATCGCACAATGAAGGACGTGGGTATGTTTTGTTCAGGTTCAAGCTCGTCTCTTGCTCACTGTTAACCGACCGATTTAAATCGAGTGACCCATTTGAACCTGGTGTACACATTGATGTACATGCTTGCTGAACTATCTGTAGACAGATATACACAACGTATTGGATTGCAGCCACTATGCTAAACTACTATAACTAGAGAACCATGAAAATACCTTGCTATTATCAGGATTTATATCTGATGGGACATCGCCACTTTCAGTTCGAAAAGCCGACATCATACTCATTGTAGGTCTGCTGTAACAGACATCACTTCTTGGACGTAGCTGCAAAAAAATAATGCATGTAAGGACATAAAAAATGAAGATAAATATGTAAAATAGGTCCTAATTCATTATGATAGGCAGACTATAATGTAACAGTGAGATTGTTTTATACCTGCATCATCCCAAACTGGGTTGGCTTGTACTGAGTCTTCTCTTTGAGGTCCATACTCATTCTTACTTTTATTGCATGTTTATCATACACCATAATTCGTGGGAAACAATCATGCTTGAGACTTAGCGGACCCAGTTCTAGGTTGTCCAAGTAGAATATCTGAATGTAGAATGTAATTATTAACTGAAATTAAATGCAAGCTGTTTGTATAAAGTTAGATTTGTTATGCAATGTAAATACCTGCAAAAAGATGACACACCCATTTATATATGTGGCTTTTGTTTCATCACTGAGCTTGTTGGCCAATGCCCGCGCTGCTGCTATAATGTCATTAACGACATACCTTGCCCAGTTCCAATTATGTATGTCATCCAAATTTTTGAGCGCCATAAAATACCTCGGACATATATTGTCCAACAAAGTTTGGGCGCAAGGAATTTTGTCATCACAAGTAGAATGAATGCAGTCTTGAAGGCAGCAATTTCATCATCCGACATTGGTGCTTCATGTTTCTTGCTTAGAATATCAGTGAGTACAGTTCTCGTGATTTTTTTAAACTCCGGGACGTTCAGTCGGATGCATATTATATTTTTTATGTGGTTGATTTCTTCTATGGAAGGAATTCGCAACTCCTTTCCCGTGAATGGAATACCCAGAACTTTGTGAACATCACCATCAGTGAAGTAGAGAAGAGTTCCATCACCCATTCTAATTGCTATATCTTCAGTGGATACCCTCGATAGAAGGTTGTGACTAAATTCACGAGAGTTTGTGATTTCCGGTAGTTTTAAAATTCCGTCGAACTTCATCTCCCTAACTAAGCGTTTCTTTTCATCGTCAAAATCTTTCACGATGGACGAAATTGAAACGGGTGTGCATCTAGAAACCGGCGCTACATATTTTACGGGAAGTGTTGATGACCTGACTGGTGGCTCCATGAAGTCATCATCGTGGTCTATAGTGGCAGCCATCTTTCCACGACCAACCCCAAGAATTTTCTTTCTTCTTGCAGTAGCACTCTTCTGTAACCTAGGCATGAATATACCTAGAAATGAAAAGAAATATCTAAATTGCTATAGCTGTGATGGAGAAAAACGACCGAAATTGGCGACCATGAAGGTGACACTGGCTACGATGGCCAAGCTAAACGAAGGGGGGGCGTTACCTAGGTATGCTTGTCTGAAGATTAACGATGGAACGATGATGATCTGGGTATGCTTTTGGGCAAGACAAACGAAGGAGAGGTGAAATCAGCATGGTGTGCCCATGTAGAAAATGAATCAAGGAGTGGATCACGTATAGGTGGATGCTTTGAATTCCCCCCGCTTTAATTCCTCGGCCAAATTATGGCAGTGCATGAGCCCTCTTTTTGGTAAGCAATCCGATTTGAGTGCAGCTTTTATTTTTGGAAACGGTCGAAATAAATAGCAACAAAATAATATGATCCATTATGATAGGTATTAATTTATCCGCATGCAATATTTTTGGAAGGTGTTAATCGTGACTGGCTAATAAATATTTTTATTATTATGGAAGGTCCAAATTCGTGTGCATGCAAATGTATTTAATGTTTTTAACGGATCTGGGGCTGGGCAGTTGTAAACCCGTTATATCTCGATAGGATCATGAGTTAATCGAACGGCTGATGTTCTAGGTGCCCAGGCACCTAGGTGCCCTAGTTATATATATATATATATATATATATATATATATATATATATATATACAGCCGGTCTATTCTCATAACATTATGAGAATAATATTCTCATAACACTTCCGAACTGCATTGGAAAATTGCATTGGAAAGCTATGCGCACTGCTTCCTTCTTTTGCTGCGAACCACATAGAGGTGCAGCAGGAAACATTCATTTAGCAATGTTTCTGGCTAGTTTGATCGATTTCTACTGGTTTATTTGTGCGTGCGCTGATTTAATATGTGGTTAAGCACTGAATTCAGCGAGAAAATGACGGAAATCCTTGTATTTGGCGGATCTGCGTCCGTTCTTCCGCTGGTGGAGGAGTTTCGCATCTTGCTGTTGGCTGTTCGTATTCTATTGATGTTTGTGTGTTACCATTATTGCGTTGATGTTTGTGTTATTCCGCGACAGATTAATCTGCTAATAGGATTGAAATTTCAGTATAATTTGTCGAGTATCTCTCTGTTCTAGCGGAAAAACCTCTGTTCTCTGTTCTTCCCCGTGCGGATCGAAATTGTTGCGTTTTGTATGTAATATTCTGTTGTTTTCGGCAATTACAGGCTGCTTTTGATCTATCCGTATGAATTGGAGCGGATTAAGTTGTTAATTTTGAAGAATTTAAGTTTTTTGTCCATGTTTTTTTGCGGCGCGACTTGCTCTGGTCGTTTCTCAAAGATGTTTTTTGAGATTTTTTGCATTATATAGTTGTTAGAACTGCATTGCAGGCTGTGTTTTTCGTCTGTGAATCGTGGTCAAGAGCGGTGGACTGCAGTAATATGCAATGCGCGGTGAATTTTTGTAGTGCGGCGAACTGCATTAATATGCAATGCGAGCCTGTATGAACTGCATTACAGCCACGGGGGTGTGGGGGGACTAGTTTGATAAGTTTTTTTGATTGGTCAAGCGTGGTGGACTGCTTTTTTGCGTTGCTTCTAGTGTATTTTCTTTATGAGAATTCCGATTATAAGTGAACTGCTTTTTTACATATAGTTTTTCATGTGCATCCTATCAGCAGCAGCAGTTGAAGAACATCCATACTGGAAACCCCAACCGAGCTTTTCCTTTTTTTTAACCCAGATACGGAACTAGAGTTTTTTTAATAAAAGAGGACTGCATCAACCTTCTTAATAGCAGCAGTTTTGTGAAAGAATTCTCTATGTGAACTGCTCTGATAGTTTTGTTTTTTATGTGTATCCTAGCTACAGCAGCAGTTTTGAAGCAATATACATACTGAAAACAGACTACTAAGAACTGCATATAGTTGATAGATAGAAACCAAGGTTCTGCGCTCATAATTAACATAGTACATCATCAAGCAATCTAACGCAACATAAGCAAACGTTGTCCCAAAGCAAACTACAACGAAAGCAATCTAATCTACATACGCAGAGGGAAACTAATCGAGCACTTGCGACAGGAATCCTTGGCTTTCAGCATCTGGCCTGCTTCACGAGTTCCACCCGTTGGAGTTGGAGGTGGAAGTTGATGCCCCCTTGCCCCACGGCTTCCAGGATGACCTCGGGCGCTTCCTGGTCTTCTCTGTTTCAGCGCGCGCGAGGCCTTTCTTCATTGTGGTGATTCGGTTCCATATCTCGAACGCAGTGTAGGCGTCCTTGGCAGCATACTCGACGTGCTTGGTGCTGAGAATCGAAGTCCACAGGCTGTGGTCGTGGTCTGTCATCTTCATCTTCATGTCTGCGTACTCGTCGTCGATGATGGCAGCAGCTACATCGCCAAGCGAGTCCAGTAGCTTCGTTCCATCAGGCACCCTCCAGTTCGTCTGGATGTCAACGAAGTTGGGGATGTGGAGGTTGCAGCGTGCGAGCTTCTCCTTGTCCTGCTTGATGGCGAAGCTAGCGAACTCGAACCTAAGGAAAGTGAACCGCAAGTTATACCATTCGGAACTGCATTCATAGGCATATAGAACTGCAACACGTACTCGGCAGAGAGAATTTCTTACCTTGGGTCGCTGAGGAACCTGTCGAAGGGGATGCATCTCTAGCCCAATGTATCACATACCTGGAAAAGAAGCACTGGGTGGTACTTGCCGATGGATAGTTGAACCAAGGCCGCCCTCTCGTGGTCGGGTGTGTACTCCACGTCGATGCCGACGATCTTCTGGCGGCGCCGCTGGAGAACTGTCTTGAACTCTTCGACGTACGTCGCCATGGCGGCGACGTCGATGGTGTAGATCACCTTCAGCTTCGTGTTCCCGTGCGCATGCACGTCGTCGTAGGTCCTGCTGAACCCCATGGCTGCAAAGAGGAGGAAGAGGAGGAGGAAGGGGCAGCGTCGTGTGTTTTGTGCGGACGGTCTGGATGATGGAGCGCGGGATTTAAATGGGAGCGGCAGCAACTTCTGCCGAGGCCGCGATCTCGTCTCCCAACCGTGTTGGCGATCGTGGGTTCGTGATGATCGTTGGAGTTCGTGCGGCGTGCAACCGGCGGGATAGAGGAGGGGTTGGGGGCGCGGGCGCTTCGGGCGATAGTGGGCACATTTATTTTAGGGCAGGCGAACGGAATCGTCCGTCGTAAGCGAACTGCATCGCTTCAGAAGCGGAATCGTCCGCCGTAAACGAACTGCAACGCTTCAGAAGCCGAGGCGGTTTTCCGTAAGCGAACTGCATCGTGTTACAACACCGAGACGTTTTTTTATTTTTTGTCTATGACCTGTGGGCCTGTCGGACGGGCTTTTATTCATTAAGTCTCTCTTGCAGCCCCTTGCCCGCTTCCACTTCCCTCTCCCCCGTGCCCGCACAGAAATCCCCCCCGCCCTCGTGCTCTCGTGGTGGAGAGCGACGACGCCCGCAGCCGCCGCCGTCCGTAGGGGCTCTCTGGTGGTGGAGGGCGACGACGCCCGCAGCAGCCGCCGTCCGTAGGGCGCTTCCTCCACCGTTGCCGTCCGCACCCGCCTCGTCCGGCCGTCACTTCGTCCCACGGTGAGCCCGAAATCGCCCCTAATCCGTTCCAGATCTTGTGCTAGGGTTATTTTTCGTGCCAGCATTCTCTTCTTAAGGTTGTTTTGTATGCTTGAAATTGAAACTCCCTATGGATTGAAAGTTTTTCTCTGCCTGAATTTGGGGTTTGCTGTCTAGGGTTTAATTATTATCCCTTGCTGATTGGAGGCACAGTATGGCTTCTTCCTCACCAATTGATGCGTCACCAGTTAGAACGGCTTCTCCATCTGGTAACTACATCATAGTGAACTGCAGTTTTCATTCAGGGTCAATTTACTTCTTTTTGTTGAACGAAATAGCTCACTGCATCTTAGATTCCTTTTTAGTAAGGCCTTTTTTAAGACACACGTGGCAAACTGATATGAACTGCGTCAAGTTAATTGTTTTTTACTTTTTTGGAAGGACATTAAGTTAGTTGTTATGTTTTTTTGTTAAACATAAACTGCTAAAAGAGCACTGCATTTTGGACACTGCTTTGTATTTTTTTTGTCTATCCACTATGCGGTTTTGCGAAATCGATATGAGCTGCATTAAGTTTTAGTTTTTGCCTCTCACAGAACTGCATGAATTTGTTTTGTTTTGCATATCTAAGCGCACTTCTTTTTTTTATATGCGGTCAATTGGTCACTTGAACGAATTAGTGCACTGCATCATATAACCCTGTGCCAATGTCCACTTTCAGACGCGCGTGAATATGATATTCAAGCGACATGAACTGCATTTTTTAGGTTTACTGTTATGTTTTTAATTGTTAAACATAAACTGCTGGAAAAGTGCACTGCATTTCTACATTTTTTTGTTTTTCCAAGTTGATATGAGCTGCATTAAGTTTAGGTCTTCATCTCACACACACATCTTTTCTTATGTTTTTTCTCACCCACAGTTTTATCTCCTGGTGGGTCAGGGGGTGGTGGCGTTAACTATTTGATTACACGTTATTTCACAGCCGATGTTGTCGGTGTCGGTACATCTGATCAGGTCAACATTCCACCTGAGTTGAGTGAAACCCAGTCGCAATCTGTTGATGGCACAGAGCCAGTTACACAGGATTGGATGGTCCCTGATCAGATTGCAGCCGATGTTGAGAGGAGAAGGCAGAAAGCTATTGCGCTCGGTAATACTTTCGTGAAGGCTCATAGGGCGAAGCAAGTAAAGTTAGGGGAGGGTAAGGAGATAGGAAGGAGGATTGCAGATTCAAAGAAGTCTGCTAAATTTGCCCCCGCAAAGAATCCTGTGAAGAGGAAACTCAACACTGTCACAGAGCAAGGTTTAAGTTCTCCACGCCGGAGCCCGCGTGTTGATTACTCAAAGAGACCTAATTACGCCGAGGTTGATGTGGGTGGGATTCAAGGAAAGCGGAGACGGGCGGACGATCACTCTCGTGTTGATTCTGAGCGTCGATCTAAGCTTGCGCGGGAAAATACAGCTGAAGAAGCTCTGGACAGTGATTTTGATGAGGAGGATGTTGATGTTAGTAAGGTATACGCTGTTTATTTACTTTTTCTTTTGTTTTTTAAGTTGTTTTTGCATGAGTTTGCTGATGTGAACTGCATTTTTTATTCTTTGTTTTTTTTGTAGGCTGCTAAGAGTACGAAGAGGAAGAGGTCTGAAGACGATGTTGCGCACGAATGGTGTTTCAACAAGACTGTTCGGCTGTCCATTCCAAATGTAATCAAAGCTGTCGCTTTGCTGGGTGAGGTGCACAGAACTTTGGTGCGGCAAGCAGGTTTTGGCATTGTCTTTGACCTGAAATTAGAGAAGAATGTTTCTCGTGTTTTGATGTGCAAGCTGATGGGAAAGATCGACCCCGACACGATGAGACTGGACTGTGTGCCAAACAAGGTTCTGAAAATCAATCGCGAGGCTGTCCATCACATTTTTGACTTCCCTATGGGTTCTCACACTGCTCCCAGGCCTGCTGCCAGCGGCCATGATGATTCGCTTACTAACCTGAAGGATGAACTCGGGTTCAACCGTTCTCGTAGCATAGATGCGAAGGACCTACTTACCTTACTTCGCACGCTGGCTGCGGACCCTGCGAAGGTTGATAAGACGGTGAAGTTTTTTTTTCTCATTGTCTTCCAGTGCTTGCTTTGTCCTAGCCCCGCAACTCGGTTGTCCAGGGTCGCTGCTATGGTTGAAAACTTGGATATTGCATCTATGGCTAGCATGGATTTTTGTCAGCTTGTTGTCGACGAGCTGCAGGCCGCTGTGTACAAGTGGAATTCTACAGGGAGCAAGCAGAACTGCGCTGAGGGTTGCACCATCGTTCCCCTATTCATGTACCTGGATTCCTTGAACCTTCGAAAAGTATCGGTGATGGATAAACGCACTCCACGCGCCGCAATACTGTCCCATGTGCAGTTGAAGAAGATTCACAACGCCGACATCGTTGTCAGGGGAAAGATACACCTGGACTCTTACAAATTTGGCAAGCTGCCGGTGAGTGCATAGCCATGTTTTGTTTTTGTTTTTATTCCTTTTTTTCGCGCATGCTAAATGTGAACCTCTTATGTACTTTTTTTTGTGAACTACATCTCTTTTTTTTGTTAATTTTTTCAGTGGAAGGCGGAAGCGGACATTGTGTATAAGCGGACTGCAGTTGCTGAAGCCCCTGAAATGTTTTGTGAGCCTCTTGCTAGGGCGGCTCCAATTCGACGGGGTCGTGGTTTTGCTAGGGCGGCTGCTGGAGGTTTTTCTGGCCATGCTTCTGCTGATCGTAATAAATTTGTTCAGGTCGATGAGCTTCTCGATAGGGTCATCAATATAACTAGTGATTTCCCAACATCCGGCTCCAGGATGAGGAATATTGCCGGTTTGTTTCCTGAAGGCAAAGGCCCTTCTGAAGCAGAAATCGAGGCCGCTCATAACTTTGACCGTGGGCAGCTTGAATTCCTTAAGCAGGCGGTAACGAATATCAGATCTTCATTCGTTCAGTTTAAGAAGTCTCAGGATGACAGGTGTGCTACGTATGAGCAGGAAGCGGATGCAATCGTGAAGGAAATGAACATGCATGAAGATGTTGTCCGGCCTTCTCTGCCCGACCCCGCAGATGTGGATGTATGTCTTTTTTCCATATGTGAACAGTTTTTTTACCCATATTTTGTTATCTATTTTTTCTGTGTGTTTGTGGCATTGACTATTTGTTTTTTCTATCCTTTTGTTCTTTTCGCAGTGTGTTGGAGAATCTTCCAAGGCTAACCCTGGTCGTGTTGATGAGCACCAGGACCACGACGGTGTTGATTCTGATTACTTGTTTGACAGGCCATTATCCCCCGTTGACGAAGCTGCCAAAGACAATCCTATTGACGAAGTTGTCATCGACAAGGTTTGATTTCTTCCTTTTTTTTTGTTACAGTGAACTTCATTGTTTGATTTTTTTGTAGTGTCCAAAACAAACAATCATATTTTTTTTTGCACTTGC
Organism: Secale cereale; assembly: GCA_902687465.1. Classification (NCBI taxonomy): domain Eukaryota; kingdom Viridiplantae; phylum Streptophyta; class Magnoliopsida; order Poales; family Poaceae; genus Secale; species Secale cereale. The sequence continues at coordinate 659,293,617 of LR738714.1, forward strand.
AGTGGCAGCGAACTGCAGTTTTAACTTTTTTTTTGTATTTTTGTGCACCAGAAGTGGTAGTGCACTGCAGTTGTTGTTTAGAGAAGAAGCATCATCTTTTTTTAGCAGTGAACTGCATGATCTGGTGTTGGTTTTTTAGTTGTAGAACTGCAGATTTGGATAATAGTTTTATTTATGTTTTAATGTTTTTTAGGTTGCCGAATCAAACGTGGAGATACATGGGAAGGATGCAGATGGTGACGACGCTGGCAAGGATGAGGAGGCTGACAAGTGTAAAGAGATGGAAGGCGACGACGCTCCCCTGGTGAGTATAGAGAATTTTTGCATTTTTGTGTTTTATTTTTTATTTTTCGTGGTAGCTTCATGGCCCGTTTTTATTAGTGAACTGCATTCTAGCTTTTTTGTGTAATGTGTTTTATTTTTTAACTCATCAGAACTGCGGATTAAATGTTGAAATCCAAGCGGAGCGCAACATTGGGGATGATAACGTGGAAGGGAGAGGAGGGCAGGAGCCTGATGCGGAGGTTGATAAGGCAGAAGGTAGAAAAGGAGGGGAGTGTCCTGTTGAGGCTGATAAGGCACAAGAGAGAGAAGGAAGGGAGGACATCGTGGATTGTGATAAGCATGAAGAGAAAGAAGGAGCTCCTGGTGTTACAGTTGAAGTTGCAGAAGAGACAGAAGGAACTCGTAGAGTTGGATTTGAAGATGCCGGGACATCCGCTGGCATCGATGGTGTTGTTGGGCCTACTGTTTTGTTGGTTGGCGACGAGGTGCCTGAGAAATTTTGTGTGGTCCCTCGCGCCCCTGAGCAATCTGTCGGCAATCTGGCTTTCCCAGCCGATACAACCAAATTCCCATCTGAGACAGTTTCGATTGATTCTGAAGAGGAACAGCCAAGACTCTCTCAGGACATGAGTAATCAAGCGCCGCTAGACGATGATATTACCGGGCTGGAGCACTTGACGCTCAGCGAAGAAGTATATGAGCAGCAGAAGGAAGTTTATTCTGAAACCGAAGGTAAGCGAACTGCATTATTTTTTGTTCTTTTTCCCGGTGGCGAAATGGACCGTGTGTGTTTTATAATCTGATATCGTTCCCACTCTGTATGCAGATGAGGAATTACCTGTTGTTACTCCTTCAAGGATTGATCCAGCTCTTATGAGGAGATACAATGAGTTGTATGACGCTGTTACGAGGGCTAGGAGGGACAAGAAGAAGCAGTATGACATTTTCTGTCTTACGCCCCGGTTAATTAATATGTTATTTTTTCAGGGACGCTCCCATCTTATCACTTTTTGCTGTGCTTTTTTCTTCTTGTCTGAAGGCATCTAGTTGCGTTCAAGGGCGAGTTTGGTGATATTACTATCGGCCATGTTGGTGAGTCTTTTTGGTCGTATGGAACGCTGAGCACGCGCCTCGCAAACATTGGCGTCTCTATGCTAGCTGAAAGGTTCAAAGGATCTCAAACTATGATTGTCCCGTACAACCTATGTGTAAGCATTTTCATTAATTTATATTTTATCCCCCTCGTCCAATTTTTATTTGTGCTATAACCATTTTTCATTAACTCTCTGGTTTTGTCTTTTTTGCAGAATTCCATTTGGAATGGCGGTGCCACAAATAGGGCTTTGAAAAAGATGTTTTCTTCAAGCGCAGAGGAACGTGTGGACAAGAAAAACTTGGTAACGCATCTTGACCATTTTTCGTCATCTGGAAAATAAGTTTTCTGTTTTTTCTATTTTTCTCATCTGGTTTGTTTTATTCTTTTTTTATTTCAGATTATGTTTGCAACATTTGACCCTCCTCCCGCAACAGTGAAGGACGCGATAGGCCACTACTGCTTGGTCACTTTGAACCTGCGAGAGAAGCGTTTTGAGCTTCTGGACTCATTGAACGAAGGAGACAGCGCTGCTGCAAGTGTTGTCTTCAGGAAAATGGTCAGGAACATCAAAAAAGTCTGGAAAGATGGCAGCGCAAGCTGCGACGAGCCGTTGAACCCTCCCACCCTGGACGGCTCTGCGTTGACTCATATTAACGTCCCGCAACAGGGAAACGGGTTTGTACCTGTTCTCCTTTTTTCTTTTTCCTCCTTTATTTTTTCTTGTGTAAGTGAGCTGCATTGTTTTTACTAAATTAGAAGCACCTTTTCCCTTGAGCGAACTGCATTACTAATGTGTTATTGGTTGTTCTCCCTCGGTTTCTTGTGTGTATGGAGCTGCATTGTTTTACTAACATCAGTAGCACTTTTATTACTGAGTGAACTGCATTGTTAATGTGTTTTGTGTTGGTTTTCTTTGCAGGCATGATTGTGGATTTTACATGTTCCAGTTCATGCAGACCTGGGATGGTGAAACGATTGCCAAGTTTGGGAAGGAGCACATTGGCTACATCAGGAAGGCTATGCTCTATAGTTGGCTGACCTCGTCGCATTGCTGTCTGGACCTGACATCAGTTTTAATTTTTAAAGAAGGTTATTACATTTTTTTTTCAGTCACACACCTTTTTTATTAAGTGAACTTCATTGGTACAGTGAGGGGAGGTCGACTACTTTTGTTAAGCTTTTTAGTAGAACCCCATTTGTGTGTTTAAAATGACTTTTCCTTGGGGAACTTGATGATTCTTTTTCACTACTTTTGCTCATTATCCTTTTTTTTTTGCAGGCTTTGATGAAGGCGCATACCAAGGTGGTATTTCCTTGTTTGAAACTCAGGTTCATACTCCAACTATTCAGAAAGTTGTCCTTGATGAACCTCCCGTTAAGGTTGTGAAAGAACCTGTGTGTAAGAGGTTGATGAGTGGCGCCGGCACTTCAAATGAAAAAGCTCTTGAGAAATCTCCTGTCAATGTTAAGCATGTGAAGAAAGCTGCGAGCCCTCCGAATGCTGAAGATAGCGATGATGATTTTGAGAGGCCACCACCAGTGCCTAGGAGGACCAGGAGCGCAGCTGTGGAACGCCCGACGGACAGCGAGGCACTAATTCTATCAAATAAGAGGCCTGTGCAGAAGCCATCAAAGTTTCGATCTCCTGTACAGAAGTTGAATCCTGCGAGATTCAGCCATCTTGTGGAGATGAGGAAAGTCTTGCAACTCATCACGAGCACACAATTCAGGCAGAAATACAGCGAGTCAGTTCTTTATTCGTTAGTTTTTTATATTTTTTTGATTTTTAATGTGTGTAATGTTCTTTCTGTGTTTTTGCTTTTGTGCTACTAACCCCCCCACCTTCGCCCTTTCTTTTGTGCAGGTGCGCGCTTTTCATGCACAGGAATCCTATCGAAGTCTACACCGTGACTGTGGACTACTTGTTCTTAACTTTCACCAAAGGTGGTTTTATGGACTCGGAATTGATGGATCATATCATCAGGTTCTGGAAGAATGACGAGAGTATGAATGTGGTTTATCGATCTGGCGAACGCGTTCTGCTGTCCCCTTTGTTTATCACGGTATTTCTCTTTTTTTCTTATTTTTTTCTGCTCGAGTGAACTGCAGTAAATATTGTATAATAATTTGTTTTTAGAATGTACTGAACTGCATACATTTTTTTGTGTCTTAACCCATGCATCTTAAAACGAAACAAATTATGGTGAGAATTTGTGAACTGCATACTGTTTTTTAGAGAAGCGTGATCCGTTTTTTAATTAAGCGTCGGAGCGAACATCTTTTTAAGGTGAACTGCATTAACTTTCTTTTGTGAATTACCCACACGCAGTATGTGCTTCAAATGAATGATCACGCGAATAGAGATGAAGATGGAAATGTTGTGTTGCCTTTTGTCCACGGCAAGTTTAACGTCGAAGATGCAGCACAGCAGTTCGAACTTTATGTCCATGATGACGAGAACCTTCTTGATTGCAAATTAGTAAGTTATCAGATTTGCTTTTGTTCAGCCTTTTTGTATTTATTTTCTCTCCCAATTTTTCCAGTAATCCTTTTTCACTAATCAAACCCATAACAAATTTGATGAAACAAAATCAGATTCTGTTACCACGGATGAAAGACCAGCATTATTCGCTATACACGATGAATAGGCACCGCGAGACCCTTGACATTCATGACACTAGGAGGTACAGCGGACCGGTTGATCAAACGACGAGGTGGCATAAGTCTGAATACCACAGCGACCGCACTGAAATGGTAAATTTTTTCCTTTTTTCACCTTTCTTGTTTTTTTTTCATGCGTGTGTGTGTTGAACAATATTTGTTGTGATGTGTATTTTTGTTTTTTTATTTTCCACCAGATGATCAGGATGACTGCATTGTTGAAGAAGGTTTATGGAGAAAAAAAGTACAAGAGAAAGGAGTCGGTAGACTGGGTGGATGTTTCAAAGAAAGCTAGCTATTTGGGCACCCCTGAGCAGGGCCCCAACGAGTGCGGCTTTTATGTTCTGAAGATGGCTCAGTATTACGATGGCAAAACCTTTGTGGTGAAATTCGCAAAGCGTAGTGTAAGTATCTTCTTTTTAACCCAGCAATATCTCCTCATTCCTTGATATTTTTTTCGTCAGTTTCTTTTTTTGTAGATGATGTTGTATATTTGTTTATTTTATTTTTTTCTTCATCGCAGGAAGCTGTTATTCAGGATTGGAAGGCTGAGTTTTTGTTCCAGATTCTGTTCCACCCAGAAAACATGGTTGTTGTCACCGAGTTCCCGGAGGATCTAAGAAATCTCTGCATTTCTCTTGGCTTCTATCCAAGACTGCATTCGCAGGAGCAGGATGAGGCATAAATGATAGCAGATCTTTTTCTACGTGTGTTGATGTCTTTTTCGTGTGTGCTCCAGAACTTTATGTAAACAGTAATGTATGGTCGCTGTGTGTAGTTCTCGATGTGCAAAGCTGTAAACACCATGCTGTGTGCTTTTGTATATCTCGGTCTAGTTAGTTTTTGTGTTTTTTTTGGTGGCAGATGGTGACAATGTCAAATATGTACATAATGGAGTTTTCAGCCAACTCCTCCTTGTGAGTTGTAACATGTTCGCAGCGCACTGCATTCTCTCATATGAGTAGCAGCCAAGTTTTTTTTAAATACACGCATCCGCACTGCATCTCACCTTATCACATGGGACTGCAAAGACGAATTCAACGTGTTTGTCGTCGAGTTTCAAAATTCATCCGCACTGCAGCCAAGTTTTTGTTTTCACATTTTTTTGCACTAAGCGCACTACACTGTGTACTTGAAGCGTACTACAGTGCAAGCTTTAAACGCACCACGCACGCACTGCAGTGTACGCGAATCCTAGTCTGACTCTACATTTTTTGTCTTCTAACTGCATTCTGTATTGATTCATGGTCATGTCAGATTCTATACGACGAAGAGAACTGCATTCTCCAAATGACATTCCGATCTCAGAGTTTTTATACAGAAGAAAACCGCATTCTGAGATCTTATTTTCTTTTTCATATAGAAGAGAACTGCATTTTATCAAACATATTACAAGTTAATATGTTTTTTAAAATGTAAAACTGCATATGTGTTGATCTACGTCCTTTTCCCGGTGCTTCTTCTCAGACTGTGCACTGCAGTTCGCATCCACGATGAATGCGATGGAGTAGTCATCCTTGCAGTTCGCTTTCCCCTGTCATGCATGATTGAGGCAGGATGCTTCAGCGGCGGATCCCCCAGGTGGTCTTGGGGCGAAGGTGAGGTGCGCCGTCGCTTCCTAAACGCCGCCGCGGAAATATCGTCGCCGCCGGACTGCATTGCCGGTCGTTTGGCTCGCGCTCCGTGGTGCTTGGCGCGGAAGAAGGCGGGGAGGGGTGGGGGTGGCCGCCGGCCGCCGGGGCGGTGGCGCGGAAGAAGGCGGGGAAGGGTGGGTGTCGCCGCCGGCCGCCGAGGAGCTGGCGCGCTAGGAGGCGGGGAGGGGTGGGGGAGGAGGCCGGCCGCCGGGGCGCTCCCGCGCTAGGAGGCAGGGAGCGGTCGGGGAGGACGCCGGCGTCGGGGCGCTCCCGCGCTGGAAGGCGGGGAGGGGTCGGGGAGGACGTCGGCGTCGGGGCGCTCCCGCGCTAGAAGGTCTGTAGGGGTGAGGGAGGGTTGTTAGGAGAATAAGCCTGTTGTTAGGAGAATAAGGTCTTAAGGGGTGTTATGAGAATAGACCCACCATATATATATATATATATATATATATATATATATATATATATATATATATATAGAATTTCTAGTAGAACCAATCATATATATATATATATCATCAAATGTCTCACAAACCAACAATTCACACATACACACATATATAGCTATATACAATTTCTCCTACATGTTGCCTTCGGAGCCAGTGGCATTAGCCTAATTGGTGCCTTCGGAGCACGATAACAATTGGAAGTGGTTCATGGGGGCGGTAGCGGGTAATGGTATTCTCCCTTCGGATCTATGACCTGGTCGAGCAAAAATCCCGATATTTCCTCTTGAAGTGCTTGTACGCGCTCCGTTTCTAGGAACTTGTCCCGCACCTCTTTGAACTGTTAAGAAGGAGATCAATATGCATGTTTATTAGTTGTGTGACTAGATATCGATAATGGTATAAAAATTGTGAATAGTGTTCTGACAAACGTACCCATTCCTGTCTTTGAGATCTGCTCCTTTCGGACGCCACATGCGAATGTTCTCGCAAACGCAGTATGCACACAGATTAGTCCCTTGTGCCTGCTTCAGGGCCTTTACGAGAATGGAATTTGATCAGATAATAATTAATCAAGCATGATAATTAAAGAGATAATGGCAGCTAGCTAGCTAGCTAGTACTACTTAATTACTTACCTTGGGTCGAAACCATTGCAGTCTTTGTTTCCATTCGTCCGGAGTGACGCTGATGAACCTTACCCAAGCCCTGCCCGCCGACAAAGAAAATGAATAAATGGGTTATTAAATAGTTCATATCAGGAAATGACGAACTAAATAGGCCGAGATATATAGTTAATAATGATTGAAATTACCTATCGACTATCCCTTTCAAGATGATGTAGTCACTTTGTTTTTTAAGTAGTGAGTCGAGTACTTCAACTGTTCCGGCGTCAACTTTAATGATACACAAGATCCAGTGAAATCTGCATGCACACATGTTTGGATGTCTTAATTAAGCGGACATATGTAAGCAAAAACATGTAGCTAGCTAGTAGGCAAAAACAGAGAATTTGTAGTAAAAGACAGTGTGACTCACTGGAAGTTGTAAGGAAGTAGTATATCTGCATTGTATTTGAGGCACTTCAAGAACTCTAGCATGCTGTCCTCTACATGCTTTTCATAATATTCATCTATTTTCCATGTGTATTCATTAACGGTGTTTGGGTCAATGAACCCAATGCCATAGCGTCCACCTTTTTTCATTTCATACATCTTCATCCTGCATAATACCATAGAAAAAAATATAGTGAGGATAATTACAGGTAATGATTGATCAAAAGGATCACTACAGCTAGCTTGAGACTTAAATTACAGAAAGAAATCACTTACAGACAATAGCAACTCACGATAGATTTGTCGAGTGCGTCTTGATTGTATAACTGAAACAGTTGATTATACTCAACGGCCACGGCGTTCTCATGGTAGTAATGATCCTTCTTGACTTCCACCATGAGGGACTCTCGATTGGAACTCTTGGTAATGTCCATGTACCATTGATGCAATTCATACATTCTCGTTGGGAGCTTCTTGACCTCGTCTGGCTTGACCAAAGGTTTGTCCCAGACATATTTCCGTTTTATTTCCTCCTCTGTAAGCACACGCATGGGCTCAATCTCGAGGAGTTGTCCAACAGTGATGTTGAGAATTTCAGCCTGCGTTATATGCTCCTCGATTATTACCACATTGCCCTCCCCGGAAACGTAAACTATTTGCCCATAATAATATTGGGTGCGCGTACTCTCACGTGTTGTTGGCATAACAAGCGAGGGGATCGATTGCGCCGCCTGTTCTCCCAGCTGGGGAACGGTTTTCCCGCATTTTTTGATAGCTGCTTGTTGTTTGCTCGAGCTCGAGCTCACCTCCTTCTGTAGACATGCTCGATTTAACTTCATGATGTGGCGCTCATAGTCTGTGTCAACAGGCTTGGGAGCTGGTGGTTGAGCCATACGAATAAAGTGGTCAATCTTTTCCTCAGGCACTTTCTCCCTTGGCGGCGGTGGCGGTATCGGTCCAAAATGGGCGTCCACTTCAGCCTGCACTATGGCCTTGGTTTGCTCCTCGGTCCTGTCGTAATCCCTCTGAGGAGGATCAGTGAGGCTTGGACCATATTTATATCGCTTGCCTCCGCCTGTACTTCATGTACTGCCTCGACTCGTACCGCTACGCACCATAGCTGTGGGGTGTCTCTTCTGCGATTGCTGAGGCGGCGGAGACGGCTGACGGGGCTGAGTTGGACGAGGAGGAGTGGCCTGAAGTTGTGCCGGACTTGGAGGAGGAGTGGCCTGAAGTTGTGCCGGACTTGGAGGAGGAGTGGACGTCTGACGCTGTGTCGGACTTGGAGGAGGAGTGGCCTGACGCTTTCCCGGACTTGGAGGAGGAGGAGTGTCCTGACGCGTTGGTGGACTTGCAGGAGCGGGAGTCTGCTGACTCGGTGGCAGACTTCGACGAGGAGTCGGCTGACGCGGTGTCGGTGGCATTCGAAAGATGATGCAATCCTTTCTCCATAGGATGATAAGATGTTTGGCCTCTGCGAGTGTGTGCTCCTCGTCACCTCCAGGAATGTCAAGCTCTAGCCCCGAATATTGGTCCACCACCTCATCAACCAAGACACGAGCATAGCCTGCTGGAACCGGGTTGCAATGGAAGGTTGCCTTGGGGGGATTTGTAAAAGCAACGGCGTCCGCCACCTTCATGGATATGTTCTTCATTTTGAAGTGTAGCTCGCAGTTAGTGTTCTCCATGATGTCATTCAAGGGGTATATATCCAGCATTGCGTCGCCCGGGGCGGAACCCATGCTGCTTCTCGGCATGGATGGGGCGGTGGTATGCAATGCTGGATCATCCGCTAGCTGCTGCAGCTGCTGAGACCCCCTTTGCTGGCTAAGTGAGTCGATCTGCTCCTGCTGCCGCTAGAATTTGAGTGCCAAGTCCGCGTGCTTTGATTCTAGGCCTTGAAGGCGTTCATAGTCCAGCTTCCTCTGCTCCTCCTCCATCTTCCTCTGCTTCTCCTCCGCAATCTTCCTTCTCGCACGGGTTCTGTAGTCGGCGTTCCAGTCCGAAAGCCCCTCATACCACGGAATAGCGCCCTTGCCTCGTGTTCTTCCCGGGTGTTCATGATTTCCCAGGGCACGCGTAAGCTCGTCGTTCTCTCTGTTGGGCTGGAACACCCCCGATCGAGCATCTTCTATTGCAACAAGTAGCTCATCGTCGGCTCCTTTCAGACATGCCTTCGTCGAAACTTTGCCTGTCTTCGGGTCCAATTCCCCCCATGCGCATAGAACCAAGTCCTGCATCTGGGGGGCCAGCTCCTAGTAACCGGAGTGACACCTGCATCCTCCATCTCTTTCTCAAACTTATCCCACTTAGGCATTGCCACCGCGTAGCCACCTGGCCCCAGCTTATGGAACTTATCTTTTTTCGGCATTCTTCTTGTTTATTCTCGATCGTTCCTTAGCTAATTCTGAATCCTTGAATTTCATGAAATCGTCCAAATGAGCACTTTGCTTCTCTAGTGTTCCCTCGAATACTGGAGTCTTCCTTCCTCCCTTGACGTACTTGTCTCATTCACGATTCTTGTGGTTCTTTAATGCAACTGCCATCTTCCTAAGAGCAGCGTCCTTGACTTTCTGCACATCTGCTTCTGTGAAATGATCTGGTAGGGTGAAATGTTCCATGAGAGTATCCCAAAGCAGACTTTTTTGTCTGTCGTCGACAAAAGTAACATCTGAACGTGGCTTTGCTGACTTTCTCCATTCTTGAAGGGAGATCGGGAGTTGGTCCTTCACAAGAACTCCGCACCGACGAACGAACTTGTCCGCAATCTTCTTAGGCGCTAATGGTTCGCCATTAGGTCTGATTGCCTCGATATTGTACTTTACGCCCTCCTTCAACAATTTGTTCGGGCCTCGTTTCGTTCTGTTGCCTGAAGATTTGCTCGATCCGGATGGCTGAAAGAAGAAAGATCGATTCGTTAATATATCTTCAACTCATTTAAAACATGTGATGATCACCAGATGTGCCTGCTTATATAAATATATATACCTCGCCGGTCTTTGTTGTTTCAAGATCAACATTTTCTTCGTCATCATCATAATTGTATTTCATGCCTTCATCAATTCGGTCGTCGCGATCGAATATCATATCACCCTCTCCGGTGTTTTTTAGACATTCGGAGCCGTCATAATCTTCTTCATTCTGATCATCATCTGGCCCGCGAGGATGGCGTATCATATCGAACAGGGTCTGTTCTCCCTGTCTGCCGGTATTGTCCGCCATAGCTTTTATTTAACTAATCCAAAATAAATATAAAACAATTTAGTATTCAAATTACATCGTCTCGAATAATAGATATAATCTCGAATAAATCGTCTCGAATAATATATAATCTCGAATACATCGTCTCGAATAATATATAATATCGAATACATCACTGGCTAGGTAGCTAATAAAGATCGAATACTACAGAAGAATCTAGGACACTCGCGGTTCCTACGGCGCGGGCGGTGGACACCCAAAGAGAAGTAACCCTCACAGGATCATAGCTGAAGTGAGATCCATGAAGAAACTGCCAGGTATTGGAGAACCTGCCACCCTCTAACGCAACCATGTAGCGATGGACGTGCTCATCCTCCTCCCTGACACGACGACGTACCACCTCCGGCGGGGCCGGCTCCCTCCGCACCGAAACTGACCCACGCGAACGGCACCAAACGAGATCAGGGTCGACGACGGGACCCGGGGCCGGGTTCCTCATCAAGCGGCGCGCCCCTCCAGGCAGCACCTCCTAGTGCCAGCCCGGTGGAGCCCAGTCCCGGACATGGGTCAGCCGGACGTCGTCGCGGACGGGTCGACGGCGGGGATGCGGGCCGGGCATCGTCGAGAACAAATACTAGCTATATGCCCGCAAAAAGTAACATTTTTTTAATGATTGGATTTTGATAACTAAAATTTCTTACATTTCTATATAACTAACATTTCTATAACATTTCTAACAATGCTATATAACTAACATTTCTAATATTTCTATAACTAAAAAACAGGAAAAAAAAATATAACATTTCTATATATATAACTAACATTTGTATAACATTTCTAATATTTCTAGAACTAAAAAAAAGAAAATTGTCTAACTTTTTTATAACTATTTCTATAACTAAAAAACAGAAAAATTTCTAACAATTCTAACTTTTTTATAACTATTTCTATAACTAAAAAACAGAAAAATTTCTAACATTTCTATAACATTTCTAACAATGCTATATAACTAACTATTTCTATAACTAAAAAAAGAAAATTTTCTAACATTTTTATAACTATTTCCATAACTAAAAATAAAAAAATGTATGTGTGTGTGTGCTCACCGGCGAGGCGAGAGGCGACGGGCGCGGCGACGGGGACGGCGACGGGCGCGGCGACGACGACGGGGACGGGGCGGCGACGGGGGCGGCGACGGGCGCGGCGACGGGGCAGCGACGGGGCGGTGACGACGGGGACGGGGCGACGACGGGGCGGCGACGGGTGCAGAGGAGAAGAAGCAGATGAGAATCTGAAAATTTTGAAGTGTTTTCTTATATAGGATGGACCTTTAGTACCGGTTGGAGCCACCAACCAGTACTAATGGCCTGTTTTGGCCAGGCCAAGTGGCGGGAAGCGCACCCCCTTCAGTACAGGTTGGTGGCTCCAACCGGTACTAAAGACACCCCTTTAGTACAGGTTGGTGCCACGACCCGGTACTAAAGGGGGTGGGCTGGCGCAGGTGCGGTGCGGCAAGTTTAGTCCCACCTTGCTAGCCGAGGGGCAGCCGCACTGGTTTATAAACCCCACCGCGGCTGCTCCTTCGAGCTCCTCTCTACTGCAGGCTTGTGGGCCTAACTTTGCCGCGCTGCCCTGTGAGTCTGCTGGGCCTTTATGGGCCTGCAAATACAGGCCCAGGGCCTTGCAGGCCCACTGGGTAGCGCGCAAACAATTTTTTTATATGGTATTTCATTTTATATCTAACTAAAATTTATCTATCTAACGTTGCCGCAAATATATCTAAATTTCTATCTAACATTTCTATATCTAAAATTTTATATCTAACTAACATTTCTATATCTAAAATTATCTAACAAAGGATTTTATATCACATTTAACTCTCTAAAAACAAATCAGTAAATGAATGAAAAATACCAAATGAATTCAGAAACGGTTGATAATTGATTCTGTGGATTTGAATGGTGCATTTTGAACACACAACAAGTCTGGAGTTCAAAAAAGTTCAAAAAAATGCAATGCCTTTATAACATATGAGTTTTCGTCCTATACCTTAATACCTCGAAAGAGATTGTCCATTTTGTACACGAAGTGCATCCAGTTTTTGCCGTGACCCTCTCTACTTTTTTGCACATGCCATGTGGGTGAAATGATAATACCACGCCAAGTTTCAACCTTTTCAGACTTCAATTTGTAGTGCTTTTCAATTTCACGGTCATTTAGCTCTCTCAAAAAAATCAGTAAATGAATGAAAATACCAAATGAATTCAGAAAGGGCTAATAATTGATAATGTGGATTTGAATGGTGCATTTTGAACACACGAAAACTATGGAGTTCAAAAAATGCAATGCCTTTGTAACATATGAGTTTTCGTCCTAAACCCTGATACCTCGAAAGAGATTGTCCATTTTGTACACGAAGTGCATCCAATTTTTGCCATGTCCCTCTCTACTTTTTTGCACATGCCATGTGGGTGAAATGATGATACCATGCCAAGTTTCAACCTTTTCAGACTTCAATTTGTAGTGCTTTTCAATTTCACGGTCATTTAGCTCTC
>LR738714.1:659312570-659345739 GCA_902687465.1 Secale cereale
GGGGCGGTGAGGCGGCCCGGGAGCGGCGGGGGGGCGACGGTTAGGACGGTGGTAGCTGGCGGCTCAAGACAGATTGAGCTCGAGATTGAAGATGAAGTTCTGGACGCTCGATCAAGATCTAACAATGGAGATAGGAAGATGAAAATCGATTGACCCATTACATTTTTAAGGTCCACTGTCGTATAGCCACTCCCATATTCTTTGTGACTACAAGGAGCAGCACGCGAGGGCGAGAGTATCACATAAAAACCAAGTTCCAGTCAAAATCGGAAAAAACATGTCGAATTGATTTTGAAGTTTAAGTTTTTATAAAAACACGGGATGTTAAGAGTGTGATGTTCTATTAGTATGCACGTGAAATTCTAAGTTAAAACACATTACCATTTATGAGATAAGAAAAAAAACAAAATAAGCATTCAATAGTGCAGAACAATAAACATCACTATTCATTGCTTATATTTCTCTTTTCATATTCATAAATAGTAACGTGTTCAAACTAGCAATTTCACAAGGCAATTGAACATCACACACTTAACATTCCGAATGCTTTTATATATTTTTGAAACTTTCAAATATGTTTTCCACGGGAATGTTTCTGTAAACTTGGTTTCAATGTGACATTCTCTCGCAGGAGAGTCGCTTGCTCGATCATTCTGGGAAGGAAACTATAGAGAGGAGGTCATCTGGGTCCATCTATCTATCAATACCATTGTGTTCATTTGTTGCACCTTTTTTTAGGGGATTCGTTGCACCAAATGCTGGCGGCAGTTGGGTTTGGTGTCGGCTACCGGACAACCATGTACTTGGACTCCAAGGTGAAGAATGCAAGTACAAAAAGCTTGGTTCATGTTGTATATGTTTATTTCGGTAACATGTCGTGTATGGTTAAAGTATCTATAGTCAAGCTTAGCAAACCCGGCCCTTTAAACGTTCGTGAACACGCCCGGGCGCGTCCGTGAATAGCACCTGACAACGCCTTAAAAGTTCCGTCGCACAATTACGCTCCTCATCATATCTAAACCCTCAAATCCATGCACGTCATACACATGAATATCATAAGAAATCATGGGTAGTTTCACAATTCAAACATAGTTCATACTTTAAACACATAGTTCAAACATAAAATTTTGAAGTGCACAATTCAACCATTAAACTCCTTGGTTTCCTTCTTTTGTTTCTGTTGTGGGTCCACATATGCTCCGCAAGATCATTGAGTAGTTGCACATGGACCCATTCATCTAGGAGATTCTAATGCATCTACAGAAAATTCATAATCTGATATAGATCTTTATCCGGGATGTGGACTTGTTCTCCGAGTTTATCAAAATCATGGATTCAGGCTACCCCCTTCAACCTCATTATCAACAATTGTGCAAAATGGCACAATATGTCATCATCCGCCACAAAGTTTCTGATTCCCACATCATTGCAGCTCCATGAATAATTCCCGAAGGAGCTTGGAGCACCTCCGAATGCCCTCTTTCTAGCTACTTCTTGCATTGCTGCAAAGTGGTTTTATTTGTTGCAAGGAGGATCGGATACGGTCATCACAAACGCCGCCCACTAAAGGTAGATACCATCTACAAGGTAGTGCCCTCATGTTGTAGTCGTGCCTGTTGACAGTGTAGTTGCACGGTGACGCTTTCCCATTGCAAAGTCTCCTGAACACGGGACATCACTAGAGCACATTGATGTCCTTGTGAGAACCAGAGATGCCAAAGAAACCATGTCAAATCGACACGTCCCTTGATGTCACTGCTTCAAGTATGGTAGTGGCCTCACTGGTGTGACCTTGTACATTCTGGGCAAACCTTTGGCAAAGTTCTTTCATTGCCAATGTATGCAATCAATTGAAGCGAGCATACATGAAAAGCCTCTGGATGCTCCAATAGCCATCAACTTTTCTGTATCTTGCACATTTGGTTCTCTTAGATAACTGCTCCAAACACCTGCACCATTAGGACCATCTCACAGTGGTCTTCAAATGCATGTGCAGGAAAATCTCACAGCGGATTTGAGGCATGTGCACTCCCCCATCCGGACCATCTCACCAATGGCGTCGGCGGCGGTACCTAGTGCAAGCATCCTCGTAGCAGTCGTGCACTTCTTCTTAGTAGAGAACGAGAGTTGTCCGCAACAATCCCTGGTGAGCTTGACATAGGAATCATGTGCCTCCACTCCCTCCCTGCTACATCTCGAGCTTGCGTTGTATTCCCTCGAAGAGGAAAGGGAGATGCAGCATAGTAGCGTAAGTATTTCCCTCAGTTTTTGAGAACCAAGGTATCAATCCAGTAGGAAACCACGCGCGAGTCCCTCGCACCTGCACAAACAAAAAAGAACTTCGCCGCCAACGCGATAAGGGATTGTCAATCCCTTTACGGTCACTTACGAAAGTGAGATCTAATAGAGATGATAGTTTATATTTTTGGTATTTTGGTTTATAAGAACAAAAAGTAAAAGCGTTAAAAGTAAAGTAGATGTAGATTGATATGTTGAGAATAGACTCGGGGGCCATAGTTTTCTCTAGTGGCTTCTCTCATGATAGCGATATTCTACGGCGGGTAAACAAATTATTGTCGAGCAATTGATAGAAAAGCGAATAATTATGAGAATATCTAGGCATGATCATTGTATATAGGCATCACGTCCGAGACAAGTAGACCGAAACGATTCTGCATCTACTACTATTACTCCACACATCGACCGCTATCCAGGATGCATCTAGTGTATTGAGTTCATAAGAACAGAGTAACGCCTTAAGAAAGATGACATGATGTAGAGGGATAAACTCAAGCAATATGATATAATCCCCATCTTTTTATCTTCGATGGCAACAATACAATACATGCCTTGCTGCCCCTACTGTCACTGGGAAAGGACACCGCAAGATTGAACCCAAAGCCAAGCACTTCTCCCATTGCAAGAACTGTAGATCTAGTGGGCCAAACCAAACCAATAATTCAAAGAGACTTGTAAGGATATTATGATCACATATAAAAAGTTCAGAGAAGAACCAAATATTGCTCATAGATAATCTTGATCATAAACCCACAATTCATCGGATCTCGACAAACACACCGCAAAAACAGATTACATCGAATAGATCTCCTCGAAGACCAAGGAGAACTTTGTATTGAGATCCAGAGGGAGAGAAGAAGCCATCTAGATACTAGCTATGGACCCGAAGGTTTGTGGTAAACTACTCACAACTCATGGTGAGGGCGATGATGATGATGAAGAAGAACTCCGTGATGGATCCCCCTCCGATGGAGCTCCGGAACAGGCTCCAAGATGGGATCTCACGGGAACAGAAGGTTACGACGGTGGAATTAGGGTTTTCTCTCTATTGTCGAAGGTTTTGGGGTACGTAGACTTATATAGGAGGAAGGAGGACACCAGGGGGTGCTCGAGGGGCCCACGAGGCAAGGGGCGCACCCTGGGAAGGGGGGCGCGCTCCCCACCCTCGTGGACACCCCGAGGCTCCCCTGACGTGGTTCTCAAGTCCCCTGTGCGTGATTTTCTCCAAAAATATCTCTCGCGAAGGTTTCATTCCGTTTGGACTCCGTTTGATATTCTTTTTCTACAAAACCCTGAAACAGGCAAAAAACAACAATCTGGACTGGGCCTTTGGGTTAGTAGGTTAGTCCAAAAAATGATATAAAAGTGTATGATAAAGCCCATTAAACATCCAAGACTTCATAAATAATAGCATGGAATAATAAAAAATTATAGATATGTTGGAGACGTTGTAATGCCCAGGATGGAGTTATACCTCCTACGTGTCGAGGCACGACTTAAAGGCATAAATCCATCCTAGAATGATCTCAAGTTTGGTATCTTTGCACGACTCATGTAAAAGAGGGATTAAATTGCAAAAGGAGATAGTTGGCTTACACTCGCCACTTCACACAAATACAATACATAAGCAAAACATCATTCAGAACATCACAACCCGACTACGGGTGAAGAACCAAAAGAAAGATACCAAAACAACATAAAGCCACAGGTCAGGATCGAATCCTAGTAGAAACCACTACTGAACATCGAAACGTCACAAACACTCTCTTCATCGAGCTCCTGGTGAAGAACTTGAACCAGCTCCTGCTTCAAACTCGGCTGAACCTGCATCTGGTGTTGTAGTAACTGTGAGCCACGAGGACTCAGCAATCCCATAACCATGGGTAACAAGACTAGCAAAGCTTTGTGGGTAGGAAGAGGTAAAGTGGTGAGGCTGCAGCAGCGACTAAGCATAATATGGTGGCTAATTTACGAGTACCAGAATAAGATGAGAAGCTACGCAAACGGTCGCAAAAGAGGTGATCGCTAAAGATCCTAACTACATACGGTCAAACATAACCCCACCGTGTTCTCTTCTCAAAGTGAAAAGAGACAGTCACGGTTACTCACACAGTTGTGTGTTTTACTTCGGATCCTCTGTCAAGTTTTCTACAACCGGACATTAACAAATTCCAATCTGCCACATAACCGCGGGCACGACTTTCGAAAGATCATAACCCTGCAGGGGTGTCCCAACTTAGCCCATCACAAGCTCTCACGATTAGCTGAAGTGATAAATATAATATCATCACCCCTTATCTTAGGGAAAACCGATCAGGCTCGGCATCCCGGTAGCACAAGTCATTTCGACAATGGTAAAACAAGTCCAGCAAGACCTCCCGGCGTGCCGACACCCTGATAGTAGCCGCGCGTATCTCGTCTCAGGCCACGTCCGGATGAGCGCTACGTACAGTACCGAAGACCCCAGATAACTGGGTGGTACCGCAAGTGACTCTAGTTTGGGACCAACACCATCAGCACTGGCCCCCCCTGCTATGTAGAATTAAGAATCCTCGGGTAGCGCTAACTCCCTATGCAAATTTAATTAATTAATTAAGTTGTTATTATGAGGCAAATTAAAACCAATGTTGGGCCTTGCTGGAGGAGTTTTATTCAAAGTCGAACTGTCAAGGGGTCCCCATTACACCCATCGTGTTAGGAACGCAAAAATCAAGGAACATAATGCCGGTTTATCGGCGCCTAAGGTGGCATGAGTGGAACAAAACACCGAGCAAAAGGCCAAGCCTTCCACCCATGCCCAGTATATAAGGTGTGTTAATAATAATTATAGATATTGTGATATATCCAACAACAAGTTCCCTCCTGGAACGGACTTCATCTTCACCTGCAACTAACAACGCTATAAGAGGAACTGAGCAAGCGAGGCTGAGCAAGCGGGTAACATAGCCAAACAGTGGTTTTGCTAGGAAGGTGTCAAGGTTAGAGGTTTCATGGCAACAAGGAGAGGGCTGACATAAAAGATGGGTAGCGCGACATGTAACGATAGCATCGAGACAACTAAGCATGGCAATGGTAGTAAAGGTATCCAAGGGTATGATCATCTTGCCTGGGATTCCACAAGGGAGAAGAACAGATCCAAGAAGAAGACGGAGCAACAGACGAGCGGATCCTCACAACTCCGGAACGAAACCGAAGCTAACAAGAGAAGCAACCGGAAAGAAGAAACAACACGGTAAACACACAAGCTTAAACATGGCATACGATGCACAAACAAGTATGATGCATGTCCGGTTTAAATATGCATTGCATGGCAAGGTGCACAAACAACACTACAAGTTAAGTGGAGATCAATATGCAACGAGTTGCATATTGACGAAACACCACATTTAGTTATTTAGTTGACTCTCATTATTTACAAGACAAGATTAATTGTTTTTAGCATGGCAAGAGGTGAAGCATAAAGAAACTACACTATTAAGACATTTTAAATGAGGCCGGAAATAACAACAACATATCCGGAAAATCCCCATGAGCATGTTTAATAATTATAAAGCAACAACAATTAAACATTCTCATGTTGTTATCATGATGCGGATGACATGAACATGTTATGCAAGTTTTATTAAAAGGTTAACAAGAAGAAGATAAGAAGCATTTGTCACCGTGATGGAAAGAAAAGGTGCCACGGCAACGATTCGAAAAGATGCAAAGGCAACAACTCGGTTCCGGTAACTCGTTGAGAGTCCGGTGCAAAAGATAGGATCGACGTGAGCAAGTCAAACGAGATGATGGGGTGATCCCGTTGCCGGGTTCCCACGAGTCGGTGACGAGGCAACCGAGGAACATGACAAAAGGTGGAACGGGCACGAAGCACACACGGGAGACATTTCATACAACACAAGCAAGCATGCATCACACGGGTCATCGACGGGGTTATACCTTCGAAACACTCGTTTCGGGACGGTTCGAGATCGTCGAGGGATGTAGTGGAAGTAGAGGAAGTAGTCGTTCTCGCAACTCGTAGAGGAAGTAGTGGTTCACGGGTCTTCGGCGACGGTAGGCGTTCACGAGGTCGTTTTGTAGATGTACATGTCGACGGTAGACGTTCGGGCGACGGTAGACGTTCGGGCGACGGTAGTGGTACTTGGGTCTCCGAGTAGTCGTTCTCGAGCTCGTAGCCATTCGGTCGTCGAGGTACTTGTACATGTAGTGGTACTTGTCGGGTCATGTAGTTGTGTAGGCGTTCACGACTTGGTTCACGTTCGGACGAGCTCGGACGTCGTGGTACTTGAGGGTTCCGATGGCTCCGGCGTGGGTAGTGGTACTTGTCGTTTCCGGGCGTCGGTAGACGAACTCGTTACGTAGATGTACACGTCGTCGTCGAGTAGTCGTTCCGTTCTCTGTCAAGGTCAACACCAGCAACCAAACAACACAAAAAAAAGAAGAAACAACAGCGGCAGCACAGCGAGGCAGGGGCCGCGGGATCTTGCGCGCTGGACGGAGGGAGACGGCTGCGGGGCTGCACGGGACGAAGCGGTGCTGCGGGACGCGGCCATCCCCGGCGCTGCAGGGCGAGGCGAAGGGCCTCGGGCGCTGCTGTACAGAAACGATGCATCTGTGCTCCGGGCGCCATGGAGCTGCTCCTGCGGCCTTGGAAACAGGTCGCGGCAGAGAAGAGGCTCGGCGGCGCGGGCCTGCGGTGGACGACGGGGAAGACGGGCGCGGCGGCGGAAGGCAGAGGAGGACGCCCGGCGCGTCGGGGTGGCTCCCGACCTGCCCGTCGGCTCGCTGGGCGCGGAGGAGGGAGCTGACGCTGAGGGCCGGGCGAGGGACTGCTGGAAGAAGGCGTCGAGGCGAGCGCCTGGCCGCGCGCTGGACGACGGCGACGCGCTCCTGGCCGGGCCGGGCCGGCTTGCGGGCGAGCCCTCAGGCGCGCGGGAAGGAGGCCAGAGGGACGAGTGCGGCTCGGGGTGGCCGGGCGCTCGGGCCAGGGGGCCGGCGAGCTGGGCGCTGGGGACTGCTCGAGCGAGGGGAGCGGGGCCTGTCGGGTCGAGGGACAGAGGGAGAAGGAGATCGAAGCGGAGGGTCGGGGGCGCGGGGCTGGAGCGAGGGGAGCGGGACTTGGCGGCGGCGTACGAGGGAAACAGGGAACGGGTGAGGGACGACCGCAAGGCTAGGGTTAGGAAGGTTGGTTGCGGGCTGGGCCTTGAGGGAGGCCTGGCCAAGAGGAAAGAGGCTGGAGGAGAGAGACTTGGGCCGGCTGGGAGGAGAAGATGCCGGCCCAGCAGGTCTTGCTCTTTAACTGATTTTTTTAGCAGAAAAACAAAAGAGAAGGAAAAAGAAAAAGAGGAGGGGGGTTAGGGCAAGAAGTAAAATTCCCTAGACCCGCAAAAAAATGTCAGGAATTAAAATAAAATAGTTGGGGTGGTTTTGGAGGAACCTCGAAACAACGGGAAGAATTAAGACAAGGTTTTTAAGGTGAAACTCGAAGTGAAAAGACAATGGGGAATTTATGCAAGTGCGTTACGGTAATTCCAAACAACGGAATAATTATTAATATAGCTCCATAATATTGAGAGGCTTATATATGTTATAAAGAGAAGACATCTTCCCTCGATTTAAATGGACCGAAGGTCCACACTATTTATTTAGGTTGAGATGCAAAATACAATATGACATGATGGCATGATGACATGATGCGATGCAAAAATAAAAACACAAGCACAAAAGGAACACCCGGGCAACCCTGAACATCCGGAACCTTCTGGAATCTTCTGGAATCTTCTGGGACGTCGGTCTCGGGCGTCACAACTCTCCCACACTAACAGAGGATCTCGACCCGAGATCCTAGAGATATCTCCGGGTAAAAACGGAAGAGGAAGAGGTAAAACAAAGTTGCTTCTTTGACAGACGAGTGAAACCAAGGAACCTTGAGAGGTTGAACAAACTTGAAAGAAAGTATACAAAGGAGATTAACGAAGTTGATAGCGCTCCGGTAAAAGGAGGAACAAGGAACATTACGAGAACCTTGAGGTTGAAAGACATGAAGCAAGAGCTTACGAACCAAAAGAATATGAAACTGCAATGGTATAGCCAAGGAATACGAATGACAGAATTTGGGCAGCACTCCGTCTGAAAATGGAAGGACAAACCAAGAACTTGAGGAGATGGAATGATACTTGATGAAAACAACAACATATTGCCTCTGAAACAATGAAAGAATGGCACAAAGGTTAAGAAGGATTCAGACAGCACTCCGGTTAAAAGAGAGTTAAAACTTGATAAGACGAGGGAACTAGAATGAAGAATACAACACTCCGGTTAAATGATAAACAAGGGAAAGAACATGATCTCGATAAAAACGAGATGATGGTTTGGAGAGAGCAATATCACAAAGCCTCCGGAATGACCGAATAGCATATAACTCAATGAAGAATGAATGGAGAAGAAAAAAGACAACTTCTCCCAAAATGAATTGAAGAGCATCCTTACGAAGAAGGGTTGAATAGAGTTGATGGAAAATCAACAACGAAATGAATAAGCTTGATGTGGGCTTATGGAAAACATCTCAACAATAAGAGGTGACAACCAGCCACTAACGAAAACAAATTGCTTGGGTTGAGATCAACAAGGAGACGAAAAACTTATTTCACCGGAATGATAAAAGAAGAACTTGGGTCATTTATAAGCACCATAATAGCAACAATCCTTAGGGAAAACTTTAGGTGAAATACAACCCAAGATAATTCCAATGAATAAATTGAATGGTTGGAAAGATCTCCTGAACAAGGAAAATGATGGGTTTAAATATCTCATTCTTGATAACTCGTGAATCATAAAACATGAAGGAATTGACAAGAATGCCATAACACCATCTAAAAAGATAAGGTAAAAAGAATTGCAATTGGAATGCATGATGAAGAATGCTTGAGCTCCAACAAGAATCTTGATGAAGACTTCAAGGATGAATTAAAACATGATGGACCACCATGAGAACTCAGGTAATGAAAACATGAGAAGTGAAAGATGAAAAGAATAAGATTCAAGGCCTGCGATGAATAAGATGGAGCTTTGAAATGATATCATTGAAATGACATGAAGCTCCGGAAAACAAGATGAACAACTTAGGACCAAGAATCTGATATGATGAACAGGCTCCAGACAAAAGAATTAACATGACCTTGAAGGAATAAGAATAAGAATTATGTAATGCATCTCCTTCACCAATTTAAATTGATGACAAAAAGGATTTGGCATACTACTTATTCTTGTTGCAAAGAATTAAAGATAGGTATAGCACAAACTCGGATAATTATTCAACAAAGCACCGGTAGGATTGTGAAAAGAACAAATGAATTAAAACGATAACAACGGAAGGGTAAACTAGAATGAACCACCGTAAGAATATGGAGACGAACGAAGAGACATCACTGAAGAATATTTGGAGGACGAAGTTGAAAACTGAGAACGAAGAACGAAGAAAATATCCTGAAATGATGGCCTTCGGAGGATCACAAAGGAAAAGAATTCATGAAGAATCTTGAGAGAACGGGCCAAGATTTAAGAGAAAGACTTCTCTGGTCTTCAAATGTTGAAAATGAAGACGAGAAAAGCTATAAGAATTGTTGAGCACTCCGGAAAGAAGAATTAAAAAGGTTGAATCAATGATGAACAAGAATTTGAAAGCGATCTTGGAGAAGGCATGTGACTGATGGAAATCATTCTTACGTCACACTTGAAAGGAATTACAAAACCTCCGGGAATATGAGAAGAGTCAGGTAAGATCCTGGGAAAAGACCTGTGGGTTAGGGCCCACTCAAAGAAATCACCGTTGGAAAAAAAGATTGCTTAAGAGATATTGCACCGGTTGAATTAAAAAGGCTTGAATAAGGAGACAAAGCTCAAAATGGATTAAGAATGGAATTATGAATCTTCAGCACTCCGGATATGAATAGCAAGAGGAGAATGATTAATTGGTGCACCGGAATAAGAAAGCATTGTGAAATGAGGAAAAAGGATAAGATGAAACCGAAATCTTAAATTACATCCACCGGCAGAATATTGGAACAAAAGAATGATGAACTTGAAGCTGTTGAGCATCTTCACGATAATCACCGGATAAGAACATTGAAGGAAAAGAATGAAGAAATATCACATGAATAAAATGGATATTTCATTTGAGAATTGCTGGCTCCATAAAAAGAAGGGTGGGAGGGTGGGAAAAAAAACAAGACAACTTGGGATGAATAAAATGGACACCGGTTGAAAAGAATTAACATGAAAATCTTGATGGACAAGAAGGACTAGCACTCCCATAGAAATATGAGAATACCGATTAAGAAAGGTATGGAATCAACATTTGACATCGAAGCAACTCGAATACCAGAATCAAAACGAAACAAAGGATAGATATGCAACATGATCTTCACAATATCATCCGCACAGAGAATTGAACGAATGAATTCTGCAGGTACAACAGCTTGACGAGAAGCCACTTGGAGAACAAAAGATAAATAAAAAGGAACAAGGATCAGATAGAACAAATACAGGATAGAAGTTTCGTTCCGCATCTTCGTGCTGAAAGCTCATGGAACGTGTTACAAAAGGGTTTTGCAATCCCCGGATCAGCATAGCCAAGGATCCTTTAAGATGCAACTCCCGATCAGAACAAGTCCATAAAACCACTTCACTCAATGTAGAACCCCGAACTTCATATCGAGCATCCGTTGGAAGAATGCCTAGAACTACTGGATGAACCCACCTATAGATTTCCGAAAGTTTCCAGTTATGCAATCAGGTGTTGGGGATACACGGGAAGCACCGCGCAATCAACTCTAAACCTACATCCAGGTGTATCCATCCTTCAACACATAACCAGTCTTTCTCGGAAACTGTTTACCTCGGACCTTCGAAAAGCATCCACTATAACAAGCTATGGCAATACTCTCGAACTACCTCCCCAGTACTGGGTGATGTCGGGGTTATCTTGCCACTGGCCGTATAGGAGAGATTTTCGATGTCGGCCGTCTTAAGTATTTAGTACTGCCGCGATATGCTTGCGACAATGATACCCCGAAGCTCAACTCCTCGGTAACAGGAGGCATCGAGAACAATATCCTTGTCACAAGAACATCGAAACAATCCCAGGATACTCGCGGGATCCTAAAAAAAAATTGGTGCAATTTTTGAAAGTAGAAGAGATAAGAGTAATCGTCAGGAGTCCTCACCAGAGAGAAAGGGGATGAGAAGCAAAGAAATCCTACTCTCCGATATATATATATATATATAGGACTCAAAAATGTTTTCAGTGTGTGCCTAGACTCAACCGTCAACGATTCGATCAATCAGTGGGGGCTTCTAGGTCGGAGAAGGCTCTGATACCAACTTGTAATGCCCAGGATGGAGTTATACCTCCTACGTGTCGAGGCACGACTTAAAGGCATAAATCCATCCTAGAATGATCTCAAGTTTGGTATCTTTGCACGACTCATGTAAAAGAGGGATTAAATTGCAAAAGGAGATAGTTGGCTTACACTCGCCACTTCACACAAATACAATACATAAGCAAAACATCATTCAGAACATCACAACCCGACTACGGGTGAAGAACCAAAAGAAAGATACCAAAACAACATAAAGCCACAGGTCAGGATCGAATCCTAGTAGAAACCACTACTGAACATCGAAACGTCACAAACACTCTCTTCATCGAGCTCCTGGTGAAGAACTTGAACCAGCTCCTGCTTCAAACTCGGCTGAACCTGCATCTGGTGTTGTAGTAACTGTGAGCCACGAGGACTCAGCAATCCCATAACCATGGGTAACAAGACTAGCAAAGCTTTGTGGGTAGGAAGAGGTAAAGTGGTGAGGCTGCAGCAGCGACTAAGCATAATATGGTGGCTAATTTACGAGTACCAGAATAAGATGAGAAGCTACGCAAACGGTCGCAAAAGAGGTGATCGCTAAAGATCCTAACTACATACGGTCAAACATAACCCCACCGTGTTCTCTTCTCAAAGTGAAAAGAGACAGTCACGGTTACTCACACAGTTGTGTGTTTTACTTCGGATCCTCTGTCAAGTTTTCTACAACCGGACATTAACAAATTCCAATCTGCCACATAACCGCGGGCACGGCTTTCGAAAGTTCATAACCCTGCAGGGGTGTTCCAACTTAGCCCATCACAAGCTCTCACGATTAGCTGAAGTGATAAATATAATATCATCACTCCTTATCTTTGGGAAAATCCGATCAGGCTCGGAATCCCTGTAGCACAAGTCATTTCGACAATGGTAAAACAAGTCCAGCAAGACCTCCCGGTGTGTCGACACCCTGATAGTAGCCGCGCGTATCTAAGTCTCAGGACACGACCGGATGGGTGATCCTACAGGTTATACCAGATACCTCGGGTTTCCCCAAGGCGGCCCCGCAGTCTCCCCGTTTGGGACCAACACCATCAGCACTGGCCCCCCCTGCTATGTAGAATTAAGAATCCTCGGGTAGCGCTAACTCCCTATGCAATTTAATTATTAATTAAGTTGTTATTATGAGGCAAATAAAACCAATGTTGGGCCTTGCTGGAGGAGTTTTATTCAAAGTCGAACTGTCAAGGGGTCCCCATTACACCCATCGTGTTAGGAACGCAAAATCAAGGAACATAATGCCGGTTTATCGGCGCCTAAGGTGGCATGAGTGGAACAAAACACCGAGCAAAAGGCCGAGCCTTCCACCCATGCCCAGTATATAAGGTGTGTTAATAATAATTATAGATATAGTGATATATCCAACAACAAGTTCCCTCCTGGAACGGACTTCATCTTCACCTGCAACTAACAACGCTATAAGAGGAACTGAGCAAGCGAGGCTGAGCAAGCGGGTAACATAGCCAAACAGTGGTTTTGCTAGGAAGGTGTCAAGGTTAGAGGTTTCATGGCAACAAGGAGAGGGCTGACATAAAAGATGGGTAGCGCGACATGTAACGATAGCATCGAGACAACTAAGCATGGCAATGGTAGTAAAGGTATCCAAGGGTATGATCATCTTGCCTGGGATTCCACAAGGGAGAAGAACGGATCCAAGAAGAAGACGGAGCAACAGACGAGCGGATCCTCACAACTCCGGAACGAAACCGAAGCTAACAAGAGAAGCAACCGGAAAGAAGAAACAACACGGTAAACACACAAGCTTAAACATGGCATACGATGCACAAACAAGTATGATGCATGTCCGGTTTAAATATGCATTGCATGGCAAGGTGCACAAACAACACTACAAGTTAAGTGGAGATCAATATGCAACGAGTTGCATATTGACGAAACACCACATTTAGTTATTTAGTTGACTCTCATTATTTACAAGACAAGATTAATTGTTTTTAGCATGGCAAGAGGTGAAGCATAAAGAAACTACACTATTAAGACATTTTAAATGAGGCCGGAAATAACAACAACATATCCGGAAAATCCCCATGAGCATGTTTAATAATTATAAAGCAACAACAATTAAACATTCTCATGTTGTTATCATGATGCGGATGACATGAACATGTTATGCAAGTTTTATTAAAAGGTTAACAAGAAGAAGATAAGAAGCATTTGTCACCGTGGTGGAAAGAAAAGGTGCCACGGCAACGATTCGAAAAGATGCAAAGGCAACAACTCGGTTCCGGTAACTCGTTGAGAGTCCGGTGCAAAAGATAGGATCGACGTGAGCAAGTCAAACGAGATGATGGGGTGATCCCGTTGCCGGGTTCCCACGAGTCGGTGACGAGGCAACCGAGGAACATGACAAAAGGTGGAACGGGCACGAAGCACACACGGGAGACATTTCATACAACACAAGCAAGCATGCATCACACGGGTCATCGACGGGGTTATACCTTCGAAACACTCGTTTCGGGACGGTTCGAGATCGTCGAGGGATGTAGTGGAAGTAGAGGAAGTAGTCGTTCTCGCAACTCGTAGAGGAAGTAGTGGTTCACGGGTCTTCGGCGACGGTAGGCGTTCACGAGGTCGTTTTGTAGATGTACATGTCGACGGTAGACGTTCGGGCGACGGTAGACGTTCGGGCGACGGTAGTGGTACTTGGGTCTCCGAGTAGTCGTTCTCGAGCTCGTAGCCGTTCGGTCGTCGAGGTACTTGTACATGTAGTGGTACTTGTCGGGTCATGTAGTTGTGTAGGCGTTCACGACTTGGTTCACGTTCGGACGAGCTCGGACGTCGTGGTACTTGAGGGTTCCGATGGCTCCGGCGTGGGTAGTGGTACTTGTCGTTTCCGGGCGTCGGTAGACGAACTCGTTACGTAGATGTACACGTCGTCGTCGAGTAGTCGTTCCGTTCTCTGTCAAGGTCAACACCAGCAACCAAACAACACAAAAAAAAAGAAGAAACAACAGCGGCAGCACAGCGAGGCAGGGGCCGCGGGATCTTGCGCGCTGGACGGAGGGAGACGGCTGCGGGGCTGCACGGGACGAAGCGGTGCTGCGGGACGCGGCCATCCCCGGCGCTGCAGGGCGAGGCGAAGGGCCTCGGGCGCTGCTGTACAGAAACGATGCATCTGTGCTCCGGGCGCCATGGAGCTGCTCCTGCGGCCTTGGAAACAGGTCGCGGCAGAGAAGAGGCTCGGCGGCGCGGGCCTGCGGTGGACGACGGGGAAGACGGGCGCGGCGGCGGAAGGCAGAGGAGGACGCCCGGCGCGTCGGGGTGGCTCCCGACCTGCCCGTCGGCTCGCTGGGCGCGGAGGAGGGAGCTGGCGCTGAGGGCCGGGCGAGGGACTGCTGGAAGAAGGCGTCGAGGCGAGCGCCTGGCCGCGCGCTGGACGACGGCGACGCGCTCCTGGCCGGGACGGGCCGGCTTGCGGGCGAGCCCTCAGGCGCGCGGGAAGGAGGCCAGAGGGACGAGTGCGGCTCGGGGTGGCCGGGCGCTCGGGCCAGGGGGCCGGCGAGCTGGGCGCTGGGGACTGCTCGAGCGAGGGGAGCGGGGCCTGTCGGGTCGAGGGACAGAGGGAGAAGGAGATCGAAGCGGAGGGTCGAGGGCGCGGGGCTGGAGCGAGGGGAGCGGGACTTGGCGGCGGCGTACGAGGGAAACAGGGAACGGGTGAGGGACGACCGCAAGGCTAGGGTTAGGAAGGTTGGCTGCGGGCTGGGCCTTGAGGGAGGCCTGGCCAAGAGGAAAGAGGCTGGAGGAGAGAGACTTGGGCCGGCTGGGAGGAGAAGATGCCGGCCCAGCAGGTCTTGCTCTTTAACTGATTTTTTTAGCAGAAAAACAAAAGAGAAGGAAAAAGAAAAAGAGGAGGGGGGTTAGGGCAAGAAGTAAAATTCCCTAGACCCGCAAAAAAATGTCAGGAATTAAAATAAAATAGTTGGGGTGGTTTTGGAGGAACCTCGAAACAACGGGAAGAATTAAGACAAGGGTTTTAAGGTGAAACTCGAAGTGAAAAGACAATGGGGAATTTATGCAAGTGCGTTACGGTAATTCCAAACAACGGAATAATTATTAATATAGCTCCATAATATTGAGAGGCTTATATATGTTATAAAGAGAAGACATCTTCCCTCGATTTAAATGGACCGAAGGTCCACACTATTTATTTAGGTTGAGATGCAAAATACAATATGACATGATGGCATGATGACATGATGCGATGCAAAAATAAAAACACAAGCACAAAAGGAACACCCGGGCAACCCTGAACATCCGGAACCTTCTGGAATCTTATGGAATCTTCTGGGACGTCGGTCTCGGGCGTCACAGACGTATCAAGCATCCCCAAGCTTAATTCCTGCTCGTCCTCGAGTAGGTAAATGATAAAGAAAGAATTTTTGATGTGGAATGCTAACCAATATAGTTTCTCAATGTAATTCTCTTAATTGTGGCATGAATGTTCAGATCTGAAAGATTCAAGATAAAAGTCTATATTGACATAAGAAATAACAATACTTCAAGCATACTAACAAAGCAATCATGTCTTCTCAAAATACTATGGCTAAAGAAAGTTATCCCTACAAAATCATATAGTCTGGCTATGCTCCCTCTTCATCACACAAAATATTCATATCATGCACAACCCCAATTTCAGCCAAGCACTTGTTTTCATACTCTATTCTTTTAAACCTTTCAACTTTCATACAATACATGAGCGTGAGCCATGGACATAGCACAATGGGTGGAATAGAGGTGGTTGTGGAGACGACAAAAAGGAGGGAGATAGTCTCACATCGACTAGGCGTATCAAAGGGCTATGGAGATGCCCATCAATTGATATCAATGTGAGTGAGTTGGGATTGCCATGCAATGGATGCACTAGAGCTAAATATGAATGAAAGCTCAACAAAAGAAACTAGTGGTGTGCATCCAACTTGCTTGCTCGCGAAGACCTAGGGCATTTGAGGAAGCCCATCGTAGGAATATACAAGCCAAGTTCTATAATGAAAATTCCCACTAGTATATAAAGTGACTAAGCATGAGACTCTTTACAATGAAGAACATGGTGCTACTTTGAAGCACAAGTGTGGAAAAAAAGATAGTAGCAATTGTCCCTTTTTTCTTTTCCTTTTTTTGGGGCCTTTCTTTTTTTCTTTGGCCCTTTTTTGCGGAGGGGCTTTATAGATTTAGCCCTTCCTCCCATGAGACAATGCTCCAATAATGATGATCATCACACTTTCGTTACCACTCGATATTACAACTCGATACTACAACAAAGTATGACTCTATATGAATGCCTCCGGCGATGTACCGGTATGTGCAATGAAACAAGAGTGACATGTATGAAAAGTTATGCATGGTGGCTTTGCCACAAATACGATGTCAACTACATGATCATGCATGGCAATATGACAATATGAAGTGTGTCATATGAAAGAAACGGTGGAAAGTTGCATGGCAATATATCTCGGAATGGCTATGGAAATGCCATGATAGGTAGGTATGGTGACTGTTTTGAGGAATACTATGGTGGTTGTTTTGAGGAAGGATATATAGTGGGTTTATGGTATCGGCGAAAGTTGCGCGGTACAAGAGAGGCTAGCAATGGTGGAAGGGTGGGAGTGCGTATAATCCATGAACTCAACAATAGTCATAAGAACTCATATACTTATTGTAAAAATCTACGAGTCATCAAAACAAAGCAATCAACGCATGCTCCTAGGGGGGAGGTTGGTAGGAGTTAACCATCGCGTGCCCCCGACCTCTACACAAAGGTTGGCACTTTACAAATACCTCATGCTCTAACTTCGTCACATAGCGGTTCACCATACGTGCATGCTACGGGAATCACTAACCTTAACACAAGTATTTCTCAATTTCATAATAACTCCACTAGCATGAATCTAATATCACTATCCTCATATCTCAAAACAATTATCAAGCATCCAACATCTCATTCTATTCAATGCACTTAGTGTGAATTTTTTTACTACATTCACATTGGATGTCTATCATGTGAAGACTAGTTTTTTAGCCTAAAAACATTACCATGCTGTTTTAATAGACTCTCAAATTGATATAAGTGAAGCATGAGATTTCAACAATTTCTACAAGATATAACCATGACCGTGCTCTAAAAGATGTAAGTGAAGCACTAGACCAAAAACTATTCAACTCACAAGATATAAGTGAAGCACATAGAGTGTTCTAAAAATTCCTAGGACATGTTTAACTCTCTCAAATAGGTGTGTCCAGCAAGGATGATTGTGACAAACTAACAAGCAAAGACTCAAATTATACAAGACGCTCCAAGCAAAACACATATCATGTGGTGAATAAAAATATAGCTCCAAGTATAGTTATCGATGGATGAAGACGAAAGAGGGGATGCCTTCCCGAGGCATCCCCAAGCTTAGGCTTTCGATTATCCTTGAATTTTACTTGGGGTGCCATGGGGATCCCCAAGCTTAGGCCTTTTCTACTCTTTGTTCCATAGTCCATCAAAGCAATACTCAAAACTTGAAAACTTCGCAACACAAAACTTAGACAAAAATTCTCGTGAGCTCCGTTAGTATAAGAAAGCAAACCACTACTCAAAGGTATTGCAATGAATTCATTATTTGTTTATATTGGTGTTAAACCTACTGTATTCCAACTTCTATGTGATTCATACCTCCAAATATTACTCATAGATGCATTGAAATAAGCAAACAATGCACGAAAAACAGAATCTGTCAAAAACAGAACAGTCTGTAGTAATCTGCAGGTTTCGCATACTTCTGTAACTCCAAAAAATTCAAACTAAATAGGTAAATGTGAGGAATTTGTCTATTAATCATATTCAAAAAGAATCAACTAAATAGCACGCTCCAGTAAAATCCGACGACCACTTTAGCGAGCGCTAACGATTCTGTTTTTCAGAGCAAGATCACATAAACTTCATACACATCTTCCCAAAGGTTCTACTTGGCACAAACACTAAACAAAACATGAAACCACATCTAAACATAGGCTAGATGTAATATTTATTCACTAAAAGAAACAAAAGCAAAAAATATAAAATTGGGTTGCCTCCCAACAAGCACTATCGTTTTACACCCCTAGCTAGGCACGATACAAGATAAATCTAGGGAATGCCATAGTGATACGATATGTCTCGAAAGCTCATCTCATATTCCCTACGTTCAGCAGCAAGCTTCCTTTGTGGCAAGCAAAAGTAATCAAAAGGGCTAAATTTAATGGGACAAAAGTCCCCTACATCAATCTCAGGAGGAATAGGTTCCTCTTTTGGCCCTTTGTAGTGAACAACCAATTCATCATTGTAGGCATTCTTTTGGCAGAAGGTCATAAGCCTTCGCTCAAGGGAGAAGCCTAACCCATTATTTTGAACAGCAAAATCATCGTTCATCTCAGAAATTCTATCAATCAAGACCTCAATAGGAACCTTTTTTCTAAGGTTTTCATTAAAAGCAACATGATCAGGGGATCGCAACCGCAATATGTCTTCTTGATTGAACAAGATAGCCTCTATGGGAGGTCGACCGGCATCTACCCTGTAATGAGCAAAGATTTCTTTGGCTTCTTTCATAATAAATCTAAACTCATGAGCCAAAAAGATAGTAGCTGCACGCTTAACAGAAGAATGCTCAATATTGGAAAACTCCAAAAAGATTCTCTGGATACGGGGATGCATATGGATAAATTGCCTTTCAATTTCTACTATAAGCATGGATACAGCATCTGCAAGGCTACTAGTTCTGTGAAGAATAGAGCCACCCATAGTGGGCAAAGCACATGCATAAGTAAAGAAGTCTTGAAGAACTCCTTTTCCAATGATATTACCACTACCAACCCGGAACTTCTTAATATGTAAAGTGGTAGCTTCATCCGGGGGGTCAACATAGACGTTGCCCTCGACATTGCTACCCTTCTCAATAAAATCGTCCCCCATCTCAGACATGAGGGCAATTAGGAAAGCAAGCAGCACACAAGCAAACAAGAAGCAAGCGAACGATAAACACACGACGGAAGAAGGGAAAATAAAACGGCAAGGGTGAAGTGGGGGAGAGGAAAACGAGAGGTAAATAAATGTAATGCGAAGGATAAGGATTTGCGATAGGTACTTGGTATATGACTATTGCGTAAGCCTTCCCGGCAACGGCGCCAGAAATTCTTCTTGCTACTTCTCGAACTTGCATTGTATTCCCTCGAAGAGGAAAGGGAGATGCAGCACAGTAGCATAAATATTTCCCTCAGTTTTTGAGAACCAAGGTATCAATCCAGTAGGAGACCACGCCCGAGTCCCTCGCACGTGCACAAACAAATAACATCTTTGCAGCCAACACGATAAGGGGTTGTCAATCCCGTTACGATCACTTATGAAAGTGAGATCTGATAGATATGATAGTTTATATTTTTCGGTATTTTGGTTTATAAGAACAGAAAGTAAAAGCGGTAAAAGTAAAGTAGATGTAGATTGATATGTTGAGAATAGACCCGGGGGCCATAGTGTTCTCTAGTGGCTTCTCTCATGATAGCGATATTCTACGGTGGGTAAACAAATTACTGTCGAGCAATTGATAGAAAAGTGAATAATTATGAGACTATCTAGGCATGATCATTGTATATAGGCATCACGTCCGAGACAAGTAGACCGAAACGATTCTGCATCTACTACTATTACTCCACACATCGACCGCTTGTTGGGGAACGTAGCAGAATTCAAAAAAATTCTATGCTTTCACCAAGATCCAACTAAGGAGACATCTAGCAATGAGCAAATAAGAGTGCATCTACATACCGTTATGTAGATCGCGTGCGGAAGCTTTCGAAGAAGCGTGGATGAAGTAGTCGTACTCTTCGCGTTCTTCGTCACCGATGATCTAGCGCCGAACGGACGGCACCTCCGCGTTCAACACACGTCCGGTACAGCAACGTCACCTCCTTCTTGATCCAGCAAGGGGGGAGGAGAAGTCGTCAGAGATCCAACAGCACAACGGCGCGGTGGTTGATACGTCCAAGACGTATCTATAATTTCTGCTTGTTCCATGCCTCTTTTGGGTGATATTGCTATGATATTTATACACTTCCATACACTTTTGATCATATTTGGACTAACCTATTAACTCAGTGCACCCCAGTGCCAGTTTCTGTTTTCGGCTGTTTTTGTATTTTAGGTTTTCACATTACGAGAACTGCCAGGAAAAATACAGAAAAATTATATAAAAAATCAGCGTTCCAGAAACTACCGTGCGCCCGAAGGACAGCCGGGGGGGGGCACCAGGGCTCCAGGCGCCCTGGCGGCGCGCCCCCCTGGGCCACGCCGGGCGGGGCGCCTGGGCCCCCCGAGGCTCCCCCGATGCCCCCCTTTGGCATATATTTAAAGCCTCTCGAGAAACCCTCGAAACAGGAACTCTTTTTCGCGATCTCATCTCTGTTCCGCCGCCGCCGCTTCCAAGATCAGGAGCACCAGGAGAACTCTTCCCGGCACCCTGCCGGAGGGGAGGATCACCACCGGGAGCCTCTCCACCACCATGGACGCCTCCCGGATGAGTTGTGAGTAGCCTCCCTTGGACCATGAGTCCATGACCAGTAGCTATGTGATGTTCTCCTCCCGTTCTTGTGCTTCACTAATTAGTCCTCGTGAGCTGCCCTACATGATCGAGGCACATATATAATCCTTATGCTGTTGCTATGATGAGTTTGCCGGGATCCGATGGATTATGAGATTATGTTCAGATTGTGCTTGAGTAATATATTTGATCCACCTCTTTTATATTTATGTTCATAAGTAATTCTTGCATGTTCTCCGTTGTTATTTATTGCTTTGGCCAAGTAATAGGTAGTGATTCCAAGAGGGAACGTTATGCTTGATTGTGGGTTCATGCCCCTCGATGACTAGTTTGAGTGACAGAAACATGAGTCTAGGGGATGTGCTGTTGCCACAAGGGGGAAACAACGGTGCTTGTGCCCGCGGGTGCAAGGATTGTTTACTTTACGCAAAGTTCTTTTAATGCAGTTGTCTGTTGCATTGAGTTTACACTATGGGTGGGACTCGCAACTTAATACCAGCGAGATGTTCTGGATAGATATCTCAAGGTGGATGATTAGTATTAGATATTGATGGATTTCGGTCTACTTACTTTGGCGTACTGCCCATGCTTTGAACCTCAATCTTTCTTGCAATGTAGTCAGCATTGGTTTGCGTTCGTGGTCCTGTCAATTGCCCAGCTGTAATTCGTTTACCTCACATAGCTGTTTTATCGTCTTTTGGGAGAGAGACATCACTAGTGAACATCATGAGACTCCGGTCCATATTACCATCATTGATCACACCCGCTATTTACTTTTCGCTTTTATTTACTATTGCAAACATTATCTATCACTACTATCATTTGCGTTTAATCCTTTGTGAACTACAAGGCCGGAGGGATTGACAACCTCTCTGTACTCGTTGGGAGCAAAGTTATTTGTATCTGTGTGCAGGTCCACGTTGATTGCTAATATCTGGCGCCGTTAGCAGTTGACACCTTCTTGTTGAACCTAGGAGTCTCTGGGGATTCGATCCTTGGTATCTTTGCCAAGGGAAAAACTTCCGCAACACTACATCTCACACCTTCCACTTGGGGTAACCAACGAGGGGCGAGAAGCCTAGCAAGAGTTTTTCTGGCGCCGTTGCCGGGGACTCCACTCTTCAGGATGGGGGAGTTGCACGCTATCTTTTACCTTTGCTTTTAGTCTTGTTAGTTTACCTTTCAGTTTTCTTTATGTCTTTTCACTAGTTATGCTTATGGACAACCTTGCTATTGGATCGTTGCTTGTGGGAAGACGCCCCACACCTGTGGTGGTTGCTCCTCCCCCTACTGAAATTGTGCCCTATAAAATACCTGCTGGTATTATCGATTATATCTTGGCTAATCGTTATGCAGGAGACAGACATCCCGGTGAACACTTGCTATATCTGTCACAATTATGTTCATTATTTAAGCTTGCAGGTGTATCAAGGGAGTTTGTCATGAGGACATTGTTCGTCATATCACTTATAGATAAAGCTTCAGATTGGTATAAGCTTCTCGATAACTCACACTTTCTTGATTGGCAAGAGCTTATGTCTCTCTTTTATACTAAGTTTTATCCTCTTCATGATGCTTATGTGGAGAGTAGGAGTACCTTTTTGCATGTGGATCATGGTAACAATGCTTTATGTGATGCTTATATTGTTGAGTTTATTCGTGATCCCACTGAAAATTATTATGAGAAGGGAACATATGCTTATAGATATTTCAATAATATTAAGTTCCCTCTTTTTATGTTGAAGGTTTTGAAGTTATGCTTGTTCTGCCTTCCTATGCTAGTTGCTTTATGCGTCAATAATTTATTTTCTTACAAGATTCCCATGCATAGGAAGTATGTTAGACTTAAATATGTTTTATATATGCTTCTTGATGCTCTCTTTTGTTCTTCAACTCTTATTCCTACGAGAGCATCATTAAAGTCTTAAGCCTTCTTTATGGCTATAAAGAAAGAGCTCTAGGGAGACAACCCTTGTTATCTTTACATTCAGTTTGTTCTTTCAGTTTTTAGTGGTCTTGATGTGTGTTACTACAGTAGCATCATCATTGTATCTTTGCTTTTCAATTTTGTGCCAAGTGTAGCCTCTGATTTCTAGAAAGTTCAAAAGTTGTGAGGTGCTGTCCAGGAAACAGATTCTGTCCTTGGATATAAAAATTCGTATAAAATCACCAGATCATCTTTTTGGTCTTAATTTCTGCGACAGCGTTCTCTATATAATTATCTTTCGTGCGTCTTTTCTGAGTTTTTTGATTTGAGTTGCAGAAGTACCCCGAACAAATCCATTACTACCTGATGTTCTGTTTTTCACAGATTCTGTCCTGTTTTGCCGATCCTTCATTTTGCAAACCAAGAGCTTGCTTTTTCTTTGCAAAAACCTTTTGGAAATCTTGAGAAACATTAGACCTTCAAGAATATCTTTATTTCCAGCAAGGTACAATTATTTTATTATGGGTACTAACCTCGCTAATCAGATTATGATGAGTTATGTATGAAGAGAGTTTTCAAGTGTGCGAGGGAAGATGATAAAAAGATTCAGAAGTGTCAAGCGCTCAAGCTTGGGGATGCCCCCATGCACCCCCAAGAAATATTCAAGGAGACTCAAGCGTCTAAGCTTGGGGATGCCCCCGTGCATCCCCTTCTCCATCAACATTATCAGTTCGTCTTTCGTTCCACTATATTTTAATCACTTCATGTGTTATGTGCTATGCTTGGAGCGTCTTGTTTTTAGTTTCCTTTTTAGTTTTTCATAACGAGTCGGAACTCAGCTTTCTTTATGTGGGAGAGAAACACGCTCCACTTCTACCTAGAACATAACATAGAATTCTCATGACTATCTTTGCTGTGTGTTCTTTGTCTTTTAATAGCTTCTATCATGCTCTGCTCTTAGTATTCATGCTTATCTTTTTAAAGAGCTTGTGTTTAGTTGGTTGCTTGACCTCTCTTTAGTTATCATGCTTATCTCATTAAGAGAGTTTGCTTCCATTGCAGTGGTTAATATGTCTATGATAAAGATGCTACGTGCATGATGGCGCTTAGTAGTTCATGTTTTCTTATGGTTAGTCTCAAATAGCTGGGGGATTCCCAATGTGTTATTGGAGTACCAACATGATTTGTTTGCCAATGATGTGGTATGGTTTAGTAATATCTTCCCTCAAGGATTTATTTTGATTGACTTGGCGTACGCTCACGCATATTTAAGACTGTAAAGAAAGTCTGTCAAGCCTTGATGATCTTTTATTTCTGAGTAGCGATAAACTTCCATGCCTGATTCAATGTTGCTTTGTCGCTCTGCATAATTATGACCGTCATTGCTCTCTTAGTTGGTCGCTCCCAGTCTTTTGCTAACCTCCACCTGTACTAAGCGGACTGGCTGCTTGTGCATCCACATCCTTTTAAACCAGTTATGCCATATGAGTCCACCATACCTACCTATATGTGGTATTTCACCGCCACTCCAAGTAAATTTACATGTGCTACCTTTAAAACCTTCAGTTTTTGCAATACATAGCTCATGGGAAAGTAGCTTAAAAACTATTGTGGTAAAGAATATGTCGCTTATGTATCTTATTTCTTATAAGTTGCTTGCTGAGCGGTATCCATGTTTCTGGGGACGCCATCAACTATTACACTTTTGTTGAATATCGTGTGAGTTGCTATGCATGTTTGTCTAGTCTGAAGTAAGGGTGATTTGCCATGAGTTGAATGGTTTGAGTATGCATATTGTTAGAGAAGAACATTGGGCCGCCAACCAAAGCCATGTATCATGGTGGAAGTTTTAGCTTGGACATTAATCCTCAATCTCTTATGAGAATATGCTTAAGCATTAATGAGGAGTCCATTATCTATTTTCTATGTTGTCCCGGTATGGATGTCCTCAAGTTGAGATATATCAAAAATGAGAAATCAAATGCGATCTATCTCCTTGGACCTTTGTACAGGTGACATAGAGGTACCCCTTTGTGACACTCGGTTGAAACATATGTAATGCAATGACAATCCATGGAAATCCGAACTAATTAGGACAAGGTGCGAGCACTATTGGTATTCGATGCATGAGGCTTGCAACTTATAGGATGTCTTATGCATAACACATATGAAGTACTACTACCGTTGACAAAATTGCTTCTATGTTTTCAAAATAAAAGCTCTAGCACATGAGTAATCCTTGCTGCCCTCTGTGAAGGGCCATTCTTTTACTTTTATGTTGAGTCTCCACCTTCTTTTAAAAGCACCAACTACTGAGAGCATGATTGTCATTCTTAGTGTAATGTGCATTGTTCCAAAGTAGCATTGTCTTTTGCATGATTGTGATATCGTTCATTCTGAAATCATTGTATCTAGTCATCACTTAAACCTTGAAGGTGCCCCTACATTTATGTTTTGCATCACTAAAGGTGGCAAGCTAGATATCACTTTATCATATTTGCACATCATGTTCATTGCAAATCTATTTGATGTTTCAATATCATATTGTAAAACTTTCAGTTCTTTGTGATTTTCTCATGAGGCAACTTAATTACTATAGATTTATTATCTCAGTAAGCTTTTGTCATATGACTATGAAAAAGTCCTATATGGTTAATAGCATGTCACCACAGAAATTATTCTTGTTATCATTTACCTACTCGAGGACGAGCAGGAATTAAGCTTGGGGATGTTGATACGTCCAAAACGTATCTATAATTTCTGCTTGTTCCATGCCTCTTTTGGGTGATATTTCTATGATATTTATACACTTCCATACACTTTTGATCATATTTGGACTAACCTATTAACTCAGTGCACCCCAGTGCCAGATCTGTTTTTGGCTGTTTTTGTATTTCAGGTTTTCACATTACGAGAACTGTCAGGAAAAATCCAGAAAAATTATATAAAAAATCAGCGTTCCAGAAACTACCGTGCGCCAAAAGGACAGCCGGGGGGGGGGGCACCAGGGCTCCAGGCGCCCTGGCAGCGCCCCCCCCCCCTTGGGCCGCGCCGGGGGGGCGCCTAGGCCCCCCGAGGCTCTCCCGATGCCCCCTTTGGCATATATTTAAAGCGTCTTGAGAAACCCTCGAAACAGGAACTCTTTTTCGCGATCTCATCTCTGTTCCGCCGCCGCCGCCGCTTCCAAGATCGGGAGCACCAGGAGAACTCTTCCCGGCACCCTGCCGGAGGGGAGGATCACCACCGGGAGCCTCTCCACCACCATGGACGCCTCCCGGATGAGTTGTGAGTAGTCTCCCTTGGACCATGAGTCCATGAACAGTAGCTATGTGATGTTCTCCTCCCGTTCTTGTGCTTCACTAATTAGTCCTCGTGAGCTGCCCTACATGATCGAGGCACATATGTAATCCTTATGCTGTTGCTATGATGAGTTTGCTGGGATCCGATGGATTCTGAGATTATGTTCAGATTGTGCTTGAGTAATATATTTGATCTACCTCTTTTATATTTATGTTCATAAGTAATTCTTGCATGTTCTCCGTTGTTATTTATTGCTTTGGCCAAGTAATAGGTAGTGACTCCAAGAGGGAACGTTATGCTTGATTGTGGGTTCATGCCCCTCGATGACTAGTTTGAGTGACATAAACATGAGTCTAGGGGATGTGCTGTTGCCACAAGGGGGAAAACAACGGTGCTTGTGCCCGCGGGTGCAAGGATTGTTTACTTTACGCAAAGTTCTTTTAATGCAGTTGTCTGTTGCATTGAGTTTACACTATGGGTGGGACTCGTAACTTAATACCAGCGAGATGTTCTGGATAGATATCTCAAGGTGGATGATTAGTAGTAGATATTGATGGATTTCGGTCTACTTACTTTGGCGTACCGCCCTTGCTTTGAACCTCAACCTTTCTTGCAATGTAGTGATGTCTCTCTCCCAAAAGACGAACGCAAACCAATGCTGACTACATTGCAAGAAAGGTTGAGGTTCAAAGCATGGGCGGTACGCCAATGTAAGTAGACCGAAATCCATCAATATCTACTACTAATCATCCACGTTGAGATATCTATCCAGAACATCTCGCTGGTATTAAGTTGCGAGCCCCACCCATAGTGTAAACTCAAAGCAACAGACAACTGCATTAAAAGAACTTTGCGTAAAGTAAACAATCCTTGCACCCGCGGGCACAAGCACCGTTGTTTTCCCCCTTGTGGCAACAGCACATCCCCTAGACTCATGTTTCTGTCACTCAAGCTAGTCATCGAGGGGCATGAACCCACAATCGAGCATAACGTTCCCTCTTGGAGTCACTACCTACTACTTGGCCAAAGCAATAAATAACAACGGAGAACATGCAAGAATTACTTATGAACATAAATATAAAAGAGGTAGATCAAATATATTACTCAATCACAATCTGAACATAATCTCATAATCCATCGGATCCCAGCAAACTCATCATAGCAACAGCATAAGGATTACATATGTGCCTCGATCATGTAGGGCAGCTCACGAGGACTAATTAGTGAAGCACAAGAACGGGAGGAGAACATCACATAGCTACTGGTCATGGACTCATGGTCCAAGGGAGACTACTCACAACTCATCCGGGAGGCGTCCATGGTGGTGGAGAGGCTCCCGATGGTGATCCTCCCCTCCGGCAGGGTGCCGGGAAGAGTTCTCCTGGTGCTCCCGATCTTGGAAGCGGCGGTGCCGGCGGAACAGAGATGAGATCGCGAAAAAGAGATCCCGTCCCGAGGGTTTCGAAGGACGCTCTAAATATATGCCAAAGGGGGGCACCAGACGGAGCTCGGGGGGCCCAGGCGCCCCCCCGGCGCGGCCCAGGGGGGGCGCGCCGCCAGGGCGCCTGGGGCCCTGGTGCCCCCCCCCCCCCCGGCTGTACTTCGGGCGCAAGGTAGGTTCTGGAACGCTGATTTTTTATATAATTTTTCTGGATTTTTCCTGACAGTTCTCGTAATGTGAAAACCTGAAATACAAAAACAGCCGAAAACAGAAACTGGCACTGGGGTGCACTGGATTAGTAGGTTAGTCCAAATATGATCAAAAGTGTATGGAAGTGTATAAATATCATAGCAATATCACCCAAAAGTGGCATGGAGCAAGCAGAAATTATAGATACGTTTTGGACGTATCAACATCCCCAAACTTAATTCCTGCTCGTCCTCGAGTAGGTAAATGATAACAAGAATAATTTCTGTGGTGACATGCTATTAACCATATAGGACTTTTCATAGTCATATGACAAAAGCTTACTGAGACAATGATTCTAAAGTAATTGAGTTCCCTCATGAGAAAATCACAAAGGTCTGAAAGTTTTACAATATGAAACTGAAACATCAAAAAGATTTGCAATGGACATGATGTGCAAATATGATAAAGTGATATCTAGCTTGCCCCCTTTAGTGAAGCAAAACATAAATGCAGGGGCACCTTCAAGGTTTAAATGATGACTAGATACAATGATTTCAAAATAAACGATATCACAATCATGCAAAAGACAATGCTACTTTGGAACAATGCACATTACACTTAGAATGACAATCATGCTCTCAGTAGTTGGTGCTTGAAGAAAGAAGGTGGAGACTCAACATAAAAGTAAAAGAATGGTTATGTGCTAGAGCTTTTTATTTTGAAAACATAGAAGCAATTTTGTCAACGGTAGTAGTACTTCATATGTGTCATGCATCAGACATCCTATAAGTTGCAAGCCTCATGCATCGAATACCAATAGTGCAAGCACCTTGTCCTAATTAGCTCGGATTTCCATGGGTTATCATTGCATTACATATGTTTCAACCAAGTGTCACAAAGGGGTACCTCTATGCCACCTGTACAAAGGTCCAAGGACATAAATCGCATTTGATTTCTCGTTTTTGATAGATCTCAACTTGAGGACATCCATACCGGGACAACATAGAAAATAGATGATGGACTCCTCTTTAATGCATAAGCATATTCTCATAAGAGATTGAGGATTAATGTCCAAGCTAAAACTTCCACCATGATACATGGCTTTGGTTGGCGGCCCAATGTTCTTCTCTAACAATATGCATACTCAACCATTCAACCCATGGCAAATCACCCTTACTTCAGACAAGACGAACATGCATAGCAACTCACATGATATTCAACAAAAGTTTAACAGCTGATGGCGTCCCCAGAAACATGGTTACCGCTCAGCAAGCAACTTATAAGAAATAAGATACATAGGCAACATATTCTTTACCACAATAGTTTTTAAGCTACTTTCCCATGAGCTATGTATTGCAAAGTTAGTTCGCTTAGTACAGGTGGAGGTTAGCAAAAGACTGGGAGCGACCAACTAAGAGAGCAATGACGGTCATAATCATGCAGAGCGACAAAGCAACATTGAATCAGGCATGGTAGTTATATCGCTACCCAGAAATAAAAGATCATCAAGGCTTGACAGACTTCCTTTACAGTCTTAAATATGCGTGAGCATACGAAGTCAATCAAAATAAATTCTTGAAGGAAGATATTACTAAACCATACCACATCATAGGCAAACAAATCATGTTGGTACTCCAATAACACATTGGGAATCCCCCAGCTATTTGAGATTAACCATAAGAAAACCTGAACTACTAAGCGCCATTATGCACGTAGCATCTTTATCATAGACATATTAACCAATGCAACGGAAGCAAACTCTCTTAATAAGGTGAGCATGATAATTAAAGAGAGTTCAAGCAACCAACAAAAGCTCTTTGAAAAGATAAGCATGAATACTAAGAGCTGAACATGATAGTAGCTATTTAAAGACAAAGAACACACACAGCAAAGATAGACATGAAAATTCTATGTTATGTTCTAGGTAGAAGTGGAGCGTGTTTCTCTCCCACATAAAGAAAGCTGAGTTCCGACTCGTTATGGAAAACTAAAAAGAAAACTAAAAGCAAGACGCTCCAAGCATAGCACATAACACATGAAGTGATAAAAATATAGTGGAACGAAAGACGAACTGATAATGTTGATGGAGAAGGGGATGCACGGGGGCATCCCCAAGCTTAGACGCTTGAGTCTCCTTGAATATTTCTTGGGGGTGCACGGGGGCATCCCCAAGCTTGAGCGCTTGACACTCCTGTATCTTTTTATCATCTTCCCTCGCACACTTGAAAACTCCCTTCATACATAACTCATCATAATCTGATTAGCGAGGTTAGTACCCTTAATAAAATAATTGTTCCTTGCTGGAAATAAAGATATTATTGAAGTTCTACTGTTTCTCACGATTGCCAAAAGGTTTTTGCAAAGAAAAAGCAAGCTCTTGGTTTGCAAAATGAAGGAAAGGCAAAACAGGACAGAATCTGTGAAAAACAGAACAACAGGTAGTAAATGATTTGTTCGGGGTACTTCTGCAACTCAAATCAAAAAACTCAGAACAGACGCACGAAAGACAATTATATAGAGAACGCTGTCAAAACAATTCAGACCAAAAAGATGATCTGGTGATTTTATACGAATTTTTCTATCCAAGGACAGAATCTGTTTCCTGGACAGCACCACACAACTTTTGAACTTTCTAGCAATGAGAGGCTATACTTGGCACAAATATGAAAAGCAAAGATACAATGATGATGCTACTGTAGTAAACAACATCAAGACACAACAAAAGCAAAATAAAATTTATTCATGTGGGCTACCTCCCAAAAGCGCTTTCTTTTATAGCCATAAAGATAGGCTTAAGACTTTAATGATGCTCTCGTAGGAATAAGAGTTGAAGAACAAAAGAGAGCATCAAGAAGCAAATACCAAACACATTTAAGCCTAACATGCTTCCTATGCATAGTAATATTGCAATACAATAACTCATTGAAGCACAAAGCAATAAGCATAGGAAGACAAAACAAGTGCAGCTTCAAAACCTTCAACATAAAGAGAGGGAACTTGATATTATTGAAATATCTATAAGCATATGTTCCCTTCTCATAATAATTTTCAGTGGGATCACGAATAAACTCAACAATATAAGCATCACATAAAGCATTGTTACCATGATCCACATGCAAAAAGGTACTCCTACTCTCCACATAAGCATCATGAAGAGGATAAAACTTAGTATAAAAGAGAGACATAAGCTCTTGCCAATCAAGCAAGTGTGAGTTATCGAGAAGCTTATACCAATCTGAAGCTTTATCTATAAGCGATACGGCGAACAATGTCCTCATGACAAACTCCCTTGATACACCTGCAAGCTTAAATAATGAACATAATTGTGATAGATATAGCAAGTGTTCACCGGGATGTCTGTCTCCTGCATAACGATTAGCCAAGATATAATCGATAATACCAGCTGGTATTTTATAGGGCACAATTTCAGTAGGGGGAGGAGCAACCACCACAGGTGTGGGGCGTCTTCCCACAAGCAACGATCCAATAGCAAGGTTGTCCATAAGCATAACTAGTGAAAGACAAAAGGAGAACTGAAAGGTAAACTAACAAGACTAAAAGCAAAGGTAAAAGATAGCGTGCAACTCCCCTATCCTGAAGAGTGGAGTCCCCGGCAACGGCGCCAGAAAAACTCCTTGATGGGCCTCTAACCCCTCGTTGGTTACCCCAAGTGGAAGGTGTGAGATGCAGTGTTGTGGAAGTTTTTCCCTTAGCAAAGATGCCAAGGATCAAATCCCTAGAGACTCCTAGGTTCAACAAGAAGGTCTCAACTACTAACGGCGCCAGATATTAGCAATCAACGTGGAACTGCACACAGATACAAATAACTTTGCTCC
Source organism: Secale cereale (assembly GCA_902687465.1). Lineage (NCBI taxonomy): Eukaryota > Viridiplantae > Streptophyta > Magnoliopsida > Poales > Poaceae > Secale > Secale cereale. Next base: position 659,344,556 of record LR738714.1, read on the forward strand.
CAACGAGTACAGAGAGGTTGTCAATCCCTCCGGCCTTGTAGTTCACAAAGGATTAAACGCAAATGATAGTAGTGATAGATAATGTTTGCAATAGTAAATAAAAGCAAAAAGTAAATAGCGGATGTGATCAATGATGGTAATATGGACCGGAGTCTCATGATGTTCACTAGTGATGTCTCTCTCCCAAAAGACGATAAAACAGCTATGTGAGGTAAACGAATTACAGCTGGGCAATTGACAGGACCACGAACGCAAACCAATGCTGACTACATTGCAAGAAAGGTTGAGGTTCAAAGCATGGGCGGTACGCCAAAGTAAGTAGACCGAAATCCATCAATATCTACTACTAATCATCCACCTTGAGATATCTATCCAGAACATCTCGCTGGTATTAAGTTGCGAGCCCCACCCATAGTGTAAACTCAAAGCAACAGACAACTGCATTAAAAGAACTTTGCGTAAAGTAAACAATCCTTGCACCCGCGGGCACAAGCACCGTTGTTTTCCCCCTTGTGGCAACAGCACATCCCCTAGACTCATGTTTCTGTCACTCAAGCTAGTCATCGAGGGGCATGAACCCACTATCGAGCATAACGTTCCCTCTTGGAGTCACTACCTACTACTTGGCCAAAGCAATAAATAACAATGAAGAACATGCAAGAATTACTTATGAACATAAATATAAAAGAGGTAGATCAAATATATTACTCAATCACAATCTGAACATAATCTCATAATCCATCGGATCCCAGCAAACTCATCATAGCAACAGCATAAGGATTACATATGTGCCTCGATCATGTAGGGTAGCTCACGAGGACTAATTAGTGAAGCATAAGAACGGCAGGAGAACATCACATAGCTACTGGTCATGGACTCATGGTCCAAGGGAGACTACTCACAACTCATCCGGGAGGCATCCATGGTGGTGGAGAGGCTCCCGATGGTGATCCTCCCCTCCGACAGGGTGCCGGGAAGAGTTCTCCTAGTGCTCCCGATCTTGGAAGCGGCGGCGGCGGCGGAACAGAGATGAGATCGCGAAAAAGAGTTCCCGTCCCGAGGGTTTCAAAGGACGCTCTAAATATATGCCAAAGGGGGGCACCAGACGGGGCTCGGGGGGCCCAGGCGCCCCCCGGCGCGGCCCAGGGGGGGCGCGCCGCCAGGGCGCCTGTGGCCCTGGTGCC
>LR738714.1:659355425-659408334 GCA_902687465.1 Secale cereale
CCACATATATATATAGGGGCTAGGGGGGTGCGCCGGCCCTGCAGATGGCATCTGCAGGGGTGGGGCGGCGGCCAGGGGGAGTCCTTGCCCCCCAAGGCAAGTGGCGCCCCCTCCCCCTTAGGGTTTCAACCCTAGGCGCATGGGGAGGAGGGCCCAAGTGGTGCACCAGCCCATTAGGGCTGGACACTTCCCCCTTGCGGCCTAGGGGCCCCACCGGGATGGGTGGCCCCACCCGGTGGACCCCCGGGGCCCCTCCGGTGGTCCCGGGACGCTCCCGGTGACCCCCGGAGATCACCCGATAGCCGAAACCTGACTTCCTATATATCAATCTTTACCTCCGGACCATTCCGGAACTCCTCGTGATGTCCGGGATCTCATCCGGGACTCCGAACAACTTTCTGGTTTCCACGTGCATGTATCTCTACGACCCTAGCGTTACCGAACCTTAAGTGTGTAGACCATACGGGTTCGGGAGACACGTAGACATGACCGAGACCACTCTCCGGTCAATAACCAACAGCGGGATCTGGATACCCATGTTGGTTCCCACGTGTTCCTCGATGATCTTCATCGGATGAACCACCGTGTCAAGGATTCACTCAATCCCGTATGTCATTCCCTTTGTCCATCGGTACGGTACTTGCCCGAGATTCGATCGTCGGTATTCCCGATACCTTGTTCAATCTCGTCATGGCAAGTCTCTTTACTCGTTCCGTAATCCATCATCCCGTGACCAACTCCTTAGTCACCTTGAGCTCATTATGATGATGTATTACTGAGTGGGCCCAGAGGTACCTCTCCGTCATACGGAGTGACAACATCCCAGTCTCGGTTCGTACCAACTCAACAGACACTTTCGGTGATACCCGATGCGTACCTTTATAGCCACCCAGTTACGTTGTGACGTTTGGCACACCCAAAGTATTCCTACGGTATCCGGGAGTTGTACAACCTCATGGTCTAAGGAATAAATACTTGACACCGAAAAGCTTATGCATTACGAACTATACGATCTCGTGCTATGCTCAGGATTGGGTCTTGTCCATCACATCATTCTCCTAATGATGTGATCCCGTTATCACTGACATCCTATGTCCATGGTCAGGAAACCGTGACCATCTGTTGATCAACGAACTGGTAACTAGAGGCTTACCAGGGACTCATTGTGGTCTATATATTCACACATGTATCGCTGTTTCCGTACAATACAATTCAAGCATGAATAACAGACGATTATCATGAACAAGGAAATATAATAATAATACTTTTATTATTGCCTCTAGGGCATATTTCCAACAGTCTCCCACTTGCACTAGAGTCAATAATCTAGTTATATTGTGATGAATCGAACACCCATAGAGTTCTGGTGTTGATTATGTTTTGCCCGTGGAAGAGGTTTAGTCAACGAGTCTGCGACATTTAGATCTGTATGCACTTTACAAATATATATATCTCCATCCTGAACATAATTCCGGATGGAGTTGAAACGGGGCTTGATGTGCTTGGTCTTCTTGTGAAACCTGGGCTCCTTGGTAATAGCAATGGCTCCAGTGTTGTCACAGAAGAGAGTCATCGGGCTTGACGCGCTTGGAATGACTCCTAGGTCGGTGATGAACTCCTTCATCCAGACTCCTTCCTGTGCTGCTTCGGAAGCAGCTATGTACTCCGCTTCACATGTAGATGCCGCCACGACGCTCTGCTTGCAACTGCACCAGCTGACTGCCCCACCATTCAAAATATACACGTATCCGGTTTGAGACTTAGAGTCATCCAGATCTGTGTCGAAGCTAGCATCGACGTAACCCGTTACGACGAGCTCTTCGTCACCTCCATAAACGAGAATCATATCCTTAGTCCTTTTTAGGTACTTGAGGATGTTCTTGACCGCTGTCCAGTGTTCCGCACCGGGATCACTTTGGTACCTCCCTACCAAACTTATGGCAAGGTTCACATCAGGTCTGGTACACAGCATGGCATACATGATAGAACCTATGGCCGAGGCATAGGGAATGACACTCATCTTTTCTCTATCTTCTGTCGTGGTCGACGACTGAGCCTTGCTCAATCTCATACCTTGCAAAACAGGCAAGAATCCTTTCTTTGACTGATCCATATTGAACTTTTTCAATATCTTGTCAAGGTATGTACTTTGTGAAAGACCAATGAGGCGTCTTGATCTATCTCTATAGATTTTGATGCCTAATATGTAAGCAGCTTCTCCAAGGTCCTTCATTGAAAAACTTTTATTCAAGTAGGCCTTTACATTTTCCAAGAATTTTATAACATTTCCCATCAGCAATATGTCATCCACATATAATATGAGAAATGCCACAGAGCTCCCACTCACTTTCTTGTAAATACAGGCTTCTCCATAAGTCTGTATAAATCCAAACGCTTTGATCACATCATTAAAGCGAATATTCCAACTCCGAGATGCTTGCACCAGCCCGTAAATCGAGCGCTGGAGCTTGCATACCTTGTTAGCGTTCTCTGGATCGACAAAACCTTCCGGTTGCATCATATACAATTCTTCCTTGAGGAAGCCGTTAAGGAATGCTGTTTTGACGTCCATTTGCCATATCTCATAATCATAGAATGCGGCAATAGCTAACATGATTCTGACTGACTTCAGCATCGCTACGGGAGAGAAAGTCTCGTCGTAGTCAATCCCTTGAACTTGTCGATAACCCTTAGCGACAAGCCGAGCCTTATAGATGGTCACATTACCATCTGCGTCTGTCTTCTTCTTAAATATCCATTTGTTTTCTATGGCGTGCCTGTCATCAAGCAAGTCCACCAAAGTCCATACTTTGTTTTCATACATGGATTCTATCTCGGATTTCATGGCTCCAAGCCATTTATTGGAATCCGGCCCGCCATCGCTTCTTCATAGTTCGAAGGTTCACCGTTGTCTAACAACATCATTTCCAGGACAGGGTTGCCGTACCACTCTGGTGCGGAACGTGCCCTTGTGGACCTTCGAAGTTCAGTAGTAACTTGATCTGTTTCTTCATGATCATTATCATCAACTTCCTCCCTTGTCGGTGCAGGCACCTCAGGAACTGTTTCCTGCGCTGCGCTACTTTCCGGTCCAGGAGGGGTGACTGTCACCTCATCAAGTTCTACTTTCCTCCCACTCACTTCTTTCGAGAGAAACTCTTTCTCCAGAAAGCATCCATTCTTGGCAACAAAGACTTTGCCTTCGGATCTGTGGTAGAAGGTGTACCCAATCGTTTCCTTTGGGTATCCTATGAAGACGCATTTTTCCGATTTGGGTTCGAGCTTTTCAGGTTGAAGTTTCTTGACATAAGCATCGCAACCCCAAACTTTTAGAAACGACAGCTTCGGTTTCTTGCCAAACCAAAGTTCATACGGAGTCGTCTCAACGGATTTCGACGGAGCCCTATTTAAAGTGAATGCGGCAGTCTCTAAAGCATAACCCAAAAAGATGGCGGTAAATCGGTGAGGGACATCATAGATCGCACCATGTCCAGCAGAGTACGATTTCGACGTTCGGACACACCGTTACGTAGAGGTTTCCGGGCGGTGTCAATTGTGAAACAATTCCACAGCTCCTAAGGTGTGTGCCAAATTCATGACTTAAATATTCACCCCCACGATCTGATCGTAAGAACTTTATTTTTCTGTCACATTGATTCTCAACCTCATTCTGAAATTCCTTGAACTTTTCAAAGGTCTCAGATTTGTGTTTCATTAAATAGATATACCCATATCTACTTAAGTCATATGTGAGGGTGAGAACATAACGATAGCCTCCGCGAGCCTCAACACTCATTGGACCGCACACATCGGTATGTATGATTTCCAACAAGTTGGTTGCTCGCTCCATTGTTCCGGAGAACGGAGTCTTGGTCATCTTGCCCAAGAGGCATGGTTCGCACGTGTCAAATGATTCATAATCAAGAGACTCTAGAAGTCCATCTGAATAGAGCTTCTTCATACGTTTGACACCAATATGACCAAGGCGGCAATGCCACAAGTATGTGGGACTATCATTATCAACTTTACATCTTTTGGCATCTACACTATGAATATGTGTATCACTACGTTCGATATTCATCAAAAATAAACCATTGACCAGCGGGGCATGACCATAAAACATATCTCTCAAATAAATAGAACAACCATTATTCTCCGATTTGAAAGAGTAGCCATCTCGCATAAGTCGAGATCCAGATACAATGTTCATGCTCAAAGCTGGTACTAAATAACAATTATTAAGGTTTAAAATTAATCCCGAGGGTAGATGTAGGGGTAGCGTGCCGACGGCGATCACATCGACCTTGGAACCATTCCCGACGCGCATCGTCACCTCATCCTTCGCCAGTCTTCGTTTATTCCGCAGCTCCTGTTTTGAGTTACAAATATGAGCAACCGCACCGGTATCAAATACCCAGGAGCTACTACGAGTGCTGGTAAGGTACACATCAATAACATGTATATCACATATACCTTTGACGTTGCCGGCCTTCTTGTCTGCTAAATATTTGGGGCAGTTCCGCTTCCAGTGCCCCGTTCCCTTGCAATGAAAACACTCAGTTTCAGGCTTGGGTCCATTCTTTGGCTTCTTCCCGGCAACTGGCTTACCGGGCGCGGCAACTCCTTTGCCGTCCTTCTTGAAGTTCTTCTTACCCTTGCCTTTCTTGAACTTAGTGGTTTCATTGACCATCAACACTTGATGTTCTTTCTTGATGTCCACCTCAGCTGATTTCAGCATCGAATACACCTCGGGAATGGACCTCTCCATCCCCTGCATATTGAAGTTTAACATGAAGCTCTTGAAGCTTGGTGGGAGCGACTGGAGGATTCTGTCAACGACCGCTTCATCTGGGAGATTCATTCCCAGCTGAGACAAGCGGTTGTGCAATCCAGAAATCTTGAGGATGTGCTCACTGACAGAACTGTTTTCCTCCATCTTACAGCTGTAGAATGCGTCGGAGACATCATATCTCTCGACTCGGGCATGAGCTTGGAAAACCATTTTCAGCTCTTGGAACATCTCATATGCCCCGTGGTGCTCAAAACGCTTTTGGAGCCCCGACTCTAAGCTGTAAAGCATGCCGCACTGAACCTGGGAGTAATCATCACTACGCGACTGCCAGACGTTCAAAACGTCTTGGGCCGCATCGGGAGCAGGTGCATCACCTAGCGGTGCTTCTAGGACATATGACCTCTTGGCAGCTATGAGGATAATCCTCAGGTTACGGACCCAATCCGTATAGTTGCTACCATCGTCTTTCAGCTTGGTTTTCTCTAGGAACGCGTTGAAGTTGAGGGAAACTGGAGCGTGGGCCATTTGATCTACAAGAGATATTGTAAAGAATTTAGACTAAGTTCATGATAATTAAGTTCATCTTAATCAAATTTTAATGAACTCCCACTCAGAATGACATCTCTCTAGTCATCTAAGTGATACACGATCCGAATCGACTAGCCCGTGTCCGATCATCACGTGAGACGGACTAGTCATCAACGGTGAACATCTTCATGTTGATCGTATCTTCTATACGACTCGTGTTTGACCTTTCGGTCTTCCATGTTCCGAGGCCATGTCTGTACATGCTAGGCTCGTCAAGTGAACCCTAAGTGTATCGCGTGTGTAAATCTGGCTTACACCCATTGTATGCGAACGTTAGAACCTATCACACCCGATCATCACGTGGTGCTTCGGAGCAACGAACTTTAGCAACGGTGCACAGTTAGGGGAAACACAATACTTGAAATTTTAGTGAGAGATCATCTTATTTACTACCGTCGTTCTAAGTAAACAAGATGCATAAACATGATAAACATCACATGCAATCAATTAAAGTGACATGATATGGCCAATATCATCTTGCTCCTTGGATCTCCATCTTCGGGGCACCATGATCATCTTGTCACCGGCTCGACACCATGATCTTCATCATCGTGTCTTGAAGAAGTCGTCACGCCAACTATTACTTCTACTACTATAACTATGTTTAGCAATGAAGTAAAGTAATTACATGGCGTTATTAAGTGACACGCAGGTCATACAATAATTAAGACAACTCCTATGGCTCCTGCCGGTTGTCAAGTTCATCGACATGCAAGTCGTGATTCCCTATTACAAGAACATGATCAATCTCATACATCACATATATCATTCATCACATCTTTGTTTTGGCCATACCACGTCACATAGCACATGCTGCAAAAACAAGTTAGACGTCCTCTAATTGTTGTTGCAAGTTTTACGTGGCTTCTATAGGATTTCTAGCAAGAACGTTTCTTACCTACGCCAAAACCACAACGTGATTTGTCAATTTCTATTTACCCTTCATAAGGACCATTTTCATCGAATCCGATCCGACTAAAGTAGGAGAGACAGACACCCGCCAGCCACCTTATGCATCTAGTGCATGTCTGTCGGTGGAACCAGTCTCACGTAAGCGTACGTGTAAATTCGGTCCGGGACGCTTCATCCCACAATACCGCCGAATCAAGATTGACTAGTAACGGCAAGAAAGTTGAACAAACTCAAACGCCCACAACTGCTTTGTGTTCTACTCGTGCAAGATGCTACGCATTAAACCTGGCTCAGATGCCACTGTTGGGGAACGTAGCAGAATTCAAAAAAATTATACACTTTCACCCAGATCCAACTAAGGAGACATCTAGCAACGAGCAAATAAGAGTGCATCTACATACCATTATGTAGATCGCGTGCGGAAGCTTTCGAAGAAGCGTGGATGAAGTAGTCGTACTCTTCGCGTTCTTCGTCACCGATGATCTAGCGCCGAACGGACGGCACCTCCGCGTTCAACACACGTCCGGTACAGCAACGTCACCTCCTTCTTGATCCAGCAAGGGGGGAGGAGAAGTCGTCAGAGATCCAACAGCACAACGGCGTGGTGGTGGATGCAGTGGAGATCGTAGCAGGGCTTCGCCGGGCGCCCTGCGTTGGGAGTATGGATATGTGACGGGAGGGGGAGAGGCGCCAGGGCAAGGGTGCGGCTGCCCTCTCCCCCCCCCCACATATATATAGGGGCCAGGGGGGTGCGCCGGCCCTGCAGATGGCATCTGCAGGGGTGGGGCGGCGGCCAGGGGGGAGTCCTTCCCCCCCAAGGCAAGTGGCGCCCCCTCCCCCTTAGGGTTTCAACCCTAGGCGCATGGGGAGGAGGGCCCAAGTGGTGCGCCAGCCCATTAGGGCTGGACACTTCCCCCTTGCGGCCTAGGGGCCCCACCGGGATGGGTTGCCCCACCCGGTGGACCCCCGGGGCCCCTCCGGTGGTCCCGGGACGCTCCCGGTGACCCCCGGAGATCACCCGATAGCCGAAACCTGACTTCCTATATATCAATCTTTACCTCCGGACCATTTCGGAACTCCTCGTGACGTCCGGGGTCTCATCCGGGACTCCGAACAACTTTTGGGTTTCCACGTGCATGTATCTCTACGACCCTAGCGTTACCGAACCTTAAGTGTGTAGACCCTACGGGTTCGGGAGACACGTAGACATGACCGAGACCACTCTCCGGTCAATAACCAACAGTGGGATCTGGATACCCATGTTGGTTCCCACGTGTTCCTCGATGATCTTCATCGGATGAACCACCGTGTCAAGGATTTACTAAATCCCGTATGTCATTCCCTTTGTCCATCGGTACGGTACTTGCCCGAGATTCGATCGTCGGTATTCCCGATACCTTGTTCAATCTCATCATGGCAAGTCTCTTTACTCGTTCCGTAATCCATCATCCCGTGACCAACTCCTTAGTCACCTTGAGCTCATTGTGATGATGTATTACTGAGTGGGCCCAGAGGTACCTCTCCGTCATACGGAGTGACAACATCCCAGTCTCGGTTCGTACCAACTCAACAGACACTTTCGGTGATACCCGATGCGTACCTTTATAGCCACCCAGTTATGTTGTGACGTTTGGCACACCCAAAGTATTCCTACGGTATCCGGGCGTTGTACAACCTCATGGTCTAAGGAATAAATACTTGACACCGAAAAGCTTATGCATTAGGAACTATACGATCTCGTGCTATGCTCAGGATTAGGTCTTGTCCATCACATCATTCTCCTAATGATGTGATCCCGTTATCACTGACATCCTATGTCCATGGTCAGGAAACCGTGACCATCTGTTGATCAATGAACTGGTAACTATAGAGGCTTACCAGGGACTCATTGTGGTCTATATATTCACACAGGTATCGCTGTTTCCGTACAATACAATTCAAGCATGAATAACAGACGATTATCATGAACAAGGAAATATAATAATAATACTTTTATTATTGCCTCTAGGGCATATTTCCAACACCGCTATCCAGCATGCATCTAGTGTATCGAGTTCATAAGAACATAGTAACGCCTTAAGAAAGATGACATGATGTAGAGGGATAAACTCAAGCAATATGATATAATCCCCATCTTTTTATCCTCGATGGCAACAATACAATACGTGCCTTGCTGCCCCTACTGTCACTGGGAAAGGACACCGCAAGATTGAACCCAAAGCCAAGCACTTCTCCCATTGCAAGAACTATAGATCTAGTGGGCCAAACCAAACCAATAATTCAAAGAGACTTGTAAGGATATTATGAGCACATATAAAAAGTTCAGAGAAGAACCAAATATTTCTCATAGATAATCTTCATCATAAACCCACAATTCATCGGATCTCGACAAACACACCGCAAAAAGAGATTACATCAAATAGATCTCCTCGAAGACCGAGGAGAACTTTGTATTGAGATCCAGAGGGAGAGAAGAAGCCATCTAGATACTAGCTATGGACCCGAAGGTTTGTGGTAAACTACTCACAACTCATGGTGAGGGTGATGATGATGATGATGAAGAACTCCGTGATGGATCCCCCTCCGGTGGAGCTCCGGAACAGGCTCCAAGATGGGATCTCACGGGAACAGAAGGTTACGACGGTGGAATTAGGGTTTTCTCTCTGTTGTTGAAGGTTTCGGGGTACGTAGACTTATATAGGAGGAAGGAGGACACCGGGGGGGTGCTCGAGGGGCCCACGAGGCAGGGGGCGCGCCCTGGGAAGGGGGCGCGCTCCCCACCCTCGTGGACACCCCGAGGCTCCCCTGACGTGGTTCTCAAGTCCCCTGTGCGTGATTTTCTCTAAAAATATCTCTCGCGAAGGTTTCATTCCGTTTGGACTCCGTTTGATATTCTTTTTCTGCAAAACCCTGAAACAGGCAAAAAACAGCAATCTGGACTGGGCCTTTGGGTTAGTAGGTTAGTCCCAAAAATGATATAAAAGTGTATGATAAAGCCCATTAAACATCCAAGACTTCATAAATAATAGAATGGAACAATAAAAAATTATAGATATGTTGGAGACGTATCACTCCCCACGTGCAAGAACAATGGTTTGCGCATATAGAAGCATCGACGAAACCATATATCAGTGAATGTTGGTTTAGGATTAAAGTAGTCCTTGTAGAGCAGCTGTGCTATAGCGACCCTCTCCAGTTCAAAACTCTTCTCCCTTTTTGAACCCTTGAAGTTCAGAACGTGCTCTATCTCCCTGTCCATTTCCTCTTGAATGCTCATGACCATCAACACATCTTGACCACTTTGTCAGGCTTAGATGAATTGAAAAACTCCTTGTGCATCAACTCATCAAACTCCGTTTTCCATGCTCCTCATCTGACGAACCATCCGAATCCATTGTTTTCCTACAAAAGATTCATGAAAAAAATGCTCGGAAAATTTGTCGAACACATAGAGGGCAAGCAGTCTGAGAACAGTTGCACGTACCGACACAGTGTCCGGGGATGGAACATTGCCCGGAGTGGCGAAACAGCCAAGGAGGAGGTCTGTGGCGGTCTTGACAATGCTGAGGAGCCTAGACGGCGGTGGAGCTAGGGCGGTGGCGGATCTCATGGAGGACTGGAGAGGATGAGAGAGAAGAGAGGAGAGGCAAATGGCTCATCTGGCAAGGTCAGGGGGTATCTGGTGCAAACTGTGGTGGTTCTTGCTTGTCGGATTTGACATGGCGGACGCATTCGGGCCTTCCCGTATCCAACCCAAATTTGGGTGATGCCTGTCAGCCCGAACATAAAGGGTCAGTTTGAGGAGCTTGGTTGGGTCATGTTTTTGTGACCGGTCGGTCACCCGACCGTCCGCCCGGACGTGTAGGGGGTTTGAGGAGCCCGACTGTGGATGCTCTTATTTATGAACTTACTACCCGCTAGGCCAGGCAAACAAAAACCCTCTAAATCTAAGATTATGCAGACAAAACCAAATCAAACAAAACACCCAAAATTGGCGATCAATGTTCTTGCATGCATGTCACAAGAAGATTTTATTTCTAGACGTCATTGTCCATTGTTAACATGATGCTAGAGTGTAACTCTAGTTACAAACTATGCAGACACATTGACGTTGAGAAAAAGATGTGCCGCCGACGCAGTAGGACCCCTTGACATGGCCCCACTCATCCTTGCACATACTCTGGCAATAGTAAGGCATGCACGTAAAATCCGGTGTACTGTGTGTTTCACAATGCTCTGTAAACAACATACATACTTCAAAAAAAATCATGCAGTTGGGTTGACAATATTCATATAGGACTTGTTCTACTCCAATTGGAAGGAGAAAAAAAAGGAACCACAAACACAGATTTCATACCTGCGTGAGTGGACTTTCCTAGCAGCACAAGGACCATAAGACAAAGAAGAAATTGTTTCCCCTCCATAAGATTAGACTATGAAGTCTGAATGCTTTTCTTTACTTGAGCTTCGCTTTACGATGAAGGGGGCAACTCCTTTTATAGGAGATCAACCCTACTTTGGATACCTGCGATGACTTTATCACTTATGTCATGTCCTAGGATGATATCATGGCTGACCGCATGGTAGCTGATGACGTCACTGCTTACCTATGTACCGAGGATAAAAACAAAGACTTGTCCAACTGTCATTTTGATAGGATTTGACTCCAAACGAGGCCAACTCTGCCATGACAGGCCAAAATCACTATTTTGACTTTAGCAAATGTTAAGCACAATTTGACCTCAGTCTAAAACTTTAGCAGGATCTGATCTTTTTTCCCGCCGTACACGACAGGGGCAGACGTCTATTGCCGAAGAGGGTGACGGTAGCCTTGCATGTCGCATTACAATACGCGGCCATTCATACGTGCTTGCTGTTCTTCTTGACGCGAACGTCTGCAAAAACAAAATAATTAGCCAAGTATGTGGGTACGTATGTGTGTGGAAGCCCATGTATGGATACTCATACACATACATATGCGTACAAAGCCATGCTGGCTCGCACGACGTCTGGGTATTTGAGCATGTATGTGTACATAGTGCGGGTAGTCGGATGCGTATGTATGCGTGCTGGTTGACGTGTGTTAGTACTTATATAGTATGTAGGCACTCAAGTACGTACATATACGAAGCCGCGGGCAACACAAGTCCTGATGCATGCATAGGCAACCCTGCCATGCGCGTACAAAGTCGACCTAGCACAATGCATGCACTAGTCCGTGGGTGTGTGAATTTTCCTTCCTGTGTGTCTGTACACAGTAACTTAAGAAAAATCAGTCAAAAAAATAAATAAATAAATTATATGGTATAATCACGCAGAAGATAAAGGAGGAAAAAATATCTCATCAAACACTTTCAAGCTGAGAAAAATAATAAAATATACACTTAACCTGTATGCATAATAGCTAAATTTATTATTTGTATACGCTTTAAATTATCAAATCATGCATGGCATCTGTTAATTTTATTAATGATTACGAATTGGGCCCTTCTTGGTGCTCACCTTGTACATGTGCTAGGCTGCCAAGTATAAAATCGACATGACAAGTTAATTAAGAGGAGAGTTAGAGTAGTTTGACGACCCCGCAAAGAAACAATGTTAAGCCAGTGTACCCACATGAAAACATAATTTACAAGTCACAACAAATTAAATCAAGAAAGCTTAGTAACAAAAAAACTAAGTAACTATACATTAGCGGCTTCACCTACTAAGCTCTTTCATACAATTAGCACCTCATCTAAGCATCAAAGCATTGAAAGAGGCTTTCGATAGAGCAGTTATGATTCTAAAAAAACGTGTCAATGTCATCCATTGAGGATGATGATCCTGGTACTACCTCCGTCTAGGTGAATAAGTCATTCGCGTAGTTCTAGGTCATCGATTTGAGGAACTAAATACGTGTTATATGTCATGAAAAGTATATCACTAGATTTCTACATGGATGTAGTTTCTAAATATATAATTTTTGTCACGTATAATACATATTTAGATAGTTAAATCGTCGACCTAGAACTACGCGAATGACTTATTCACCGAAACGGAGGTAGTAGTTCATATTCTCGTTGCAAGATTTTTGTGAAGACCGAGCCTTTTCCTGGTGATGGAGCTTCGATATTCAGATGGCTGCCGGTGTTTCGACGAGTAATTGTGCATGACGTAAAAAAATTATTTTGAGATTTGTTTGATCAAGGAGCACGTACAAACACTAGTTGATGGTTGCTCAGCTTTGCAAGTTGCGGGAACTGCGAAGTATCTTACGTTCGGATGCATGCATGTATTCAAAATTTGATGCAGCTTTACCATGCACGTTGGATTAATTGTGTGTGATGCATCGGTTTGTACACATACGCATACAAGTATCTGCGCACCAACCGGCACGCACATATACATACTCAAATACCATATACTCTGCAAAAAAAGACTCCAGAGACAGCTGAAGAGCCACACGTTCGGCAAAGGAATCGCCCACTAACTAAAACCTAACCAGGCATGTATAAGATGTACTTTGGTTTTGCAAACGTACACATCAACCAGAGCAACTACAAGAGACTCTGGCCCCGGGCGTGCCCCCGTGGTCCACCCGTCATGGATGGCCGAGGTGGGTCTCGCCCGGGCGTGCACCGTCCAGACAGATCGGACGGCTCGGAGTGCCGCTGAAAGGTCCCCCGTGGCACGCCACCTGAAAACGGACGGCGTGGAGGCACTCGTCGTCCTCGAATAGCCCCATGAGGCAGGTACTCCAACATCCTTTATAGAAGTAATTGGTAAAAGTAGGGATTGGTTCTTATGTTTATGGCTTTATTGTGGCTGAAGAAATGAGGAACATGTGTTTGTAATGTTGATGCTCCGTTTATTCAAGATGCTGGTTCTCAAACTGAGCTATATAACTGCAGCTTAATGTGGAATGGCCTCTAAAGTAACAACAATAGGAATAATTGAATGATCGCGCCTGAATGTACTGGTTGGCAAAAGGAACAAATAACCCATGGTTGTCAATCTTCTGTTTGTATTGATTTCTAAGCTTATGTTGTTAATTAGCTATAAACTACAGTTTTTTAAAGGAGCAAAACTTCCGCTATTACTGGATCGTTCAACATTTTAGCGTGTTGAATATAACCTTGAGAGGAAACTTCTTTTTTGCGAGTTAAACAACGATGTATTAATAATCAAGTAGAGGTTTCTCCTTCTTTTTTGTGAGAATATTTTTGATCTATTCATTTTCAATCATGGTAGTACAATGAACACTAAAAATAATAAAATTACATCCAGATCCGTAGACCACCTAGCGCCGACTACACGGACTGAAGCGAGCCGAAGGTGTGTCACCGTCATTGCCTCTCCCACGGCAGAGCCGGCAAAACTTGTTGTAGTAGACAGTCAGGAAGCCACCATGCTAAGGCCCAATAGGACCAGCGCCGTAGAACAACAACTACCGCCGATGAAGAGTAGCGTAGATCGGAAGGATCCAACTTGAAAACACATGAACGTACACGAACTACGGCCAGATCCGAGCAAATCCACCAAGGACAGATCTGGTGGAGACACACCGCACACCCACCGATGATGCTAGACACACCACCGGGACGGGGGCTAGGCGGGCAGAAATTTATTCCATCTTTAGGGAGCCGCCGCCATCCCATCTTCCTGAGCAGGACACAACCCTAACAAAACGTGAAAAAACAACTGAATATAGAGCCCTCCCGCTGGCAAGGGCCGAGATCCACCGTGCCTCCACGGCCCTAAGGCCTCCGGAGACGAGGCGTACCGATGGCGTCTCGGGCAGGAGGCAAGGGTACTCTAGACTTTTCTTGGGGAGAAGACAGCCCGCCTAGGAGTTGTGAGAGAGGTTTCTCCTTCTGATTGTCACATCTGAATCGAATATTCTCTATGACACATCATGAGATCAAAAATAGGTCCTCCAGAATAATGTGATTTTAGGCAAGATTTGTCCAAGTACAAGCTATTCGTTTCCACCTAGAGGAATCTTAGGTTTTCTCTATAAAGGATGGCCTATTGCAACCTGGCTGATTTGGCCTTTTCTTCTGTATATTTGAAATTAGTAATATAAGTTAGTTTCCTAACACGGTTATATCAACAGCTTAAGTGACCCACATGTTATTTTTTTCAAAATACCAGCATTGATTATAGATGAAAAATATAGTTATGTTTTGGTTTGTCATGGTGGCTTAACCCAGGATCCGGTTTTGTTGAGGAGCAGCGGGCTCACTAAGTTCTCAAGATGTGTGATTTGTGCAAATGCGTGCTAAATTTGGTACAGATTTCTCCAAAAGCTCCTATTTCCATATCAAAATTAAAGGCTGCCAATTCTGTCGAGTTTCATTACAAACACCATCAATCTGATAATTTTTGAGAAGTTAAGATACATCTGATCATCAGCATGAACATCAACTCACCAGCAACTGCATAGAATACGACCGGATCAAATATGAATAATAAGGTCTTGGTTATGTGAACAAACTGAATTTTGTTTTTTGGAAAAGTTCGTAGATCATATGTATTTATACCTCTGAAGTTTCTTTTGTGGCCAAAAGATCTCGGGACAAAAGTGATGTATCTCAGGAAAAATGTGGAACTCTCTCACTTCAAGTAATGCTCCCTGAGTCCCGTGAATGGAATACAACCATGCATGCGATGCTGATGCAATTTGTGAAATCAAATTACCCAACAGCACAATGGACAGGCTAGCGTGGCACTATATATGCTTCTCTGTCCGCGGTGCACACTATCTAGGGCCGCGCCTTCAGCTGGATGCTTATGATCACTGATCAGGGATCATCCAGCTATTGGAGTGGTTGTGGAGGAAGGAGGAACTATTGATCGTGGTATCGATGGCAAGGTTCTATTCTCTGTTGGCTGCAGACTATGCTGCTGCCACTCTGTTTGGTCTGCAGCCTCGCTGTTTGGTGTGGAGCAGCTATACACCTTTTATCAGGGCCCCTTGTAACACTCAAACGGACTGTTCTGCTGTACCTCTAGGCCTTGACGACAACACGGTAAATAGAACAAGATGGGGGGCAACGTATGAAGGAATCAGGAGCGCTTGTGCCAAACTTGAAGCTTTTATAGAGCATCTCCAACGCTGGCTGTAAAAAACGCAAGCAAGGGAAATGTGGGCTTTAGCGTGCGCGGGGCGGTTTTGCGCACTCCAGCGGGTGCGGGAAATTCAGGCGCGCGTTATAAAGTCAGGGCCCGCCACGAGCCCTCCCACGCGCCCTCTCCTCGCTTTCTCGCCGCTTTCCGCCTAGCCACGCGCCCACTCGCCGCTCTCTCATCTCCGCCGCCGCGCCGTCGAGGAACCTCGGGCTACCGCGGCGTCCGCGCGCGCCCTTCCGGCGCCTTCTCCGCTGAGATACGGTTCAGCGAGATGCGCATCGGCCTCGGCACCTTCGACACCACCCGCGCGTACGACGCGGCGGCGTGGCGCCTCTGGTGGCCTCGTATGTAGATGAACTTCCTCAAGGTGACGACGAGGGAGCGGGTCCAGGAGCTCGCGCCTTCCCCGCGGATTATCACCGACGAGGATCATCGCGACAACCGGAGGCACCAACACCGTCTCGGCATCGCCGAGATGGACGAGGAAGCCATGGCACAGTGGCACGAACGCTTCCCACAGGACATCAACAACTAGCGCGAGTTCTACGCGCAAATGAGGGCGGAGAAGGAGGAGAGAAGGGCGGAGCGAGCCGCCTATCGCGAGGACAGGCGTACGCGGAAGGCGGCGCTCTATTCCAAATCTAGCTAGGAGCAGCGTCGACCTGGGACTCCGACAATGATCGGTATCTTGACGCCTTCATTGTGACGTCGGAGGAGGAAATCGCCGAGGTGGAGTCGGAGTAGGAGTACGAGGACGACGAGTAGTAGTTGTACGGAATAGATGAACTATCTTGTTGAACTATATATGTTGAACTAGCTACGTATGTGTATCGCGCACTATATTTTAACGCGTCTGTTGGAGCGGCGCGCGTAAGTTTTTGTCGCGGCCGCGGCGCGCAAAAGATGTTTGTTCCGGCGCTTTATATGCTTTTTTAGCGTGCCGCTCGAGCTGATATTGTCATATTATATATCATCTGTGTAGATATTGATTGCTTGATTGTGATATAGTTTGTATTTCTACTTGCACAAATTTCTTCTTCTGATAATGATAAGTATTTCATTTGTTGGTTATGTAACATGGATTTGCTCGGATCTCGTCGTTGTTCGTCTACGTTCGTGTGTCTTCGGATTGGATTTTTCTGATCTACGTTATTCTTCACCTATGGCGGTTGCTGTTCTGGTGCGCTGGTCTTACGGGGCCTTAGCACGACGACTTCCTCACTATCTACTACAACAAGTTGTGCCCGACTCCGGCGATGGAGGGGCGATGACGGCGGCGCGTCTTCAGCTCGCTTCAGTACTGGTAGTTGTCGCTAGGTGGTCTACGGATCTGAATGTAATTTCTATTATTTCTGGTATTCGTTGTACTGCCATGATTGAAGATGAATAGATCGGAAATTTTCTCGCAAAAAAAAAAACATGGATGAAAACCTTCTGGATATTTGCAAAAATCACTGGAAATATAAATCGACGCAGCAAAGCGCACGTTTCCTTCTAGTTCCTACGTAACACGAAAATCGCCGGAATGCTGTGTTTGGATGACTCCATTGGTGGCCTTGAATTGGATTTGGTATTCCAAACTTTGGTTTCCCTTGTTTGGATGGCCACCGAATTGGCGGTTTGTAATGAAAAGAAATTTTAGCCCAGATTCACACTCACACGAAGACCCCACCAGCAATATGGAGGGTTCCCGCTTCGAACTGGGCTGAAAGCACCAGTTTCCGCAAAACATATTGATTCATCTCTCTTTTCCCTACCCCGCGAACAGAGGCAGAGGAAGGGGCGGCGGCGAGCACGGATAGGCCTCCATGAAGCTTGGCGATGGCTTGCAGGTGCGCCACCTCCCCTCTTCTTCTCCTCATGCAGCGTCTTCTCGCGCTACCCCCCATCTCCCTCACCCGGGACGGTCCTCCTCCTTTTGTAGTGGCGCCACCGTACCAAGTCACTGGCTCACCTCCTCCAGCAACCTCCCTCCCGTATGGCCTGCACCGCCAGCCCTTGCGTCGGCACACCCATATCCCCGTCCCCATGCCAACAGTTTGGAACTATCATATTTGTTGTATCCATGAGCGACAGCGGCGCCCTGGGCGTCGTCACCCTCTTGGGGGTGTCGTTCGTGGTAAGCTTGGGGTGGATGTGATGCTTTGGTTGCTTGACGGCGGTTGGTGGCGTGGTCGGAGTTCGTCTGGCGGCGGTGCGTTGGCGCTCTGCCGCCTATGTGCTCAGCTTCGGAGTCCTTCTTCCACGGTGCTTGGTCTTCAGCAGCCCTGCCGGACTCGGCGGAGCGGTGCTTCATCCTACTCATTGATGGCGGCGTATCTCAGCGACGTGGCGCAGTGGAGATTCAGCGTCCGATGTGTGGCGGTGGACTCGCGCAGGAGATCGAAGTTGTCTGGTGTCATGGTGACATCGATGGCTGAGTGGCCAAACAAGGTAGAAGCCTCAATATTTGCTCTGAAGAAGGACCTGTGGAAGATGGCGGCGACGACACACGAGTGCGTCGGACCGGTTTGTACCCCAGACCCGGTATGTGGCTCGGCTAGGGCTTCCGGCTTTTGATGTTAGGCGTAGGTGAGTGGTCTGGATAGTGGCCCAGCTAGCACCCCTTCATCATTTTGATGTTAGGCTTAAATGAGTGGTCTGGGTAGTGGCCCAGCTAGCACGCCTTCATCATTTGGATAAGAGTAGCCGCATATGTTGCCAAGATGACGGATTCAGGCATATTGTTGTAATACTTTGTAAGGTCATCGTCCTTTTTTTTAAAAAATCTATTGTTTTAAATAGCGGCGGTCCTCCAAATCATCTATTATGGACGGCTATGTCAAAACTTTATCGGACAATCGTACATGAATCCTATAGCTGGTCATTTAGTGACACCCTTTTCAAACAACTATAGAGGGGCTATAATCGCTATTTAAAACTTTGATTTATCTATTTGAGGCTGAAATATTGTTTACAACTTTCATATTTGAGGCGGATTTCATTTTTGGGTCATGTAGAACAAGGTATAATCTGCGTGGTAATATAGCTATGCAATTTCAAAGTTTGTCATCCAAACAAGATTTGGTATTGAAACCTTACTGGCATTTCAAGGGTCAATTCAGAGTGAACAACCAAACAGATGAATTCGTATTCATGCCATTTCAGTTTTCTCATTGAATTTGAATTCCAGTCCAATTCAATATGGAGCTCTCCATTACGGACATCCAAACAAAGCGTAAGAAATTTTCATCTAATGTGCTTAGTTTTTTTTAACAATAATGTGTTCAGTTAACATAGCAAAGTAAACATGGGCATGGGCAGCCCGGCCCCATGACCTTGCCAAAAATTTCTCGATCGGGTCGGGTCGGGCTCGGGCCTCAATACACAACCTAAAGTACTTTTCGAGCTCCGCTCGGACTTCAAATTTTGGCTGGAAATTAGCCCAGCCCAGCCCGGTCATAGCATTTGCAGCACGAATTCGTAAGGCCCAGCCCAACAACCGCTCGTTAATGAACAAAACCACAACCTCTCTTCTGTTTCTAACCCTAATCGACCGCAGCCACTCCTCTCCCACCCGATCTCCCACTCTCCCATTTCACCCAGCCACCACAACAACTCTCCTCTCCTCCTCATATGTCCTAGGTCACGCTTACCCTCATGGTCGCTGGTGTCGCTCACCCCACTCCCGTTGGTAAAGACACACCTGCTCCCGCCCATCCTCCCGTGATTCCTTGCAAAGATTGAATCCACGATCATGCTCACTTCCACCCCCGACCCCTCATGAGATTGGCCACAAGATGCCCTCCCTTACCAGATCCGGTGAGGAGCAACTCCACCAACCTCCATTTGCATGGATCTTGTGATGCAGCTATCACCGGCGGCGGCGTCCATGTGTGAGCGTGATGGACTCGTGGTCCTGTGCGTCGAGGCCTCGAGCTTCGAGGCCGTCACCATTCCAGTTGCGTGCCAATTTTATTTCTTTTTGTTAAACATATACTATTTTGTATAAAATCGATGTGTTTCATGCACTATGTGTTCATTTTATACATATATGAACAAATATTGTATGCACGGACTGAGAAATTTGATGAAATTTGCTATTGTAGTCCAAGAAAATTCTTGTATGTGTATCTTTGCCGAGCTCCGGGCTTCGGGCTTTTTTGCTCGGGCCGGGCTCAGGCTTGATTGCAGCAGAAGTTTCGGGCTTTGGGCTTTGACAAGCATGGCCCGAGAAATACTCAGGTTTAGAGCAAAGGCACCGTATCTGCTCTCCAATCCTAATCGAACGGCCCACCGTGAATCTAAGCAAAATCACCTCAGTACCTGGCCATTTCTCAGCGAGCTGGCCGAGTCGTTTCTCTCCGTGCCCGCCGCGGAGGAGAAGGACGGCAGCCGCAGAGGAGAAGCTCCGGCCCCTTCCCCCAGCCTCCCCTCCGTGACCATGGATCCAGCCCCCGACGACGAGAAACCCCTCGCCGCCCTCTCTCTCCGCGGCTCCGACCTGCCCGCGGACTTCGCTGCCGGCCACGAGATCGACGAGGAGGACGAGGACGATGGATATGCGACGGCCGCCGCGTGGAGGGAGGGGCTCGATGAAGAGGACGGCGGCGCCGGACCTCCCAGCCCCAGAAGCAGCGGCTACGCCGGCGAGCGGGGCAGCAGCCTCGCCTCCAGCACCGGCGTCGGCGGCATCGACGAGCCCAACGCCGCTCCGCCCCTCGCCCCCGGCGCCGAGGACTGGGCGCAGGGCAAGAAGCACGCCGACGAGGTGCTCCCTGCTCTGTTACACCTCCTTGAACTACACGCACCATTGTTATTCACCTACACATGGAGTCTTGTTTGTCTCTTGAGCTACATCAATCATCTAATCATGAATTATTTACCCCTCAATTCACTCTTCATTGGTAATTTGGATGCCCAGCGATGACATTAGTTAATTGCCATGTAGCCTTAGTGATGATGCATATCTATTCCATGCTCACTCACAAATGTATTTACTCATCTGAAAACTACTACCAAACTCGTAAATGTTTTACTCTAGTTGCTACTGCTGCAGTTGTACCCTGAGTGTGTTCCTTTCCTCGATTTTCCAGGACGATGGTTCAGCTTCATGGAGGAAGAGGAAAAAGCATTTCTTCATCTTGAGCAATTCCGGCAAGCCAATATACTCTAGGTAAGGTAAGATCACCTATGCAAAAATGATTCATGATACAGTTTACCAAGAAAATGTTGAATATATTAGCAATTCATCATATGGTTTAATCCGAAATATCATAAAATTAATCATGACAGAAGCAACTAAAGCGAGCATGCAAATATCTAGTACAATGGGGAAACAGATCCAATCTACGGCAAGTACTAGACATAGAAATTGTAACGAGATCTGATACAGATGAAAGAGAGATGCATACGTTGCAGCAGCTGTAGTAGCGGCTGTGTTGTCCCCGGTCTGGGCCATGTCGTCGTCGAGGAAGAGGTTGCCGATGTCGGGGAAGAAGTCGTCGTTGGGGAAGTGATCGCTGTCACCAGTCGAGCGAGAGCTCTCCCCAAAACCTGATCGCCTCTCTCCCGTACAGGATCGCAAGAGGCGGGGTTCCGGAGGCCTCTTGTCCCTTCTTCTGGTGCACGCCGGAAGGAGGGATGGAGAAGGCTTGAGTGGCGGCGCAATATTTTGGAACGGTGAGAAATCATACGAAAACAACCTCCTCCCAAGGCTGGCTTGGTACTGGTTTATATAGTGTATGTTGGGAGTCAAAGCAGCCGCCATAAACGCGCACGTTTATGATTTAGAAACTGCCGTACTTAACACGTCCGTTTATGAAATAGAAACAGTAACAATAAACGTGTTTGTTAATGAGTCAGAAACGGTCGTAATTACCGCATCTGTTAATGAAATAGAAACAGCCCCAATAAACGCGACTGCTACTAATTAATCAATGACTCATTAATTTTCCCAATTAACAAAATAATAATGTGTCAATGAGAATTTCTGAATTTATTTGGACTAGTAAATACTAGTAAATTCCAACAATCCCCCACAAAATCTTATAGACACATCTCCTCATTTTTAAGTTTCAAAGCATTGTTTATATGCCGATACTTAGTGGAGACTGTTAAGTTAAACTTCCACCTAGAATGTTATGTTACGTTAATTCACAACTTGGATAGTGGACTATGCCTTGAACTACAAGTTTGCTGTGATACCAATTTCACATAACGTCTAGACCGATACTAGGCTGCCGCAAGGCTTCCCCGCGGTTGGAGCTTATGCGTCATACTCCGAAGGCCTTTCATGAGTTTATTAGAGAACACCCAATTCTCACAGATTGCGACGTTCAACAATCAAGCTCATATAGGTGAGTTCCTCAAGAGATGCTCTGTAGGACACATCTCCGCTTATATAAGTAAACCACTTGGAACACATTAAGACAAATGTCAACCTACCATACAGATTAGGAGAATATTGCATCTTCACGGAGTGGGATAAAATATAAGAATACTCTCCTCTCAGCTGACCAACAGCTTGTCTCTTACTTCTAATTCACGGGATCTCCGATCACATAAAGTAGGTTACCACTGTGGACAACTCATACCGTGGGTCTCAAACCCATCTCCCTCGATGCATTATCTATCACATTACGTGATAAACCCTTTATGAAGGGATCTGCCAAGTTCATAGTCGTTTGGATATAATCCACTGTAATAACTCCGGAGTTTTTCAGTTTCCTGACAGATTTCAATCTCCTCTTCACATGCCTTGATGACTTCATATTATCCTTAGAACTGTTCACTTTGATGATCACGGTTTGATTATCACAGTTCATTAGGATCGCGGGTATTGGTTTTTCAACCACAGGCAAGTCCATCAAAAGCTCACGAAGCCACTCTGCTTCAACAGTGGCTGTATCTAATGCTGCGAGTTCTACTTCCATAGTTGACCTCGTTAAGATGGTCTGCTTGCAAGACTTCCAAGAAACAGCGCCACCACCAAGTGTAAATAAATAACCACTAGTGGCCTTAATCTCATCAGCATCAGATATCCAATTAGAATCACTATAGCCTTCCAGAACCCTCGGGTTTCCGGTATAGTGAATTCCATAGCTCGCTGTGCCTTTTAAATAGCGCATAGCTCTCTCAAGCGCACGCCAATGATCATCTCCCGGATTGGAAACAAACCGGCTCAATTTGCTCACAGCAAAAGAGATGTCAGGCCTCGTGGCACTCGCCAAATACATAAGCGAGCCTATAATCTGAGAATATCTCAGTTGATCTCTAGCAATCCGTCGATTCTTTCGAAGCAACACACTAGGATCATATGGAGTTGGAGAAGGCTTACAGTCGCTATACCCGAAGCGACTCAAGACCTTTTCCACATAGTGAGATTGAAGCAGTGTAATCCCACCATTATCATCTCTCAGCAGCTTGATGTTCAAGATAACATCAGCCACTCCTAGATCCTTCATCTCAAAACAACGAGATAAGAAATCCTTAACTTCCTTAATTAAATCAAGATTGGTTCCAAATATCAGTATGTCGTCGACATATAGACAAAGAATAACTCCCTCGCCCCCACCATGGCGATAGTACACACATTTGTCAGCTTCGTTTACAACAAAGCCTTCAGAAGTCAAAGTCCTTTCAAACTTCCCGTGCCATTGCTTAGGAGCTTGCTTGAGGCCATATAATGACTTCAATAACTTACACACTTTTCCTTCCTGACCGGGCACTACGAAACTGTCTGGCTGCTCCATATAAATTTCCTCATCCAACTCTCCATTAAGGAAAGCTGTCTTAACGTCCATTTGATGAACGAGAAGACCATGCGAGGCAGCCAAAGACAGTAGCACTCGGATAGTGGTCAATCTAGCCACAGGTGAGTAAGTATCAAAGAAGTCTTCACCTTCTTTCTGAGTATAACCCTTGGCCACAAGCCTTGCCTTGTACTTTTCAATTGTACCATCAGGCCTAAGCTTTTTCTTGAACACCCACTTACACCCTACAGGTTTACACCCATAGGGACGATCGGTGATCTCCCAGGTTCCGTTAGCCAGGATGGAATCCATCTCGCAACGGACAGCCTCTTTCCAGTAGTCAGCATCAAGAGATGCATAGGCTTCTGAAATAGTCCTAGGTGTGTCATCCACGAGGTACACAATGAAATCATTACCAAAGGACTTTGCAATCCTCTGTCTCTTGCTCCTAACAGGAACTTTATTGTCATCCTCCAAGGGATTCTCAACGTGTTCTATTGGAATGGTGGGTTCAGGAATCTCAGTTATTTCCTGACTCGATAAAATAGGTATTTCCTGATTTGATGAGCTAGCCATATCCTTCATAGGAAATATGTTCTCAAAGAAAGTCGCATCATTCGACTCCATAATCGCACCGACATGCATGTCGGATACCTCAGATTTTACTACCAAAAATCTATAACCGATGCTATTAAAAGCATAGCCCAGAAGAACACAATCTATGGTTTTAGGTCCAAGCTTGCGCTTCTTGGGAATTGGTATATTGACTTTCGCCAAACAACCCCAAGTACGTAAGTAAGAGAGTTTCAAGCTTTTCCTTTCCCATTCCTCAAATGGAGTAATGGTTTTATTCTTTGTGGGAACTCGGTTTAGGACATGACATGCAGTCATTAGCGCCTCCCCCCACCATGCCTTGGAGAGACCCGAAGTGTCTAACATGGCGTTAGCCAAATCAGACAGAGTTCGGTTCTTTTTTCAGCCACCCCATTTGACTGAGGTGAATAGGGAGGCGTCCTCTCATGGATAATACCATGTTCCGCACAAAACGAATTGAATTCATTTGAAAAATACTCTCCACCATGATCAGACCTAAGCCGTTTAATTTTACGATCAAGTTGGCTCTCTGCTTCGGCCTTATAGTTTTTGAAGTAAGTTAAAGCCTCATCTTTTGTTTTCAGAAGATACACATAACAATATCTAGTGGAGTCATCAATGAGTGTCATAAAGTATTTCTTTCCACCCTTTGTCAACACGCCATTCATCTCACAAAGATCAGAATGTATAAGCTCCAGTGGTGCTAAATTTCTTACCTCCGCAGTCTTATGGGACTTGCGAGGTTGCTTAGCTTGAACACACACTTGACATTTGAAACCTTTCACAGTAGTAAATTTCGGAATTAAACTCATATTTGCTAACCGCGTCATGCAACCAAAGTTAATATGACAAAGTCGTGAATGCCAAATATCAGATTCATTATCGTGGCAAACATGATTAATAACTTTAGTGCATAAGTCTGACAAAGATAGGCGGAACAAGCCTCCGCACTCATAGCCTTTACCAACAAATTGTCCATACTTGGAAATTACAACTTTATTGGACTCGAAAACCAACTTGTAACCATCTCGACATAAACGCGAACCGCTGACGAGATTCTTATTGATGGAGGGCACATGATGCACGTTCTTCAGTCGCACGATCTTCCCCGAAGTAAACTTCAGATCGACCGTACCAACACCACGAACAGTGGCATGTGACCCGTTCCCCATCAGCACGGGGGAAGTCCCTGTGACCCAATATCCTTCATCTCGGTGTCAGCCATGACAACATTAGCGGTCTTGCCGCTATTCTCCAGCTGCTGCAGCTCATGCCGTTTGGGGCATCTCGGAGCCCAATGGCTCAGGTCGCCACAAACGTGGCATGATCCCTTCTTCTTCTTAAAGTTGGTAGAGGACGATGGCTTAAACTTGTTGTCAGGCTTGCCTTTACCCTCGTATTTCTTCTTGTTATATTTAGGCTTGTTGGGCTGGTAGTTTTTCTTCTGCACCATGTGCGCAGCAGAACCTACCTCAGCAATCCGAGCACGTGTATCCTTTGCTCTCGCCTTCTCTTCCACATCAAGAGATCCGATGAGGTCCAAAACGGAAAACTCATGTCTCTTGTGTTTCAGAGAAGTAGCAAAGGTGCCCCACGAAGGTGGAAGCTTGGCAATGATGCCACCGGCCACAAATTTGTCCGGTAAATTACACTTAAAGTGCTCAAGTTCCTTAGCGAGTGACTGTATCTCATGAGCCTGTTGAACAACAGAACGCTCATCAGTCATCTTGTAGTCATAGAATTGCTCCATGACGTACAACTCGCTACCAGCGTCCGAGACCCCAAACATGGCCTCGAGCGCGGCCCACATGTCCTTGCCATTATCAAACGACATATAAGGATCCATAATGGAATCATCAATAATACCGAGGAGGGCTGTCTTAAACATAATATCAACCCTTTCAAAGGCTTCCCGCTGTGCAGGTTCAAGATCGCCCTCAGGCATGCCCTTGGTGGCCGCATAGCAGTTCATGGATTGAAACCACAACACTGCTCTCGTGCGTCACCTCTTATAGTTCACACCCTTGAACCGATCGGGCTTTGTCGACGTAAGAAAAGCAGGTGTAGCAAATTGCCTGTAATCAGGTTTTTGGATTGTTGAATATATTAGCAATTCATCATATGGTTTAATCCGAAATATCATAAAATTAATCATGACAGAAGCAACTAAAGCGAGCATGCAAATATCTAGTACAATGGGGAAACAGATCCAATCTACGGCAAGTACTAGACATAGAAATTGTAGCGAGATCTGATACAGATGAGAGAGAGATGCATACGTTGCAGCAGCTGTAGTAGCGGCTGTGTTGTCCCCGGTCTGGGCCATGTCGTCGTCGAGGAAGAGGTTGCCGATGTCGGGGAAGAAGTCGTCGTTGGGGAAGTGATCGCTGTCAGCAGTCGAGCGAGAGCTCTCCCCAAAACCTGATCGCCCCTCTCCCGTACAGGATCGCAAGAGGCGGGGTTCCGGAGGCCTGCTGTCCCTTCTTCTGGTGCACGCCGGAAGGAGGGATGGAGAAGGCTTGAGTGGCGGCGCAATATTTTGGAACGGTGAGAAACTATACGAAAACAACCTCCTCCCAAGGCTGGCTTGGTACGGGTTTATATAGTGTATGTTGGGAGTCAAAGCAGCCGCCATAAACGCGTCCGTTTATGATTTAGAAACTGCCGTACTTAACACGTCCGTTTATGAAATAGAAACAGTAACAATAAACGCGTTTGTTAATGAGTCAGAAACGGTCGTAATAACCGCGTCTGTTAATGAAATAGAAACAGCCCCAATAAATGTGACTATTACTAATTAATCAATGACTCATTAATTTTCCCAATTAACAAAATAATAATGTGTCAATGAGAATTTCTGAATTTATTTGGACTAGTAAATACTAGTAAATTCCAACAGAAAACCCATAACATCCCATTATTTCCTTCATCTTGTTTCACTTCTAGGTATGGAGATGAACACAAGTTAGCTGGGTTTTCTGCTACATTGCTGGCGATTGTTTCTTTTGTTGAGAACAGGTATGCAACGATTAGATTTGAGTGCCTTAACCTTTTCCTGTGGGCTGTGCTAAATTTTCCCTCTTGGTGATATTCTTTTTTTTAATATCCAGTGCTGACCATATCAAATTTGTGAGAGCTGGAAAACATCAGGTCAAGTGGCCTTCCTTGTCCAAAATTTACTCTGTTCATTTAATTCTTATATCAGAAGGACAATGCATGCGTTCTTCGATCGATGCCCGAACAATCAGACACCACTTAAGATGGACATTTCACTTGCAAACCCTTTTATGTACTAACTGTACTATACTAAGTTGATTACGCACTCTCCTTCCTTACAGATAGTTTTCCTTGTCAAAGGTCCAATATATTTAGTTTGTATAAGCTGCACCGAAGAGTCATCTGTGTTAGAGTTATAATATAAGTCATGTACCCCTTTGTATTTATCCCGTTGTATAAGGGGTTTCCTGCATATGTTCCACACATGTACATGTATATATATCGGCCTATGGCCTCATGGGAATACAAGTTGCTTTCCTAACATGGTATTAGAGCTTTAGGTTTTTCTCTCGCACGTGCAACTCGTGCTCTACCGATCCGTCGTCGCTAGCTGGTGCTTCTCGATCTCCCAGCCAGATCCTCCCGTCGCTACTCCCAGCCGGGTTCTCCCGTCGCTAGCCTACGACAGATCCTAATCCCTTGATTCCGTCGCCAGCCGCCGATCAGACCGCGCCCCTCCCGATCCCCTGCAGCGCTCGATCTGCCTGCGCCAGCCGCCCGGGGTGCCCGATCGATCCCGCCGATCTGACTGCGCCCCTCCCGATCCCCTGCAGCGCTCGATCTGCCTGCGCCAGCCGCCCGGGGTTCCCGATCGATCCTCCAGCCGGATCGCCCCCTCTAGTCGCCAGTGAGCGACCACTTCCTTCCGTCGCTCGCACAGGAGGTTGCTCGATCCTCCCGTCGCCTCGCGGTTCTCGTCGGGATCTCTTCTCTTGATTAAAAAAAAATGCCTGCTGCATCGGGCTACGTTTCTGTCCCTCGCTGTTGCTTGATGGCTTCTCGCCCCTCGTTGGTTACCCCAAGTGGAAGGTTTGAGATGTAGTGTAGCGGAAGTTTTCCCTTAGCAATACCAAGGATCGATTTCCCTGACACTCCCAGTTTCAACAAGAAGGTGTCAACTGCTAACGGCGCCAGATATTAGCAATCAACGTGGACGTGCACACAGATACAAATAACTTTGCTCCCAACGAGTACAGAGAGGTTGTCAATCCCTCCGGCTTTATAGTTTACAAAGGATCAAACGCAAGTGATAATAGTGATAGGTATTGCTGCAATAGTAAGTAAAAGCGGAAAAGTAAATAGCGGATGTGATCAATGATGGTAATATGGACCGGAGTCTCATGATGTTCACTAGTGATGTCTCTCTCCCAAAAGACGATAAAACAGCTATGTGAGGTAAACGAATTACAGCTGGGCAATTGATAGGACCATGTGCGCAAACCAATGCTGACTAAGTTGCAAGAAAGGTAGAGGTTCAAAGCATGGGCGGTACGCCGAGGTAAGTAGACCGAAATCCATCTGCATCTACTACTAATCATCCACCTTGAGATATCTATCCAGAACATCTCGCTGGTATTAAGTTGCGAGTCCTACCCATAGTGTATACTCAAAGCAACAGACAACTGCATTAAAAGAACTTTGCGTAAAGTAAACAATCCTTGCACCCGCGGGCACAAGCACCGTTGTTTTCCCCCTTGTGGCAACAACACATCCCCTAGACTCATGTTTCTGTCACTCAAGCTAGTCATCGAGGGGCATGAACCCACAATCAAGCATAACGTTCCCTCTTGGAGTCACTACCTACTACTTGGCCAAAGCAATAAATAACAACGGAGAACATGCAAGAATTACTTACGAACATAAATATAAAAGAGGTGAATCAAATATATTACTCAAACACAATCTGAACATAATCTCATAATCCATCGGATCCCAGCAAACTCATCATAGCAACAGCATAAGGATTACATATGTGCCTCGATCATGTAGGGCAGCTCACGAGGACTAATTAGTGAAGCACAAGAACGGGAGGAGAACATCACATAGCTACTAGTCATGGACCCATGGTCCAAGGGAGACTACTCACAACTCATCCGGGAGGCGTCCATGGTGGTGGAGAAGCTCCCGGTGGTGATCCTCCCCTCCGGCAGGGTGCCGGGAAGAGTTCTCCTGGTGCTCCCGATCTTGGAAGCGGCGGCGGCGGCGGAACAGAGATGAGATCGCGAAAAAGGGTTTCCGTCTCGAGGGTTTTGGGAGACGGTCTAAATATATGCCAAGGGGGGCACCAGACGAGGCTCGGGGGGCCCAGGCGCCCCCCGGCGCGGCCCGGGGGGGCGCGCCACCAGGGCGCCTGGAGCTCTGGTGGCCCCCCCGGCTGTACTTTGGCTACCGGGAACCTTCTGGAACGCTGATTTTTTATATAATTTTTCCGGGATTTTTCTGTCAGTTCTCGTAATGGGAAAAACTGAAATACAAAAACAACAGAAAACAGAAACTGGCACTAGGGTGCACTGAGTTGATAGGTTAGTCCAAATATGATCAAAAGTGTATGGAAGTGTATAAATATCATAGCAATATCACCCAAAAGAGGCATGGAGCAAGCAGAAATTATAGATACGTTTTGGACGTATCAACATCCCCAAGCTTAATTCCTGCTCGTCCTCGAGTAGGTAAATGATAACAAGAATAATTTCTGTGGTGACATGCTATTAACCATATAGGACTTTTGAATAGTCATATGACAAAAGCTTACTGAGACAATGAATCTATAGTAATTAAGTTGCCTCATGAGAAAATCACAAAGAACTGAAAGTTTTACAATATGATACTGAAACATCAAATAGATTCGTAATGAACATGGTGTGCAAATATGATAAAGTGATATCTCGCTTGCCCCCTTTAGTGAAGCAAAACATAAATGCAGGGGCACCTCCAAGGTTTAAGTGATGACCAGATACAATGGTTTCAAAATAAACGATATCACAATCATGCAAAAGACAATGCTACTTTGGGACAATGCACATTACACTCAGATGACAATCATGCTCTCAGTAGTTGGTGCTTTAAAAGAAGGTGGAGACTCTCGAACCGTGGCTTTTGTTGGCAAGGTTGAAAACCCGTAGTCGGAAACAAAGACAAAACATGTACCAGAGCTCTTGGTTTTAAAACAGAGGTAATAAATTTTTTTTAGATCATGCATGTTTCGTCAACGAATGCTAGCAGACAACTCAATCACTTCTTGAGATGGACAAGTTTCGAGGAACGGCTCCCGTATGAGGACGATCACATCCTCTTAATCTCCTTTGTTTATCACTGCCAAAGTTTTCTGATTTCTCATGAACAAAGCGTGAAGGAGGGTTTGTTTGTTATATTAATTTTGAGCCGGGCGCACTCAATGCCAGTTCCTTCTCGTATTATGGGTTTGCACATTATACATGCAATCCCGGGGTGAAGCTTGTCCAACTTAAAAAGATTATGAATTAACTACTACTTCCTCATGGACTTACAACAGAGGCACAAAATAGGAATGCATTTTTCTTTGAATAATTTCGAGATGGTACATGCAAGTCTCCGTTAGGAATGGCAGGTAAATACCATGTAGGAAGGTATGTTGGACTCATATGGCATAACTGGTATAAAAGAATGTGGATGCACAAGCAGTCAGTCCGCTTAGTATAGGTGGAGGTTAGCAAAAGACTTGGAGCGACCAACTAAGAGAGCAATGACGGTCATAATCATGCAGAGCGACAAAGCAACATTGAATCAGGCATGGAAGTTATATCGCTACTCAGAAACAAAAGATCATCAAGGCTTGACAGACTTTCTTTACAGTCTTAAATATGCGTGAGCATACGCCAAGTCAATCAAAATAAATTCTCGAAGGAAGATATTACTAAACCATACCACATCATAGGCAAACAAATCATGTTGGTACTCCAATAACACATTGGGAACCCCCCAGCTCTTTGAGACTAACCATAAGAAAACATGAACTACTAAGCGTCATTATGCACGTAGCATCTTTATCATAGACATATCAACCAATGCAACGGTAGCAAACTCTCTTAATAAGATAAGCATGATAACTAAAGAGAGTTCAAGCAACCAACTAAACAAAAGCTCTTTAAAAAGATAAGCATGAATACTAAGAGCTAAGCATGATAGTAGCTATTAAAAGACAAAGAACACACACAGTAAAGATAAACATGAAAATTCTATGTTATGTTCTAGGTAGAAGTGGAGCGTGTTTCTCTCCCACATAAAGAAAGCTGAGTTCCGACTCGTTATGAAAAGCTAAAAGAAAACTAAAAGGAAAACTAAAACAAGACGCTCCAAGCATAGCACATAACACATGAAGTGATTAAAATATAGTGGAACGAAAGACGAACTGATAATGTTGATGGAGAAGGGGATGCACGGGGGCATCCCCAAGCTTAGACGCTTGAGTCTCCTTGAATATTTCTTGGGGGTGCATGGGGGCATCCCCAAGCTTGAGCGTTTGACACTCCTGAATCTTTTTATCATCTTTCCTCGCACACTTGAAAACTCCCTTCATACATAACTCATCATAATCTGATTAGCGAGGTTAGTACCCATAATAAAATAATTGTTCCTTGCTGAAAATAAAGATATTCTTGAAGTTCTACTGTTTCTCAAGATTGCCAAAAGGTTTTTGCAAAGAAAAAGCAAGCTCTAGGTTTGCAAAATGAAGGAAAGGCAAAACAGGACAGAATCTGTGAAAAACATAACAGCAGGTAGTAAATGATTTTTCCGGGGCACTTCTGCAACTCTAATCAAAAAACTCAGAACAGACGCACAAAAGACAATTATATAGATCATGCTGTCGAAAAAATTCAGACCAAAAAAGATGATCTGGTGATTTTATACGAATTTTTCTGTCCAAGGACAGAATCTGTTTCCTGGACAGCACGTCACGACTTTTGAACTTTCCTGCAATCAGAGGCTATACTTGGCACAAAATTTGAAAAGCAAAGATACAATGATGATGCTACAGTAGTAACAACATCAAGACACAACAAAAGCAAAATAAATTTATTCATGTGGGCTGCCTCCCAAAAGCGCTTTCTTTTATGCCTTTAAGCTAGGCATAATGCATAGAGATCAAGTTTTATCAAGAGTAAAAGAATAGCTAGCCCGTATAACGGACTCAAAAGGTAACTTAATCTTCTTTCGAGGGAAGTGTTCCATCCCTTTCTTGAGAGGAAACTGGAATTTTATATTCCCCTCTTTCATGTCAATGATAGCACCAATGGTGCGTAGAAAAGGACGTCCCAAAATAATTGGACAAGAAGGTTCACATTCAATATCCATAATATTAAAATCAACGGGAACATAATTGTCATTGACAATGATAAGAACATCGTCGATCCTCCCCAAAGGTTTCTTTATGGAAGAATCAACGAGACGAACACCAAAAGAACAAGAATCAAAAGGTTTCAATTTAAGCATATCATATATTCTTTTGGGCATAACAGAGGTACTAGCACCAACATCACATAAAGCATAGCAAGAGAAGTTATTCAACTTAACTTTTATCATAGGATCCCAACCATCTTCTAGCTTTCTAGGTATGGAGGCTTCTACTCTAAGTTTCTCCTCCCTAGCTTTGATAAGAGCATTAGTGATATGCTCTGTGAAGGCAAGGTTAATCGTGCTAGTGCGGGGATCTCTAGACATCTTGTGAAGGAAATCAATAACTTCGGTAAGAGTGCAATTATCAAAATCAAGGTCACTACCATCAAGTAAGGTGGTAGTGGTGTCCTTTAGGTTCACTTGTTTGGTAGTTTCTATAGTCATAGCATCACCATTAATAGGTCCATCGGGACCAGGAGTGCATTGGGTGCTAAGAGTTTGGGTATCCTCAACAACTTGGATAGTAGCAACAGTGTGGTGGGTAGGAAGGCTCTTCATTCTATCTTCTTCCTCCCTTTCTCTAGCCCATCCCTCTTTAAGTTTAGCCATCATCCTAATGTTTTCATTAATTTGCACTTGAATAGCATTAATAGGAGTGACCTTCCTCTCCTCAAGAGGAGAAGTTCTAATTTTAAGCAATTCTACCTCATTGGCTAAATTGTCTACCTTTGAAGAGAGATCACCTAGTTTGTTTAGTTTTTCTTCTACACTATTATTAAAAGCTTTTTGGGTAGTGATGAAATCTTTAAGCATAATCTCTAGTTCAGTAGTGGAGTTCTTGGTGCTAGGATAAGCATTGTTGTTCCCATAAGAATTAGAGGGGAACGGTCTAGGATTGCTACCAAAATTACTCCTATAAGCATTGTTATTAAAATTGTTTCTAGAGATAAAGTTCACATCTACTTGTTCTTGAGCAATCAAAGAATTTAAAGGAACATCACGAGGATCAATAGAAGATTGCTTCGAAAGTAGAGACATGATCAAGTCAACTTTTTCATTAGGGAGGAAATCTCCTCCACAGAGTTTACCTTCCTACCTATTGGAGCGCGTTCGGTGTGCCATTGGGAATAGTTGGTCATCATCTCATCGAGAAGCTTTGTGGCAGCACCAAGTGTAGTTGACATAAAGGTTCCTCCCGCGGCCGAATCTAACAAGTTCCGCGAGGTAAAGTTCAAGCCTGCATAAAAAGTTTGGATAACCATCCAAGTAGTCAAACCATGAGTAGGGCAGTTCTTGATAAGAGATTTCATACGTTCCCAAGCTTGGGCAACGTGTTCATTATCCAATTGTTTAAAATTTATTATGTTACTTCTTAGTTGGATAATTTTAGCAGGTGGATAGTATTTTCCAATAAAAGCATCTTTGCACTTGTCCCATGAATCTATGCTGTATCTAGGCAAAGACTGATACCAAATTTTAGCTCCTCCTCTCAAGGAGAAAGGAAAAAGCTTAAGCTTAACAATATTACCATCTATTTCTTGGTACTTTTGCATATCACAAAGTTCAACAAAGTTGTTCAAGTGTAAAGCAGCATCATCTCCACCACCGGAGAATTGATCTTTCATGACTAAGTTCAGTAAAGCAGGTTTAATTTCATACGAAGGTGCTGAAGTGGCAGGTGTAGTAATAGGTGTGCAGATAAAGTCATGGTTGTTGTTACTAGTGAAGTCACACAACTTGGTGTTCTCGGTGGAACCCATAGTAGCAAGCAAGCAAGATAACTATTTTTGTGTTTTTCGATAAAAGATACTAAAGCAAAACTGAAAGGTAAACTAACAAGACTAAAAAGCAAAGGTAAAAGATAGCGTGCAACTCCCCTATCCTGAAGAGTGGAGTTCCCAGCAACGGCGCCAGAAATACTTTGCTTGATGGCTTCTCGCCCCTCGTTGGTTACCCCAAGTGGAAGGTTTGAGATGCAGTGTAGCGGAAGTTTTCCCTTTGCAATACCAAGGATCGATTTCCCTGAGACTCCCAGTTTCAACAAGAAGGTGTCAACTGCTAACGGCGCCAGATATTAGCAATCAACGTGGACCTGCACACAGATACAAATAACTTTGCTCCCAACGAGTACAGAGAGGTTGTCAATCCCTCCGGCTTTATAGTTTACAAAGGATCAAACGCAAGTGATAATAGTGATAGGTATTGCTGCAATAGTAAGTAAAAGCGGAAAAGTAAATAGCGGATGTGATCAATGATGGTAATATGGACCGGAGTCTCATGATGTTCACTAGTGATGTCTCTCTCCCAAAAGACGATAAAACAGCTATGTGAGGTAAACGAATTACAGCTGGGCAATTGACAGGACCATGTGCGCAAACCAATGCTGACTAAGTTGCAAGAAAGGTAGAGGTTCAAAGCATGGGCGGTACGCCGAGGTAAGTAGACCGAAATCCATCTGCATCTACTACTAATCATCCACCTTGAGATATCTATCCAGAACATCTCGCTGGTATTAAGTTGCGAGTCCCACCCATAGTGTAAACTCAAAGCAACAGACAACTGCATTAAAAGAACTTTGCGTAAAGTAAACAATCCTTGCACCCGCGGGCACAAGCACCGTTGTTTTCCCCCTTGTGGCAACAGCACATCCCCTAGACTCATGTTTCTGTCACTCAAGCTAGTCATCGAGGGGCATGAACCCACAATCAAGCATAACGTTCCCTCTTGGAGTCACTACCTACTACTTGGCCAAAGCAATAAATAACAACGGAGAATATGCAAGAATTACTTATGAACATAAATATAAAAGAGATGAATCAAATATATTACTCAAACACAATCTGAACATAATCTCATAATCCATCGGATCCCAGCAAACTCATCATAGCAACAGCATAAGGATTACATATGTGTCTCGATCATGTAGGGCAGCTCACGAGGACTAATTAGTGAAGCACAAGAACGGGAGGAGAACATTACATAGCTACTGGTCATGGACCCATGGTCCAAGGGAGACTACTCACAACTCATCCGGGAGGCGTCCATGGTGGTGGAGAAGCTCCCGGTGGTGATCCTCCCCTCCGGCAGGGTGCCGGGAAGAGTTCTCCTGGTGCTCCCAATCTTGGAAGCGGCGGCGGCGGTGGAACAGAGATGAGATCGCGAAAAAGGGTTTCCGTCTCGAGGGTTTTGGGAGACGGTCTAAATACAACCCATTAACGGTGGCGCAAAGGGCGCACTCTCGCGCTAGCCACGTCGTCGCAAGAAGACAAATAGAAAAACAAGGTCCATGCTCCCGCACAGCTCGCTCGATCCCCTTTCTCCTCTCGCTTTCCTGTCTCTCTCCACAAAACGCCGCCGCCGCCGCCGCCACCGCCGATTCCTCCTGGGCATGGCCATCTCCGGCGCCGCCATCAATATACGGGACTCCACCTCGCCCCACTCTACTGATTTCCCACCCTAGCCGCTGCTCTACGCCCCCGCTTGCGCCCGCACAGATAACCCTAGAGAGTAGGTCGTGGGGGAGGACGGAGAAGAGGTCATGGGGGAGGAAGAAGAGGAGGACATGGAGGCCACAGGGGAGGAAGAAGATGGCCCCCTCATTCCTGAAGTTAGTCTTCGCATCAACTGTGCTCGCTCCGCCTCTGCTTCCAGCGACCACGCCGGCCACAGTCTGGTGAGCTTCTTTTCCTGTTATGTTCCTGTACCATCTGGTGGCCTCTCTCCCTTCCAGTTTGAGGAGAGGAGTCAAGTACTGGCTAGGTTTTTGTAAATAGGTTGTTGGTTTCTTCTCGTGGAGTAGATTCTCAGGTCTAGCTAGGTTCCAAATAAATTTTGGGTTAGTCTTGTTATGTTGGTACCTTGCTGTCCTGGAGATTTGGATCTAGCTAGGTTTTTACATATTATGTATTTGTGATAATTGACTACAACAAGACACTTGAAAGTAAATCTAATTCTAAGAGAATGTCTTGTACAACCTGCCATGCGTCTGCAAGTAACGAGAATGAAACTACGAACAGGCTATATAGATTTGGCCATTTTCTTTTTTGCATAACTGATTTCCTATGGCGTTGTCAAGTACTCCCTCCGTCCGGAAATACTTGTCATCAAAATGGATAAATGGGGATGTATCTAGATGTATTTTAGTTCTAGATACATCTCTTTTCATCCATTTTGATGACAAGTATTTTCGGACGGAGGGAGTAAGTATTAAGAGCAGTACGTACTTGTTTCCTATCAAACTGCATCTACCAAGCACTGTACATTTCCATATTCTCTGTTTTCTGCCAAAAACAGAATAAATTTAGGCTTAAGGCCTGTTTGGAGTCCCTCCGGCTCCACGACTCCGCTTCCGGAGCGGACGAAGCAGTAGCTTAAAATGTTGGAGCGAGCAAACAGTAGCTCTGCAGATCCTGGTATTTCAAGGAGCGGTGGTTTGCCGAACGGGCCCTTACTATCTAGCAATAATTCTTCTGTCCATTCCAAGTGTTGTGATTTCCAAACTGAATATTTTAGTATATTATTTTCACCAAGCATGATGTGATATTGTAGAGTTTTAGGATGATGTGAAGCTCATGGCTGTCATGAACCGACAAGCTTATAGGTTCTCTTTCTCCTGGTCAAGGCAATTTCAATTAGTCATGTGGTTATATAATGCAATATCTAGGATGGACCTTTAGCTGCTGAGACCAGAAAATTAGGAAGATGACAAAAACGATCTCATTTTATTTGGATTAATTCCTCAGTTATCATTTTCTGGAATTACTTGCTTTTTAAAAGGACTTTAGAAGGTTCTCGGGTTCAGTCGTTCAGTTATCTGTGTCGCTATTCCTTATCAAAGCAGCAGCATTTTATTGTTCTCTCATGCCAAGGTCTTCTTGGTTTCTTATCAACGCGAAGACAGCTGAAAAGAATGTCTTGTGGGAGTTGTAATTTTGAATTTCTTTGTAATGTCTCAGTTTTAGCTTGTTACGCGTTGCATTGCACTGACCGTAAATGTAATTTCCTAAACATGTAGTGGATTGGCATATCTTTTCTCTTATTTATACATGTATTCCAATGGATCATTCTCTCGCCATGTTCTTCTATTACTTCTTTAGGTTGACGCCCTCCTTAGCTCTTCTTTGTTCCTTTTTGGCCGCTTCATGGTGGCTGCTGATTTACAAGGTCCTTGTGATGTTGTTTGCATCTGCTTCCTTCACCTCGTCTGGTTGAGACTGTGTCAGTCTCTTGTGGATTCGTTGCTCCTGCCCTGAGTCTGCCTCAGTGCGCCGTGTATTTGAATGTAATGCTTGTTTTGGATAGTGTGCACAGTTGTAAATACAACGAACAGTGCAGGTCCGTGCACGCCAACTGTAATCAACAGCAGCAAGTGAAGCCCAACCCATTCGGGTTTGGTACCATGAGCAGGCAGCAGGCACAGTAGTCATTCGGTGTGCAGTCCGAACGTTTTCAGCAGCAGCAGAAACCTAATCATTTCGTGTTCAAAGTGCAAGGTGGTGGAAGCCAACAGCGGAACGAGGCTCGACCGGCGAAGGTACGTATACCTTAATGGGGAAGAAATCTTTTCCTCTGTATGATTTTGCATTGCTTATGTTGACATGATTTTTGTTATTTCAGAGGATAGAACATCTGGTTCGAGGTTTTACTTACAGCAAGCAGTACCTGAAGCTGAATCCTTGGTTCACATTATTTTTTTCTCACGTTATTACTTCATGAAATAATTGATCACCAGAGACAAGTCCAAAGGGTTTCAAGGATGCAGACCTGGTGACTTATTCCCATCATCTGTAGTACCCTTTTTTGCGTGTCTATGTCAAGAAACACTTCTCAGAATTTTGCAGTAGTGGGATGGAAGGCCTTCTTTAGTTGGCATGCCTTTGGGTTCCTATATTCTCTTTACAAGTGGTGCTTGCATATCATTAGTTATTAATACGTACATCTTATTCTGTTTTAAAGATCTCAGTTTGTCTGCTGTGAAGTCAAGCCGGCCAAGATTATGGTCATATCCACTACCTGCTGTGTGTCTAATCATGAATGAACAACAAACTAATGTTCTATTGCTATGCTCAGATTCTTTCATACACTTGGGCCAACCTATGACAGATTCGATTCCATACACAATGCAATGTGTGCTTGCTTTCATTCATTTGACCATATGGATATAGCTTCTGCTATACATTTCAGTTGCTCATATAGTCACAAGTAAATTCAGTTGTGTTATTTCTCTCTTGTACTCTGTTATATTTCTTTCCATTTGAATCTGCTTTCAATTAATCACATCTCTTCCTCACGAGGCAGGGGGCAAACATGTTCTGGGGTTGTTGCAGCAGCGCCTCTTCCGCCTATATCCGCCTCTTCTGCTTATATCCGGGAATGCATCCCTTTCCCCTAGAAAGACACTGGATCTTTGAGCCAGGAACCATCAGCTATTGCGGTGCCAGGTAAACACGCTCAACCTGTATTAGTATCATGCACACACATGGATCAAGATGTGCATGTTGAAGGAAAATATGTCCCTGATTTTAAGAGTGATTCTGAATCTTTAAGTGGAAGCAAGGAGTCATCAGGTATGCTTCTTCCATTAGATGCCCTGTTGAGGTTTAGATCAACAACCACATTGACCTGAAATCCTAAATCTGTCTTTCCCCAGGACAAGTTCAGAAAATTGTCAACCCTCTCTGTTATGCATGACTCTCAGAAAACTTCATGTACTATGTGAAGTTCTGATCTTATGAACTTTTGTATCTATGTTAATATTGAACACTTTATTAGCTGAAAAACCAAACACTGTTCTCATGGATGTAGAACAAACACTACCTCTATTCTCAACAACAACAAAAATACACTACCTCTAACATGGATAAGAGCTCAGTTCATGTATCATGATTTTGGATATTTTTTTTGGCAGGCCAAACTCGGCGTGGTTTTCGAGCTGCCATGGATGAGAGCTTGCTCGTGCCCTTAATGAGTATAAATGGCTTCTTAATGAATAATTAACGGTGGTATTTTGTTAGGCTCCAAAGAACAGTCAAATGCTGCTAATAACAACTAACGTAATAGTAAGGAACCATCACGTAACATGTGGTTTTCTTGTTATTTTGTTGATGCGCTTAACAGTTATCCCGAGCTTATTGTGAAAATTTAGATAACATAGAACAGTTTGGGCAACCAAAGACAGAGCCTAACATCCCGAAAGGAGTTGACAAGAGCCTTAGGTAAAACTAAGAATTTGCCTCTCTGATTAGTCTTTCTAATCATACCTTGGATGAATTTTGAATTCTCATTTTATGGAAAAAAATTATGATGAGTGAATACTTGGAGATCAGCTCAAAATGAAAATGAATGATGGGACTTGCTTGGCGCATGAATCTAAAATTTAATACCCTTCTGATCCAAAAAAAGTGTCGCAGCTTAGAAGTAAGGTTAGTCCAACCTTACTTCAAAGCTGCGATGCTTATTATGGATCGGAGGAAGTATAAAATAAGAAGCTTCATTTATTTGAACAACATCTTGGTCTCTTTTTTCCTTGGTGCCCCCTTCAATAATGCAGCATCAATGCCACAATTGCTGCAGTTACATTAGTTTGTCCATAATTTCTTCTTTCTTAGGAACTACACCGATGGCAGAGGCCTCAGTGAAGGTCCTAATCCCCTGGTTATTTATTCTGCTTGGAACATCGAATAATCTATAGGCTTCTTTTTCACTTCAAAATCTAACAAACTGATGTGACCTTGATATTTGCATCTCAGATGATGTTCAATTTGTGCCTAAGGAAGATGAACTGAATGTTAACCGTAAAGAAAGCAGGCTGGCATCGACGACTTAAATCATGTTCTTTGGTTTATGTTGTTTTGGTCAAGCTTAAAAGAATCTCAACGAAAGGTGAAGTCTTTCCGTGGATGGTCGAATGCTAGCTAGACTAGTATCATTCAAATTTTTACTTTATTTCTCTGACTTTATATGGTTAGGCGCTCAGGGGAGAAACAAAATCATAGAATATGTTTTATTTTGCAGCACTTATGGATATGAGTAGAATATAAAAAAATGTGTACACATTTTAGCATTTTAGGAGAATGACTCTGTTACCTTCATGATTTAACTTTTCATCCAAAAGTACAGATTCGATGCACATACACCACATGAATCGATTGGCGCTTCGAATCTGCTTAATGCATATTAAGATTCACTTTCGCCTACGGTTTCAGTTACATGAATATCTTTGTCATCAATACATCCATTATATATTAATCTATTTTACTAGCTGTTTTACATTTTGCCTTCCCGATTCTACTCTGCCCTCTTGTGTGCGCGCGCGCGTGTGTCCTAATCTGAATTTGTACTGCAGGTTTCAATCACTCCGGAAGTCACATCGCACGCATCCTCAGCCGAGCAGTGATCAACGACCCGGTGAATTTGCACAGGGCGTCTTCTCACTCTGCTTTATTCTCTATTGGAGCTTATATCATTCTGATCTGTTGACTTTCTGATAGTGGAGATCATATTAGCTGTAATGACTTGCTTGATAATAATTTAAAGTAAATTTCCAAAATAATTGCGACTTATTCTCCTCTTCCATTTCTTGATTTTGCAGATGTTTTGAAGGAGCTGCTGCAGGCCTTTCCTGCCCTAGCTATGACCACAAACTCTGTAAATGCCACAGCTTTGGAAACTGCTGCCATTCAGGGTCACATTGACATTGTCAACCTCCTACTGGAAACTGATGCCAGCCTTGCCAAAATTGCGAGTGATAATGGGAAAACATTTTTGCATACCGCGGTGAGGATGGGCCATGTGGAAGTTGTCATATCATTGTTAAATAAGGATCCAGGGATTGGTTTAAGAATGGACAAGAAGGGGCAAACGGCCATGAGGAGGGGTGACCAAAGAGGAAAGTGTCCATGGGGTGGCACTAACAGGGAGGATGGTCTATGGACTGCGATGTCGATGACCTTGACTTCCTGCCAAGGATAGTAAGTTTTAGATCATTTTCCACACACACACATGACTGATACAAGAGCATAGTAAGTTTCTTATTTGTCCGCCTGCATATTTGGAATATCCTTTATATACGGTTGTTGGTCGTATATATTTAATCTGCTTTGTCGAAGGTTGCTGTCATTAAGCTTTAGTGCTTCGTTGTTCATCATAGTCTCATTCTCTCGATAATTAATAATGAGGCATTGAGAAATAGGTGAAACTGTAGGAAACATGAAGAAGTGGGGGAACACGATTCAGTTTGTCATTGGAAATTAGTTTCCATGGCTAAATTACTCAACTCAGCACCATGTTTTTTCTCGCTCATCTTGTTTATTTTCTATAGTATATTGTTCTTTATCGGTTCCATTATTTTTTCAAGAACCTGTAGATCAACTCTGTTTAGATATTATTTACTCCCAAAAAGAATGTAATTGTGTTTGCGCTTTCAGCTTAGGCGAATCTATACCTTGATTACAAATTCTACATTCTCCTCTCTGGATGTCCTTTCTTTTGCTAGATGTAATTGCATGCCTTTGTTCCATGACTCTTGAGTCTGCCGCTACGTCTGCTCTGGGATCACACCAATTGCTAATTTGATGCACATATAAATCCCTAGATCTAATATATCATCTGCTTCGATACTACTGTTGTACTAATATGATGCAACTTAGAACATCCCTCTTGAAGCAAAAGTCACGTTGACAATATAAAATTGTAACTGTGAATTTAGGGATCACTTATCCTCACCAGCGTGTTGATGTATTGGCTAGATGACTAGCTACCTAGCATATATTACTTTCCTTTTCTTGCAAGCTCAAAGTTGGTTGTCCTAACGT
Source organism: Secale cereale (assembly GCA_902687465.1). Classification (NCBI taxonomy): domain Eukaryota; kingdom Viridiplantae; phylum Streptophyta; class Magnoliopsida; order Poales; family Poaceae; genus Secale; species Secale cereale. The sequence goes on from LR738714.1 coordinate 659,397,401, forward strand.
ATTGTTGATTAGAAACAATAATACAAATTACCGATACACCTGATTGGAAGAGTTCTAACCTACATTACTCTTGCATTATCTGGACTCTAAAATATGCAATAAAATCCAGTTACAATATTTATAATTAAAACATCAACTACAATATTGCCTTATTAGCTGTGTGGGTATTAGTTCTGATAATATTTCTCTTACAATGAAGCATAGAATGATCAAAATATAACATTCACAATGGCCAACCACTGAACTACTAAACTTTGTTATATAAAAATCCTACTGAATATCTTCACTCATTTTCAAGTATTACAGGGCTTTCACATATCCTGCTTGACCGGACAACAGTGGTGGTGAGTAGATGACCATGGTGAGGAGGCGTGTTGCTGAGCCACCGATGGAGGCACTACACTGTCTGGATGTGTCCGTCATGACGCCAATGAGGCATGGCGATATTTGTTCTACTGGAAGGTGCTGCAGTTAGGCGGTCTCGTAGTCATTTATCTCTATTTTGTGTCGCTGCTTCTACTTTCTTTGTCTAATGCATATATTTGGAGGATTTCGGTTAAATGTCCCTGTTAGTGAATATTGTGTTCTTATGTAACCCAAAGAAACCTTTTGTTTTGACAACAATTGGTGAGTTAGAACTAAAAGGGACCATACATCAGAGAACTAAAAGAGAACTCTGTTATGCAAGCCAATCTGTATCTTTGAATTAATCTTCACATTATGGTACAGTACGAGTGATTTTGATTATGTTAGTAAGCCTATCTGTGTCTTTGAATTAATCTTCTCCTACCAACTTATGCTAATGTTGATGTACATGGCTCACTGAATGCATAACCAAACTGAGATCAGGACCCAAGTAGCCATCCTAATGTGCTTAGATAAGATCGAAGCGCACAAGACTGCCCCAAGAGGCGCGCCATGGGCGTGCCCATGTGTTAATAAAATACAAATAATCTCCATCACGTAAATACGAAAGCTCGGCAACTACATAATAACTGTGAGTGTTAGTATTGAGTTCTAACTTGTTTCCACACTGGTTGACACGATGCACCGATCTTAAATCATTTTGTCTTCAGATAGAAGATCAAAATATCAAGTAGTTAGTTTCCGATGGTGCAGGGTTAAAATGCCAATCAATGAACAGAACAGAAGCTCCATCCTTTTATCCTCAAAATAATATAGCTTCAGAAGAAACTTGTGCGACAATCTCAAATGATATCTTTCATAGATAATAGTTTCAATCGTATATTTCATCATCTCCAATGGCAATAATCACATTTCTTATTTCTAACGTTGTATTGTATGATATGATGAACTGACTGGAGAGAATGAGCAGCACAAGTACATTATCCGCTGTGAGCACATAACTTATTTCTTTGTTTTCAATATGTAAAACATCAAACTCACAGCTTTACAACAAAGCATGTGTCTCTGTATTTCTTTATCAACTACCTTCACTTATTCACTGCTGTCAGATTCATACTTATTTCCTTCCCTACTGATTACTCTCACCATACTTCTCTTACAAAGTTGGGAATCACAGAATAGAAAAAAATGTTAAAGGGGCTAGTACAACCAGGCACCGCCCAGCTCCCCCTCAAGAGGCGCGCCACGGGCGCGCCCCACCATCTAGTATATGCCAAAGGGGGGCACCAGACGAGGCTCGGGGGGCCCAGGCGCCCCCCCGGCGCGGCCCAGGGTGGGGGCGCGCCACCAGGGCGCCTGGAGCCCTGGTGGCCCCCCCGGCTGTACTTTGGCTACCGGGAACCTTCTGGAACGCTGATTTTTAATATATTTTTCCGGGATTTTTCTGGCAGTTCTCGTAATGGGAAAAACTGAAATACAAAAACAACAGAAAACAGAAACTGGCACTGGGGTGCAATGATTTAATAGGTTAGTCCAAATATGATCAAAAGTGTATGGAAGTGTATAAATATCATAGCAATATCACCCAAAAGAGGCATGGAGCAAGCAGAAATTATAGATACGTTTTGGACGTATCAGCTGTCCGGTGATTTTCGATGGTACTAACTATACTGAGTTCATTGGCTTCATGCGCATTCACATGCGTGGCATCCGTCTCTGGGGTGTTCTTTCTAACGAGGTCTGTTGTCCGCCACGTCCAGTTCCTCCGGTGGCTCCTATTCCGCCGACTCCACCGGTTCTTCCTACGGATGCTAATCAGGCCGCCAAGGATGCGGCTAAGCTTGCTCATGAGGCTGCTGATCGTGCTTATGATGAGAGGGTTTTGGCTTATGAGGAGGCTCTTCAGACGTATCATGGTGCTCTGTCTGTTTACATCCAGTGGCTTGATGATGATGCTAAAGTTGCAGCTGTTCTCACTGCTAGTGTTCTGCCCCAGTTTGCTTCTGAGTTTCTTGGTCTTCCTACTGTCTTTGAGATGTGGACTCGTCTTCATCAGCGCTATGAGCCCTCTGGTGATGCCCTGTACCTTTCTGTGGTTCGTCAGGAGCATGCTCTTCAGCAGGGTGACTCTACTGTTGATGACTTCTATGCACAGAGTTCTGCTATCTGGCGCCAACTTGATTCTCTCCGCACTGCTGGTTGTCGTACTTGTCCCTGTTGCCAGGCTGTCCAGGCCAATTTGGAGTTTCATCGCGTCTACGAGTTCCTGTCTAGGCTTCGTAAGGAGTTTGAGCCCCGGCGTGCTCAGTTGTTTGCTCGTGGCCGTATTTCTCTCATGGAGGCTCTTTCTTAGATTCGTGCTAAGTAGACTCGCTTACGTGGTGCTGGTTTGCTGGAGGTTCCCTCTGTGTTCGCTACTCGTTCTTCTTCCACGCCACCTGCTGCACCGACCCCATTTCGCTCGAGTGCTCCACCACTCTTGCCCACCCCTTCTGATGGCTCAGGTCGCCCCCGTCCACATTGTGACTACTACAACAATGATGGTCATATTGAGTCCTAGTGCTACAAGATAAAAAAACACCTGCGCAAGGCACGACCATCATCTTCAGGGACTTCGTCATCTACCTCGACAGCTTTAGCCATTGCTTTGACTGAGCAGGATATTCTAAGACTTAAGCGTCTGCTCGCGGCTTCAGGTTCTTCCTCGACGGGTACTGCTGGTTCTGTGACTGATGCTTCCCGCGCTGAGCAACCGCCCTCTACACAGTCAGGTACATCCCCATGGGTTCTGGATTCTGGAGCTTCTTTTCATATGTCTTCTCATTCTTCCGCTTTGTCCTCTCTTCGATTGCTGGATTCTCCTGTTCATGTCTTCACTGCTGATGGTACTCCACTTTCTGTTGCTAGTAGAGGCAATCTTTCCACTCCTTCTTATTCTGTTCCTGATGTTGCTCATGTTCCTCGACTTACCATGAATCTGTTTTCTGCTGGTCAACTTACTGATTCTGGTTGTCGCGTCATCCTTGACGCTGATTCTTGTTCTGTCCAGGACCGTCGCACGCACACTCTGGTTGGGGCTGGCCCTCGCCGCCGTGATTCTCAGGGTCTTTGGGAGTTGGACTGGCTTCATGTTCCTTCCGCTGCCACCACCATCGCCAGTTCTTCTGCTTCTGTCGCCTCCATTACTGGTTCCTTCCAGCAGTGGCATCATCGACTTGGTCATCTATGTGGTTCTCGGTTGTCTTCTTTAGTTCGTCGAGGTCTTCTGGGGTCTGTCTCAGGAGATGTCTCTTTAGAGTGTTAGGGTTGCCGTCTTGGCAAGCAGATTCAGTTATCATATCCACATAGTGAGTCAGTGTCTAAGCGTCCTTTTGATTTAGTCCATTCTGATGTATGGGGTCCGGCCCCTTTCACTTCAAAAGGTGGTCATAAATACTATATTATTTTTATAGATGATTTCTCTCGTTACACATGGCTTTATTTCATGACTTCTCGTAGTGAGGTGTTGTCTATTTATAAGCGTTTTACTGCCATGGTTCTGAAGGAAATATGCCCTAGAGGAAATAATAAAGTTATTATTTATTTCCTTATATCATGATAAATGTTTATTATTCATGCTAGAATTGTATTAACCGGAAACTTAATACATGTGTGAATACATAGACAAAACAGAGTGTCCCTAGTATGCCTCTACTAGACTAGCTCATTGATCAAAGATGGTTATGTTTCCTAGCCATAGACATGAGTTGTCATTTGATCAACGGGATCACATCATTAGGAGAATGATGTGATGGACAAGACCCATCCGTTAGCTTAGCACTATGATCGTTTAAGTTTTACTGCTATTGCTTTCTTCATGACTTATACATGTTCCTATGACTATGAGATTATGCAACTCCCGAATACCGGAGGAACACTTTGTGTGCTACCAAATGTCACAACGTAATTGGGTGATTATAAAGGTACTCTACAGGTGTCTCCAAAGGTACTTGTTGGGTTGGCGTATTTCGAGATTAGGATTTGTCACTCCGATTGTCGGAGAGGTATCTCTGGGCCCACTCGGTAATGCACATCACTATAAGCCTTGCAAGCATTGCAGCTAATGAGTTAGTTGCGGGATGATGTATTACGGAACGAGTAAAGAGACTTGCCGGTAACGAGATTGAACTAGGTATTGAGATACCGACGATCGAATCTCGGGCAAGTAACATACCGATGACAAAGGGAGCAACGTATGTTGTTATGCGGTTTGACCGATAAAGATCTTCCTAGAATATGTGGGAGCCAATATGAGCATCCAGGTTCCGCTATTGGTTATTGACCGGAGACGTGTCTCGGTCATGTCTACATAGTTCTCGAACCCGTAGGGTCCGCACGCTTAAGGTTTTGATGACAGTTTTATTATGAGTTTATGAGTTTCGATGTACCGAAGGAGTTCGGAGTCCCGGATGAGATCGGGGACATGACGAGGAGTCTCGAAATGGTCGAGACGTAAAAATCGATATATTGGACGACTATATTCGGACATCGGAAAGGTTCCGAGTGATTCGGGTATTTTCGGAGTACCGGGGAGTTACGGGAATAGAGGAGAGAGGCAAAAAGGAAGGAGGCGCGCGCCCCCCTTCTGGTCCGAATTGGACAAGGGGTGCAGCCCTCTTTTCCTTCTCCCTCTCCCCCTCTTTCCTTCTCTCCTACTCCGGAAAGGAAAGGGGAATCCTACTAGGACTTGGGAGTCCTAGTAGGACTCCCCACACTTGGCGCGCCCCCTCTAGGGCCGGCCTCTCCCTCCCTCCTTTATATACGGGGGCAGGGGGGCACCTCTAGACACAACAATTGATCTCTTGATCTCTTAGCCGTGTGCGGTGCCCCCCTCCACCATAGTTCTCCTCAATAATATTGTAGCGGTGCTTAGGCGAAGCCCTGCGACGGTAGACCATCAAGATCGTCACCACGCCGTCGTGTTGGCGGAACTCTCCCTCGACACTCGGCTGGATCGGAGTTTGAGGGACGTCATCGAGCTGAACGTGTGCTAGAACTCGGAGGTGCCGTAGTTTCGGTGCTTGATCGGTCGGGCCGTGAAGACGTACGACTACATCAACCGCGTTGTTCTAACACTTCCGCTTTTGGTCTACGAGGGTACGTAGACTCACTCTCCCCTCTTTTGTTGCTATGCATCTAGTAGATAGATCTTGCGTGATCGTAGGAAAATTTTAAAATACTACATTCCCCAACAGTGGCATCATGAGCCAGGTCTATGCGTAGATGATATGCACGAGTAGAACACAAGTGAGTTGTGGACGATACTAGTCATACTGCTTACCAGCATGTCATACTTTGCTTCGGCGGTATTGTGAGATGAAGCGGCCCGGACCGACATTACGCGTACGCTTACGCGAGACTGGTTTCACCGTTATGAGCACTCATTGCTTAAAAGTGACTGGCGGGTGTCTGTCTCTCTCACTTTTGCTGAATCAAGTGTGACTACGCCCGGTCCTTGTGAAGGTTAAAACAGCACATACTTGACGAAACATCGTTGTGGTTTTTGTATGCGTAGGTAAGAACGGTTCTTGCTAAGCCCGTAGCAGCCACGTAAAACTTGCAACAACAAAGTAGAGGACGTCTAACTTGTTTTTGCAGGGCATGTTGTGATGTGATATGGTCAAGACATGATGAGTTATACGGTTTTTTATGAGATGATCATGTTTTGTAAAGTTATCGGCAACTGGCAGGAGCCATATGGTTGTCGCTTTATTGTAGGAAATGCAATCGCCATGTAATTGCTTTACTTTATCACTAAGCGGTAGCGATAGTTGTAGAAGCAATAGTTGGCGAGACGACAATGATGCTACGATGAAGGTCAAGGTGTCGCGCCGGTGACGAAGGTGATCATGACGGTGCTTTGGAGATGGAGATCAAAAGCACAAGATGATGATGGCCATATCATGTCACATATTTTGATTGCATGTGATGTTTATCTTATTATGCTTCTTATTTTGCTTAGTACGACGGTAGCATTATAAGATGATCCCTTACAAAATTTCAAGGTCTAAGTGTTCTCCCTGAGTATGCACCATTGCGAAAGTTCGTCGTGCCGAGACACCACGTGATGATCGGGTGTGATAAGCTCTGCGTTCAAATACAACGGGTGTAAGCCAGTTTTGCACACGCAGAATACTCGGGTTAAACTTGACGAGCCTAGCATATGCAGATATGGCCTCGGAACACTGGAGACCAAAAGGTCGAGCGTGAATCATATAGTAGATATGATCAACATAAGATGTTCACCATTGAAAACTACTCCATCTCACGTGATGATCGGACATGGTTTAGTTGATTTGGATCACGTGATCATTTAGATGACCAGAGGGATGTCTATCTAAGTGGGAGATCTTCAAGTAATATGATTAATTGAACTTCAATTTATCATGAACTTAGTCCTGGTAGTATTAGCATATCTGTGTTGTAGATCAATAGCTCGCGATATAGCTCCCCGTTTATTTTATATGTTCCTAGAGAAATATAAGTTGAAAGATGTTAGTAGCAATGATGCGGACTAGGTCCGTGATCTGAGGATTATCCTCATTGCTGCACAGAAGAATTATGTCCTTGATGCACCGCTAGGTGACAGATCTATTGCAGGAGCAGATGCAGACGTTATGAACGTTTTGACAAAAGCTCGGTATGATGACTACTTGATAGTTTAAGTGCACCATGCTTTACGGCTTAGAACCGGGACTTCAAAAACGTTTTGAACGCCACGGAGCATATAAGATGTTCCAAGAGTTGAAATTAGTATTTCATACTCATGCCCGTGTCGAGAGGTATGAAACCTCTGACAGTACTTTGCCTACAAGATGGAGGAGAATAGCTCAATCAATGAGCATGTGCTCAGATTGTCTGGGTACTGCAATTGCTTGAATCAAGTGGGAGTTAATCTTCCAGATAAGATAGTAATTGACAAAGTTCTCTAGTCACTATCACCAAGTTAGTAGAACTTCGTGATGAACTATAATATGCAAGGGATGACGAAAGTAATTCCCGAGCTCTTCGCGATGCTGTAATCGGCGAAGGTAGAAATCAAGAAAGAGCATCAAGTGTTGATGGTTAACAAGACCACTTATTTCAAGTAAAGGGCATAGGATAGAAGGGGAACTTCAAGAAGAATGACAAGCAAGTTGTCACTCACATGAAGAAACCCAAAGCTAAACTCAAGCCTGAAACTAAGTGCTTCTACTGCAAAGGAAATGGTCACTGGAAGTGGAACTGCCCTAGATACTTGGCGGATAAGAAGGATGGCAAAGTGAACAAAGGTATATTTGATATACAGATTATTAATGTGTATTTTACTAGTGTTCATAGCAACCCCTTGGTATTTGATACTGGTTTAGTTGCTAAAGAATAGTAACTCGAAATGGGAGTTGCATAATGAACAGAAACTAGTTAAAGGATGAAGTGACGATGTGTATTGGAAGTAGTTCCAAGATTGATATGATCATCATTGCACACTCCCTATACTTTCGGGATTAGTGTTGAACCTAAATAAGTGTTATTTGGTGTTTGTGTTGAGCATGAATATAATTTGATCATGTTTATTGCAATACGGTTATTCATGTAAGTTAGAGAATAATTGTTGTTCTGTTTACATGAATAAAACCTTCTATGGTCATACACCCAATGAAAATGGTTTGTTGGATCTCGGTCGTGTGATACACATATTCATAATATTGAAGCCAAAAGATGCAAGGTTAATAATGATAGTGCAACTTATTTGTGGCACTGCCGTTTAGGTCATATTGGTGTAAAGCGCATGAAGAAACTCCATGGTGATGGACTTTTGGAATCACTTGATTATGAATCACTTGGTGCTTGCGAACCATGCCTCATGGGCAAGATGACTAAAACTCCGTTCTCCGGAACTATGGAGCGAGCAACAGAGTTGTTGGAAATCATACATACTGATGTATGCGGACCAATGAGTGTTGAAGCTCGCAGCAGGTATCGTTATTTTCTGACCTTCACTGATGATTTGAGTAGATATGGGTATATCTACTTAATGAAGCACAAGTCTGAAACATTTGAAAGGTTCAAAGAATTTCAGAGTGAAGTGGAGAATCATCGTAACCAGAAAATAAGAGTTTCTACGATATGATCGTAGAGGTAAAATATTTGAGTTAGCGAGTTTGGCCTTCAGTAAAAACAATGTGAAATAGTTTCACTACTCACGCCACCTGGAACACCACAGTGTAATGGTGTGTCCGAACGTCATAACCGTACTTTATTAGATGTGGTGCGATCAATGATGTCTCTTACCGATCTACCACTATCGCTTTTGGGGTTATGCATTAGAGACAGCTACATTCACGTTAAATAGGGCACCATCTAAATCCGTGGAGATGACACCGTATGAACTATGGTTTGACGAGAAACCTAAGCTGTCATTTCTTTAAGTCTGGGACTACGATGCTTATGTGAAAAAGTTTCAACATGATAAGCTCGAACCCAAATTGGAGAAGTAAATCTCCATAGGATACCCAAAAGAAACTGTTGGCTACACCTTCTATCACAGATCCGAAGGCAAGGTATTTGTTGCTAAGAGTGGTCCTTTCTAGAGAAGGAGTTTCTCTCGAAAGAAGTGAGTGGGAGGAAAGTAGAACTTGATAAGGTAATTGTACCTTCTCCCGAATTGGAAAGTGGAACATCACAGAAACTAGTTCCAGTGATTCCTACACCAATTAGTGAGGAAGCTAATGATGATGATCATGAAACTTCTGATCAAGTTTCTGCTAAACTTCGTAGATCAACCAGAGTTCGTTCCGCATCAGAGTGGTACGGCAACCCAGTTCTGGAAGTCATGTTACTGGACCATGATGAACCTACGAACTATGAGGAAGCGATGATGAGCCCAGATTCCGCAAAATGGCTTGAGGCCATGAAATCTGAGATGGGATCCATGTATGAGAACAAAGTGTGGACTTTGGTTGACTTGCCCGATGATCGGCAAGCCATCGAAAATAAATGGATCTTCAAGAGGAAGACTGACGCTGACGGCAATGTTACTGTTTACAAAGCTCGACTTGTTGCGAAAGGTTTTCAACAAGTTCAAGGAGTTGACTACGATGAGACTTTCTCACCCGTAGCGATGCTTAAGTCTGTTCGAATCATGTTAGCAATTGCCGCATTTTATGAAATATGGCAAATGGACAATAAAACTGCATTCTTTAATGGATTTATTAAGGAAGAATTGTATATGATGCAACCAGAAGGTTTTGTCAATCCTAAAGGTGCTAACAAAATGTGCAAGCTCCAGCGATCCATCTATGGACTAGTGCAAGGATCTCGGAGTTGGAATATACGCTTTGATAAGTTGATCAAAGCATATAGATTTATACATACTTGCGGTGAAGCCTGTATTTACAAGAAAGTGAGTGGGAGCACTACAACATTTCTGATAAGTATATGTGAATGACATATTGTTGATCAGAAATAATGTAGAATATTCTGGAAAGCATAAAGGAGTGTTTGAAAGGAGTTTTTCAAAGAAAGACCTCGGTGAAGCTGCTTACATATTGGGCATCAAGATCTATAGAGATAGATCAAGACGCTTGATAAGACTTTCGATGAGTACATACCTTGATAAGATTTTGAAGTAGTTCAAAATGGATCAGTCAAAGAAGGAGTTCTTGCCTGACTTCTAAGGTGTGAAGTTGAGTAAGACACAAAGCCAGACCACGACAGAAAAATATAGAGAGAATGAAAGTCATTCTCTATGCCTCAGCCATAGGTTCTATAAAGTATGCCATGCTGTGTACCAAACATGTTGTGTACCTTGCCATGAGTTTGACAAGGAGGTACAATAGTGATCTAGTAGTAGATCACTGTACAGCGGTCAAAATTATCCTTAGTAACTGGATGACTAAGGAAATGTTTCTCGATTATGGAGGTGATAAAGAGTTCGTCGTAAAGGGTTACGCCGATGCAAGCTTCGACACTAAATTCAGCTGACTCTAAGTATCAATCTGGATGCGTATTGAAAGTGGGAGCAATTAGCTAGAGTAGCTCCATGCAGAGCATTGTAGACACATAGACATTTGCGAAATACATACGGATCTGAATGTGACAGACCCGTTGACTAAACTTCTCTCACGAAGCAAAACATGATCACAACTTAGTACTCTTTGGGTGTTAATCACATAGCGATGTGAACTAGATTATTGACTCTAGTAAACCCTTTGGGTGTTAATCACATGACGATGTGAACTATCGGTGTTAAATCACATGGCGATGTGAACTAGATTATTGACTCTAGTGCAAGTGGGAGACTGAAGGAAATATGCCCTAGAGGCAATAATAAAGTTATTATTTATTTCCTTATATCATGATAAATGTTTATTATTCATGCTAGAATTGTATTAACCGGAAACTTAATACATGTGTGAATACATAGACAAAACAGAGTGTCCCTAGTATGCCTCTACTAGACTAGCTCATTGATCAAAGATGGTTATGTTTCCTAGCCATAGACATGAGTTGGCATTTGATCAACGGGATCACATCATTAGGAGAATGAT
>LR738714.1:659408344-659425726 GCA_902687465.1 Secale cereale
AGAGGTATCTCTGGGCCCACTCGGTAATGCACATCACTATAAGCCTTGCAAGCATTGCAGCTAATGAGTTAGTTGCGGGATGATGTATTACGGAACGAGTAAAGAGACTTGCCGGTAACGAGATTGAACTAGGTATTGAGATACCGACGATCGAATCTCGGGCAAGTAACATACCGATGACAAAGGGAACAACGTATGTTGTTATGCGGTTTGACCGATAAAGATCTTCGTAGAATATGTGGGAGCCAATATGAGCATCCAGGTTCCGCTATTGGTTATTGACCGGAGACGTGTCTCGGTCATGTCTACATAGTTCTCGAACCCGTAGGGTCCGCACGCTTAAGGTTTCGATGACAGTTTTATTATGAGTTTATGAGTTTTGATGTACCGAAGGAGTTTGGAGTCCCGGATGAGATCGGGGACATGACGAGGAGTCTCGAAATGGTTGAGACGTAAAAATTGATATATTGGACGACTATATTCGGACATCAGAAAGGTTCCGAGTGATTCGGGTATTTTCGGAGTACCGGGGAGTTACGGGAATAGAGGAGAGAGGCAAAAAGGAAGGAGGCGCGCGCCCCCCTTCTGGTCCGAATTGGACAAGGGGTGCAGCCCCTTTTTCCTTCTCCCTCTCCCCCTCTTTCCTTCTCTCCTACTCCGGAAAGGAAAGGGGAATCCTACTAGGACTTGGGAGTCCTAGTAGGACTCCCCACACTTGGCGTGCCCCCTCTAGGGCTGGCCTCTCCCTCCCTCCTTTATATACGGGGGCAGGAGGGCACCTCTAGACACAACAATTGATCTCTTGATCTCTTAGCCGTGTGCGGTGCCCCCCTCCACCATAGTTCTCCTCGATAATATTATAGCGGTGCTTAGGCGAAGCCCTGCGACGGTAGAACATCAAGATCGTCACCACGCCGTCGTGCTGACGGAACTCTCCCTCGACACTCGGCTGGATCGGAGTTCGAGGGACGTCATCGAGCTGAACGTGTGCTAGAACTCGGAGGTGCCGTAGTTTCGGTGCTTGATCGGTCGGGCCGTGAAGACGTACGACTACATCAACCGCGTTGTTCTAACACTTCCGCTTTCGGTCTACGAGGGTACGTAGACTCACTCTCCCCTCTTGTTGCTATGCATCTAGTAGATAGATCTTGCTTGATCGTAGGAAAATTTTAAAATACTACGTTCCCCAACAGGTTCATACTCAGTTCTCTTCATCCATTCGTGTTTTTCGTGCTGACTCCGCTGACGAGTATATCTCTAAGATTTTGCGTGGTTTTCTTGCTGAGCAAGGGACTCTCTCTCAATTCTCTTGTCCTGGTGCTCATGCTCAGAATGGTGTGACTGAGCGAAAGCATCGACATATTCTTGAGACGGCTCGTGCATTGATGATTGCTGCCTCTCTCCCGCCTCATTTTTGGGCTGAGGCCGTCTCCACATCCACTTATCTTATCAATATCCAGCCTTCCGCTGCTCTACAGGGTGGTGTTCCTTTGGAGCGACTTTTTGATCGTTCTCTCAATTATTCGATGCTTCGCTCGTTTGGTTGTGTTTGCTATGCTCTTCTCGCCCCCCGCAAACGCACCAAACTGACCGCTCAGTCTGTTGAGTGTGTCGTCTTAGGCTACAGTGATGAGCATAAGGGCTATCGTTGTTGGGATCCTATCGGTCGTCGGATGCGTATCTCTCGAGATGTGACTTTTGATTAGTCTCGTCCCTTCTACCCACGCCCATCTTCCTCGACTTTTTCAGTGCAGGATATCTCTTTCCTCACTTTTCCTGCCTCACTTATCACCCCCGTCGAGCCTGTCCCTCTCCGTTCCACTTCCTCTCCTTCTTCACCTCTAGTTGATTTGCAGCCACCATCCTCCTCGGTCTCCTCGCCTAGCATGACACAGGGTTCTCCATCTTCATCTCCGGTGACTTTCTCCCCGGTCTCCTCTCCTAGCATGTCACCGGATTCTACACCTTCATCTCCGGTGACTTCTTCGTCGCCACCCCCCGATTCTACCTTGGCGATTCCTCCTTCTATTCTTCCATCTTTTCCTCAGCATTACACTCGTCGTCCACGACCTGTCGATGCCTCTGTGGATGAGTCGTCATCTTCCTCTCAGCCTACTTATGGCTTGCGTTCTCGTCCTCGTCCGCCTGTTGATCGCTTTGGATTTCCCACCGCTGGTGCTGCTGTTCTTGAGCCGACTTCTTACCGTCAGGTTTTTGTTCATCCTGAATGGCAGTTTGCGATGGCAGAGGAGATTGCTGCTCTTGAGCGCACTGGTACCTGGGATCTTGTTTCTCTTCCTCCCGGAGTTCGTCCGATCACTTGTAAGTGGGTCTACAAGGTTAAGACCCGCTCCGATGGTTCTCTTGAGTGTCACAAAGCTCGTCTTGTGGCTCGTGGTTTTCAGCAGGAGCATGGTCGTGATTATGACGAGACTTTTTCTCCTGTGGACCATATGACCACTGTTCGTACACTTCTTGCCGTTGCCTCTGCATGCCACTGGTCTATATCTCAGCTTGATGTTAAGAATGCCTTTCTTAATGGTGAGCTGCGTGAGGAGGTGTACATGCAGCCACCACCTGGGTATTCTGTTCCTGATGGCATGGTATGTCGTCTTCGTCGCTCTCTCTACGGCCTTAAGCAAGCCCCCCGCCCCTGGTTTGAGCGCTTTGCCTCTGTGATCACTTCTGCTGGTTTTTCAGCCAGTGCTCATGATCCAGCATTGTTTATTCACCTTTCTCCTCGTGGTCGGACTCTTCTTCTTCTCTATGTTGATGACATGATCATCACGAGGGATGACCTCGAGTATATTGCCTTTGTAAAGGCCCGTCTTAATGAGCAGTTTCTTATGTCTGATCTTGGACCTCTTCGCTACTTTCTTGGGATTGAAGTCTCTTCTACCTCTGATGGCTTTTTTATATCCCAGGAAAAGTATATCCAGGATCTTCTTGCTCGTGCTGCTCTTACTAACGAGCGCGTTGTTGAGACTCCTATGGAGCTCAATGTTCACCTCCGTGCTACTGATGGTGATCCTCTCCCTGATCCGACGCGTTATCGTCATCTTGTTGGCAGTCTTGTCTATCTCGCTGTCACTCGTCCGGACATCTCTTATCTGGTTCATATTCTGAGTCAGTTTGTCTCTGCTCCCACATCGGTTCACTATAGTCATCTCCTTCGTGTTCTCCGATATCTTTGAGGCACAATCTCTCATCGTCTCTTCTTTCCTCGCTCCAGTTCTTTACAGCTTCAGGCCTATTCGGATGCTACGTGGGCTAGTGATCCTTTAGATCGCCGTTCACTTTCTGCTTACTGTGTTTTTCTTGGTGGTTCTCTTATTGCCTGGAAGACGAAGAAACAGCTTGCAGTTGCCCGTTCGAGTGCTGAGGCTGAGTTGAGAGCAATGGCTCTTTTGACGGCAGAGGTGACTTGGTTACGGTGGTTACTTCAGGATTTTGGTGTTTCTGTCACTACACCGACTCTGCTCTTATCTGACAGTACAGGTGCTATCAGCATTGCGCGCGATCCTGTGAAGCATGAGCTCACCAAGCATATTGGTGTTGATGCTTTCTATGTGCGCGCTGGTGTGCAGGATCAGGTTATTGCTCTTCAGTATGTGCCTTCCGAGTTACAATTGGCGGATTTCCTGACAAAGGCCCAGACTAGAGCACAACATGGCTTTTATCTCTCCAAACTCAGTGTTGTTCATCCACCATGAGTTTGAGGGGGGTGTTAGTGTTATAATATAAGTCATGTACCCCTTTGTATTTATCCAGTTGTATAAGGGGTTTCCTGCATATGTTTCACACCTGTACATGTATATATATCGGCCTATGGCCTCATGGGAATACAAGTTGCTTTCCTAACGATCTGAAGGATTGAGGGGACAACTAGAGCTCATTTATGGTCAGGTGCTTCCACTGTTGCATTCATCTTAACACATTTGAATTTCTTATATTTTTATTGTCATTGTTATACAGCCATGCGTTTCCATACCTATCCTGATTTCTCTGTCTGAAATCACAAACTTGCAGATGTTGCTTATTTTGACAAAGTCGGTCAGCAGGTGCTTTGAGAAGAATCCGAAATTTGATATGGCACCACTTTTAGGTGGCACAATGCGGTTTTCCGATCTCTTATACGTGCGTTCAGCTGGTCAGCTTCTTTCCTTTTCCTTTCCACGGATCTCATCTTAATTCATTCTGGACTTTAGTGCTTAATTGATATCTTACTGAACCATTACACAGGAATCCTTCTACATTTCTTCATGCATACACATGCCTTCCCCTCACCCAAGCAACAAGACAGGCTGCTAGCGCAGCTTTGCAGGACATTGCTGATTCAGGAGTTCTATTTGCACTGTTGATGTGTGATCACAAGGTTTGTCCAATTTCCTGCCATGACTTCCATTTTGATACTAACCCCATTTGACGTATTCATCTTACTGTGCTGAGGCTATGCTTATTTGGTAACACTTTTCTTATAAAAGTTACTTCTGAACACTCTTTAGGTGCCACTCAAACTTTCTAGAGCTTTATATAACATGGGCATAAAACCTATTTTATCATCAGTCAGTTATGTATTTTACCATATCAAAATAATATTCCACATTTCTGAGAACTTCTGTAGATAGCTTGACATTTGTGTTCTTTGGTATCCCCATATTAGAATCCTCATCTCTCCAGTAGAGTCAATGGCTTTTCTCTAGTAGTATACGGTTTTTGTGCTTGTAGCTTGAGAAAGAGTGCCAGTACCATTATATATTGCTCCTTCTAGTGCTATTATCTGTTATTGTGTGCTTCTGGTGGCATCCCATCAGAAGGCACCAGACTTTTGTTACTACTGTTTGGAGACATTTAACGTAAATCCTTTATTTCCCTTAGTTCTATGTGTTCGTGTTTGTGAGAGCTGCATTCATTGTTAATTTCAGGTTTGTCCAATTTCCTGTCAGAACTTTCATTGTGCTAGTTAGTTCATTTGGCTCTGATACCAAATTGTTATGGCGCTGCTAGAAGGAGGGCGCGGGAGGGCCGGCCGGGGGTCTTTTGCCCGCGGCCGGGCAAGAGGGAAGGGACTTCCTTTTTAATTCTTGCTTGATTAGATTGATACATCTCCTCTCTTTATATAGAGAGGTTTGCTTGACTCCCAAGCAAGGCTTACTTGACCCTTAAGCAAGCGACCCTTATCTTTAATTAACCCTAAGACTAACGGGCTATACCGTCAGCCCAGGCCCACTAGACCCATTACGTACTCTAATACATACTGTGCTGGAATCCTGCTTATGTGCTAAATGTAACACGTTTCTTATTATAGTTACTCCTCAATACACTTTAGGTGCCACTTGACCTTTCTAAAGGTTCATACAACAGTATCATTAATCTTACTTTATCTCAGTTATGTCTTTCATCATATCCAAGCTGATACACCACATTTCTGAGAATTTCTATAGAAAGCCTCTCATTTTTGTTCTTTGGTGTTAGATGTTTTCAATCTCTCCAGCAGAGTCAATGACTTCCGTGCTCTGTAGCTTGACAAACGGTACCAGCACCAATATAGATTGCTCCTTGCTCATGCTAATGGTAGTTATTATGTGCTTCTAGCCAATTGCGTCTGCCATCCTATCACGAGACACAGAACTTTGCCATGCCAAATATTGCACTTATGATTGCAACTTTGCTAGTCTATGGAGATGGATAACATAAATCATTTATTTTCATTAGCCCTCTGTGTTCATGTTTCTGAGAGCTACGATCTTGGTTAATTTTCAGGTTATTAGTCTTGTGGGAGCACAAAAGGCAACTTTGCATCCTGATGATATATTACTACTTGCAAATTTCATATTGTCCTATGAATCTTTTAGGTGATCTTCACATACTATCTGAAATGAAAAACCTTGACCTGCAACCATCTTATAAGTTTGGTCTGTTTAATGCACGATCTCGGAGTCTTTTTCACCCATATGCTTGCCAAGATACAATCCTATGGCCTTCCTATACGCTTATGTTCATTTTTTTGATGTGAGTACAATTGGTGCGTCCGAATATGCATGCTCGCATCAGTGTGCCGGCAATATCTTCATTATGAGAATCATGATGGATGTCTTACGACACAGATGGAAACTTGTAGTAGAAGTTCATATGCAGTGCCGATCATATTTTAATTTTTTAGTTTAGGTTTGAGAACGTCATTTTATTATATTAACTAATCTCTTATCCATGGCAGGAAAATATGTACTTGACTCTTCTTACTCCGAGATCAGATGCCTTTTTTGATTTGAAAGATTCAAGGTGAGCTGCACAATAAAATGTCGAATACTCGGTTAAAATATCACAAGATACTGAGTGCACGCTGCCTACCATGTACTCCCTCCGTTCCTAAATATAAGTCTTTGAAGAGATTCTACTATGAACCACATACGGAGCAAAATGAGTGAATCTACACTCTAAAATGCATCTATATACATCCGTATGTGGTTCATAATGAAATCTTTACAAAGACTTATATTTAAGAACGGAGGGAGTACTATGGAACTGAGACAACTATTCTTTTGTGAACAATGTCTAGGGCCCGTATTCAGGATGTTCTATTGAAAACGAATGTCCTTCTCGAAGTACAAAGGTCTTTACATGAAAATGTACTGCGTGTTGAAGATGTCCCTAACTCCCTATTGATCTTTCTTCTCAAACTACATCAGCTCCTGCACAGTCTTCTCAAGGCCTTAATTCTCAACCGTCGTCTTCTTATGAGGTAATTGGTGGACCAGCTGGGCTGTGGCATTTTATATATAAAAGTGTTTATCTTGACCAGTATGTATCTTCTGAGTTTGCCTTGCCCATAAGAAATCCAAAGCAACAGAAGAGGTATTAAATATTTGGTGACAGTACTCCTACATTGTTTACTTCCGTATTACTGAACTGTCTTTTGAGAGAAAACCTGATGTGTGCAGATTGTACAAGGCTTATCAAAAGGTTTATGCTTCCATGCATGATAAAGCAACTGGTCCACACAGAACTCAATTCAGAAGAGATGGGGATTATGGTGAGCTACCCAGGCACACTCCACAACTTACTCCTTGTGTTTGGAATTTTTTGACAGATCGGACTGTTTCAGTTAGTTGATTCCTCCAAGTTATAGTGCTTATTATATAACGGGAATGTTAAAAATCTGACTTCAGATATTTAAGCATGTCAAACTGAACATTTTTATGGAAAATTATGTTGTTGCGAGGATAGCAAATTTAGCTAGCATGGGCAATTCCTGGAAAAAAAACTGAAAATGCAAGGATTTGCCATGCTTGTTAAAGGAAATTGTCATCCTCGTGGCAACATAATTTGCCATCTTGGGCGTTCGATTTGCCATGCTAAAAATCCGGCGTTCGATTTCTAGCGAAATCCTTATATAATGTGTAGGTAGCAACTACAAAAATATGCTATTCATTCTTAGTGTATCTTTCTGCTCCGATAGCCAATTAGTCACTACTAAGATGCCGTTGGGATCTAGATACCATCACATCAAATCATTTCTCTGGAAACAAATGGATGCGTAAGCTGAAGTTGTGGAATAGTAAGACAGATTCGATCAAGCTCCACTCATGTCCATAACTCTATGGTTTTATGTTAGTGTCTGGGAGCATAGTTGAACTAGAAACTATATAAGATTTTAGCTGACTATTGTCGTACCTGGACGGCTGGACCCTGTTATAGGGACAAAAGTCGTGGCCATTTAATGACATGTTCTAACTTCGAGAGAGATGAAGCTATTACCTTTTATAATCTAGTTGCTATGTGATTCTAATACCCACACACATGTTTTTCTTATTCACGTGACACAGTTGTGCGATCTGAACTTCTGCGAGCATAGCGCTGTGAAAATAAAACTTCTGCAACCTTAGCTATTTAAGAAAACACTGCTCTGAAACCAGCAGAGGCGTATAGTATGCAGGGAAATAATAGCTTGTACATCTTTACTTTAAGATCGGTTTTTGAATGTTTACAGATACAACCAAAGGTACAGTATGATGTTCTCTTTTACGTTGAATTGAAAACACTTAATGCAAAGACCTAGAACCGTCAGAGGATCAATGGAAAAATCCATTCTGTTCACATTGGCGCTTGCCTGTAGCCTGTAGGGAACAAACTGGCAGCTGTTATGAGGCGCCAGATATCCCATTGCTTGCTGCAGTTGTGGTTCTGTTGCATTGATGTCCAAGGAATACTTGCGCCCTCGAAGTTACTAGCTCAAGCATGCTGTTTCCTGTTTGCCTAGTGTTTCACAGTTTGTTACACAACCAATTTCTTTTGTGTTGCAGTTATGTTTAGCTGGATAACCGAGGATTTTGAGCTGTATGCAGCCTTCAGTCCACTGGCTGACAAGGTTGGCATCTATCTGCCAACATCAGTTCAGCGATGCGATCAATGCATCATTCATAGTAATATCCTGATGTATGTAATCTTACTTTGAGTACACGCATTTTGCTTGCAGACCCAAGCGATCAAGGTATGCAACAGAGTATGCCAGTGGATCAGGGATCTACAAGACAGAGTGTTCATACACGGAGAAAGCACCATTGCCTGGTGATATTTTGTCTTGTATGTAAACTCGTGTACTTTTGTTTTGTTTCATTCGTCGAAAATTTTCATGATTCATGTGCTTACCATACTGACACAGGCAATACCATCATTGTTGGGGAGATGTATGAGGTTTGTCTCTCTCTTTAACACCATTACAAATGTAAATGCGGCCCTTTTTTGTTCATGATTATTGTTCAGGACAAGTTAAGGCCTTTTTATTCGTATCTTGACGATGCTGCAATCCATCGGGCGCCATTTCTTATTTCTATGTATGCTTGGTCTGTAACCTTTCTACAAAACTTTTGGACCCCGATGAATCCCAAACGTTCGAATTTTAAGCATACCATCACAAACATTTTTTTCATGGCAACTTTAGTTGAAACGAGGTGGCAAGTTTAGTTGTTAAAACATGGCAACTTTGTCCCAGTTTGTTTTTTCAGAAAATTGCCATGTTTGCCAACCCCGCGTGAACTAAAGTTGCCATGAAAAACGTACGGATTGCCATACTTCAGATTTGAACATTCGGGATTTATCATTTCCGAAACTTTTCATAGCAGCTGGCACCTTGGTGTCTTTTGCGATAGTACATGATTGACGCCTGAGATAACTCTGAAAATACACCAGTTTCAAGTAGCTTCAACGAATAAAAAATGTTGGTGAGGGAGAGAAGAGGTGCTACCATGGCCCCCCAACCCATGGGGGCACCAGAGCCTAAAGGCGCTGATATGATGGGTTTGAGGGCCAGCCACTGTGCGGCTCCTGCCACTGTGCGGCCCCTGCCACCAGCAAGTTCTTCAGCACAGGCCACACCTCAATCACTGCTTGCAGTAGCTGTCCCTTGTTAGCCATGCTAAGCTCGCGTCATAGGCTAGTGTAGTTTTCTGTTTAGAATAATGTTGCATGGCTGCTGATGTGACACCTTCATGCAGCATGTATGTAGTAGATGGAGACGTGATGTACGCACGATCTCCCTCCCATTTCCTTTCTGTTTTGTTAGCCCGGTCAGCGTGGCGTGCTTGTTTATCTGGAGGTCGTGGGATGGCACGGCCAATTCGGATCACAGCGAGCTGGCCGGGTTAGTTACCTAATTTGGTTTTGTAACAGATAAAGGAATAAGGAAAGAGCAGAAAACGCTGCGCAGTTACGGCAGCACCAAAAAAAACAACTCGTTTCTCTCTCGCGCGCGTTCATCTTCCTCGTTCGATCTCTCTCTCTCTCGTTGGTCCGGCAACGACAATTGGCATCAGAGCCTCGGTGTTTGATCCCTGGCGCCCGGCGGTGTGTGATCCGCGGAGCTCATGTCGGACGACGAGAAGAAGAAGAAGGAGGCGGCGGCGGCGGCGGCGGGGCAGTCACCATCGGCTGGAGTGCCGCTTGCGCGCCTTACCGGCGGCGGCAGCGGCGAGATCCGTATCATCGAGCGGGTCGTGCGCGAGTCGGAAGGCTCGTCGGCGTCCATGATGCTGACGAAGACAAACTACATGGAGTGGTCTCTTGTGATGCAGGTTAGGCTGCAGGCTGCGGGTCTCTGGACCGTGGTGACTAATGGCGCCGACGACGAGCGCGACGACAGGCGCGCCCTCTCCGTCATCCTCACGGGCGTGCCGCCGGAGATGCTACGCGTTCTGGCGGCCAAGGACACGGCCAAGACGGCCTGGGAAACCATCAAAACTCTTCGCATGGGGAGTGAGAGGGTCCGGGAGGCCAAGGCGCAAGTGCGCCGCCGCGAGTTCGAGGAGCTGCGGTTCAAAGACGGGGAGACCGTGGAGGACTTTGCTCTACGGCTCACTGGGGTCGTCGCCGATCTGGAGCTCTACGGCGATCCCGTCACAGAACACAAGGCGGTCCAGAAGTTTTTGCGAGTTGTGCCGCGGAAGTACAGGCAGATGGCCATGGCGATTGAGTCGCTGATTGATCTCAAGACGATGACGGTTGAGGAGTTGACCGGACGTCTATCGGCGTGTGAGGACCACTACGGCCTCGACGACGCCGCGCACTCCAGCGGGCAGCTCTTATTCACCGCCGAAGAGTGGGCTGCTCGTGAGCACAAGTACGGTGGCGGATCGTCATCCGGTGGCAGCGGCGGAAAGGGCAAGTCACCAGGCAAGTCACCAGCCAAGGGCGGTGGCGGCAAGTCCGCATCCAGCAACGGCGGCACGGGCGGACCCAGCAGTTCCGGCGGCAAGAAGAAAGGTAAATGCCACCATTGCGGCAAGATCGGACATTGGAAAAAGGACTGTTGGTCGTGGCTTAAAGAGCAGAAGGAACAAGGAAAGAAGGAGCAGGCGAACCTTGTACGTGAAGGTGGCGACGAACATGATCAGGGCCTGTTCATGGCCGTGGTCATCAACACCTCCACACCCGAGCTGGTGGCGCCACAAGCTGTGTTTCTGAATGAGGAGAAAGTGATTCCCGTACCTTCACCTGATGGCCTTTGGTACTATGACACAGGTGCGTCCAGCCACATGACAGGGGAGAGGAGCATGTTTGCCACACTCGATGAAGGTGTGCATGGCACGGTGAAGTTTGGTGACGGCTCTCTGGTGGCTATCAAGGGCAGGGGCGCCGTCGTGTTTCGCTGCCAGAATGGTGATCAACGTGCTCTCTCTGAGGTATATTTCATTCCCAGCCTACGGAGCAATATCATCTCAGTTGGGCAGTTAGATGAGGGTGGATGCAAGATAGAGATTGATGATGGGATCATGACCATCCAAGATCCGGGCCGGCGCACCCTGGCTCGCGTCAAACGGACGGCGAGTAGACTGTACACGGGCGTGCTGACCATTGACGCCCCAGCCTGTCTCCTCACCAAGACTGAAGATGTCACTTGGCGCTGGCACGCGAGGATGGGACACCTGCACTTCAGAGCTCTACGAGCCATGTCCTCGAAAAAAATAGCGCGCGGGATGCCGGTCATTGACCGTGTTGAGGAATACTGTGATGGGTGTGCATTGGGCAAACAACACCGTGCACCTTTTCCTCAAGTTGCTGGGTACAGAGCGGAGAAAGGCTTTGAGCTGGTTCATACAGATTTGTGTGGGCCGATCACACCAACTACACCAGGGGGCAGTAAGTACTTCTTGTTCATAGTTGATGATTACAGTCGGTACATGTGGTTGGAGCTGCTGAAATCCAAAGATGAAGCTTATCAAAAGTTCAAGAAAGTGCAGGCAATGGCTGAGAACGAGGGGAAGTGCAGGCTTCGTGCGTTTCGGTCTGACCGGGGCGGCGAGTTCAACTCTATTGAGTTCAGAGAATACTGCGAGCAGCTGGGCATCAAACACTATACGACCACCCCATACTCCCCTCAGCAGAACGGAGTGGTTGAACGCCGAAATCAGACCGTCGTCGAGATGGCACGTTGCCTGCTAAAAAGCATGTTTGTACCGGCGTATTTCTGGGCTGAAGCCGTGAAAACCGCGGTGTACCTACTCAACCGAGCTCCCACGCGCAGCTTGGACGGGGTGACGCCGTATGAGGCTTGGCATGGCCACAAGCCAAGTGTGCTGCACCTACGTGTGTTTGGGTGTGTGGCCCACGTCAAGAAACTTGGCCCTGGAGTAACGAAGCTCTCGGATCGATCAACCCCAATGGTCTTCATTGGCTACGAGGAAGGAACCAAAGGCTATCGTGTGTACAATCCGGCTACACAAAAGGTACAAGTCACACGTGATGTTCTGTTTGAGGAAAGCAGGCCGTGGAGTTGGAGCACCCAGGGCGCGGTCACCGCGCCCACACCGACGACATTCACTGTGGTCTACTCCAATGGCCACGGTGTGCACGAGCTGGACACGGGCGGCTCGCCTGCGTCTACGCCGAGGAGCGCGTCGCCACGATCACCCTATACGCCACCATTGGGGTCGCCGCTGAACTCCGCTGACACGCCGGTCGCATCGGCGCCCGGCACGCCGCAGAGCGAGCCATGCACGCCGGCTGCGGTGAAGGAGATGCGCTGGGCCACGCCGCCCACGCATGATGATGGGCGAGATGTTGACTCCGGACCTATACGGTACCGGCGTCTATCGTGCATCTTCGACGAGACTGAAGATGAGGCCATCCGAGAAGAGCTCGGGCTCTGCCTCCTCACGGCGGAGGAGCCGCGCGACATCACTGAGGCACTGAACGACGGCGCCTGGAAGGTGGCGATGGATAGTGAGATGGCGTCCATTGGTGAGAATAACACCTGGGAGCTCGCCCACTTGCCGGCGGGCCACAAAGCCATCGGCCTGAAGTGGGTGTACCGCGTCAAGCGTGACCCGGACGGCAAGATCGTCAAGTACAAGGTGCGCTTGGTGGTGAAAGGCTATGTGCAGCGAGAAGGCGTGGACTTTGAGGAGGTTTTCGCGCCAGTGGCACGGATGGAGACCGTGCGGCTGCTCCTCGCGCTCGCCGCGCACTCCGGCTGGGAGGTGCACCATATGGACGTAAAGTCCGCCTTTCTCAATGGTGACCTCGCCGAGGAAGTGTACGTGGTGCAGCCGCCGGGGTACGTCACCGCCGGCAAGGAGCAGCAGGTTCTTCGGCTTCGGAAGGCACTCTATGGACTACGGCAAGCTCCAAGGGCCTGGTACGCGAAGCTGGACGAAACACTGGGCACGCTGGGATTCACGCGTAGTCCACTGGAGCACGCCGTGTATCGCCGCGGAGATGCTCACTCGTTCCTGCTAGTGGGCGTGTACGTCGACGACCTCATCATCACGGGCACTGACCAAGCATCCATCATCGAATTCAAGGGACAGATGCAAGAGCTCTTCAAAATGAGTGAACTTGGCCTTCTAAGTTACTACTTGGGCATTGAGGTAACACAAACCAAAGACTCAATTACTTTGTGTCAGAGGAGTTATGCAGAAAAAGTGCTCGAGGTGGCTGGAATGGATGGATGTAATGCATGCCAAACACCCATGGAATGCCGGCTCAAGATGAAGAAGGATGATGAAGCAAAAGCAGTTGACGCCTCGCTGTATCGTAGTGTGATTGGGAGCTTGAGATACTTGGTTCACACCAGGCCGGACATCACACATGCGGTTGGGATAGTGAGCAGGTTTATGGAGAAGCCCACTGTGACTCATTGGACAGCCGTGAAGCAAATCCTTAGGTATGTGCGAGGCACACTGAACTATGGCTGCTGCTACCGGCGTGGCTCCGGCAAAGCTGAACTGATTGGTTACAGTGACAGCGATCACGCCGGAGACGTTGGGGATCGCAAGAGCACCTCGGGTCAGATCTTCTTCCTTGGTGAGAACCCGGTGTCATGGACCTCTCAAAAGCAAAAGATTGTAGCCCTCAGCTCATGTGAGGCAGAATATGTTGCAGCAGCAGCAGCCACTTGCCAAGGTCTTTGGTTGAGCCGTCATCTTGCAGAAATGAGAGGAGAAGAAGAAGCAAGCTCATTCAAGCTTCTGATTGACAACAAGTCTGCAATCGCACTGGCCAAGAACCCCGTTCACCACGACCGAAGCAAACATATCGATATCAAGTTTCATTTCATTCGAGATTCTGTTGAAACAAAGGAGGTGCAGCTTGATCACATTGGCACTGATGATCAGGTTGCTGATGCCTTGACAAAAGCGCTGGGTCGGGTGAAGTTCGTCGAGCTGCGTCAGAGGCTTGGAGTGAAGGTAATTAGCAAAGGACGCTGAGCTTAGGGGGGAGAAATGTTAGCCATGCTAAGCTCGCGTCATAGGCTAGTGTAGTTTTCTGTTTAGAATAATGTTGCATGGCTGCTGATGTGACACCTTCATGCAGCATGTATGTAGTAGATGGAGACGTGATGTACGCACGATCTCCCTCCCATTTCCTTTCTGTTTTGTTAGCCCGGTCAGCGTGGCGTGCTTGTTTATCTGGAGGTCGTGGGATGGCACGGCCAATTCGGATCACAGCGAGCTGGCCGGGTTAGTTACCTAATTTGGTTTTGTAACAGATAAAGGAATAAGGAAAGAGCAGAAAACGCTGCGCAGTTACGGCAGCACCAAAAAAAAACAACTCGTTTCTCTCTCTCTCGCGTTCATCTTCCTCGTTCGATCTCTCTCTCTCTCTCGTTGGTCCGGCAACGACATCCCTGCTATGTGCTCCCTACATCGCATAATGTAAGATGTTTTAGCGAGCCAGCAGAGCTTGCAAAAACGTCTTATATTGTGGGACAGAGGGAGTACTGTATTGTACTTGACATTGTAATTTGAATGAGGTGTACTTGAGGAATTACTTCTATGTGTTGGTCTGTGCATACTTGTCAAAGTACACATCACAGTTGGAGGATAAGGCAAGGGTTATTTTATCCAATATGGTTGGCAGCGTGATCTACGGATTGGTCCTCCATCACCATAAGCAATCTATAATCTCTTTATGATTACTACTTTTCGCATTTTTATGTTTTCTTTCTTTTACGAATCTGTTGCGGCTGTGTGCATCTTACTTATGCTTAAATCTGATGTAATGCTTGAATCTATTGAGTAATAAATCACTCTTTATCCAAAAAGCCTCATGAAACCTTGCTGAGAAATTGAAGTTAAAATTATGCAACATAATAATGTAGGCATGCATGAGTGTCCAATCTTAATCGCAGCTTGTTAATGTATATCCTTTTACATAACACAACAGGTCTGTCCCTACCCAGTAAAAGCATAGTATTAGTATCACAATTATTCTTTTGAGAAGAGCAACATTATACGTGTAAGTAACAGCATTTTCAGTGCTGCGCATGCCGGCGTAGATAGTGTTTTCTATTCTCACATAGGTCATTGATGGAGTCTATCGATTTATATAATCCCTCCGTTTTCAAATATTTGTTTTTCTAGACATTTTAAATGGACTACAACATACGAATGTATATAGACATATTTTAGAGTGCAGATTCACTCATTTTGTTTTGTATGTAGTCATTTATTGAAATCTCTAGAAAGACAAATATTTAAGAACGGAGGGAGTACTTCACCAATCTTATGTGCATGCATCGGGCATGCATCGATGTCGTGCATGCATCGGGCACAAGGATCGTGCATGAAGCAGTTTCGATCTTATGTTACGATCACATGACTTTTCGAAAAAAGTTGAGTCTACAAGTTAATAAATACAATCATCTATGATACTATTTTTATAATATTTTATGTTCAGGGGCGGAGCCAGAAAATTTGGCCAATGGGTTCGCTCTTTAAGTCATTGTGACAGTTTTGTATCACTTTACTACTAGGGTATAACGCTCAAATGCAAAATACTAAATTAAAGAAAATGATATCACATATAGTTGTTGCATTAAAAATTGAAGAAAAGTAATATGATTTTTTGTCTACATGACAAAATTGAGCAAGATCACAGTCTTGTGTAAATTGGCGAACTTGTCATCTACTCACACATTGTTGACATATGTGTGAGGTTCAAGACCAAGATCATCCTTCTTTGTAAATCAAATTTACATAAAATGGTTTGTCTCTGAATAGAAAGTCTGGGAGACTACCTTCAACAAGAGCATTTGATGGACTTTGCTTACTGAGTGCCTTTGAGGTCATTATTCTAATTTGGTGGTCTATTTCACTTTTATGGAGTATCACTCTATAACCTAGATAAATCAAAGTTCGGGAAAAGGCATATAAAATATTAGGGGAAAATCCATTCTAAACTAAGCTACTAGATTAGACATATGCAAAGAAGAGAGAAGCTGTGGTGATCTGATCTTCCATACCTCAAATTTGGTCTGGACCTGCCATTGCCGGCGGTGACTCCGGTGATCGATCGGCGAGCGAGCAAACAGGAAGCAAGAGGGACGAGAGACGAAATCGATGGGGGAGTTGGCGAGATGGGGGAGTTGCGGCGGCCTGCTGGATACGTACATTGGGAATCGATCAATTAATCAAGGTTACTTTTGGGCTTATGGGCTTGGCTAATCAGGTTAGAATATTTTAAATGGGTTAAAAGACTTTCCGATGGGTTCAACCTTAAAAAATTACTGGGTGGTTTCCATAGCTGGAACTCGGAAGGACTCGCGAACGGAGGCGCTGGAGATGGCTCCCCGCGCTAGGCCGATTCGCAGGGCGATTCGCCGTCGCCGCCGCTGGCTGGGCCGACCTTCCCTCCCTCGCCACCGGCTGCCCACCGACGCCCTTCCCGTTCGCTTCACCGCCTTCCCCCTTCCCCCCGCCGCCTCGCCGCGTGTCGTCTGGGCCGACCTCGCGGAGGCCGATGACCTTGCCGCGGGGCGCCCGGTCGTTTGCCGTGACCGCGTCCCCCCAAGGCTCTGGCCCGGCCGCCTTAGGCCGTTCCTGCCGGTGGCTCGACTCCCAGGGGTGGGAGCCCAGCTGCCCGCGGGGATGGCCGGCGCCGGCGCCAGCCGGCGGGCTCGTCCCGGGCGGCGATGTCGAATGGCTCTGCCTTGGGCCCCGGCGCGTGCCCTCGTGGCCGTCGCTCCGGCGGGTGGGGCGTCGCTGGCCGGGCTGACCGCGGCCCCGCGCGCGTCTCTTGGAGATCGTCCGCCCCTTCGCCGCCCTCCGCTGTCCCCTCCCCTGCTCCGGTCGACGCCCCGGCGACGCCCTCGACGGCGCTCACAGCGGTGGTCTACCGGCGCTCCCCTTTCCGCCCGTTCATCTCGTCTTTCGGCGCCCCCGCTCCTTCGCGCCCCGGTGTCCTGCCCACCCCGGCTTGGCCCCGCCGCCCCCGCCATGGCCCGGCGGCGTCCTCCTCCGCGGCGGCGCAGGGGGAAACCCTCGCTCCGCGACTGGTTTCCCCTGGCTGGTCCTACCGGGCCGCGCTTGTGGTGGGCCGCCCCATGAGCCGCTTGTCCAGTGCTACTGGGCCGCCGTTGGCCCCGCAGGCTGCGGGCCTTGCGCT
>LR738714.1:659436431-659466255 GCA_902687465.1 Secale cereale
AAAAAAAAAAAAAAAAAAAAAAAAAAGCTGTTTGCTTTTCACGGGTCATGTTTTTTTCCGGAAAGAATCAGATCTATTACAAAAATTCACTGAAAATATAAAGTATCTCAAACGTAACAAAAATTATATGGAGATTAGAAGACCCATTGAACGACCACTACTGCCGCCAGAACGGGTTGTCAATGCGTCATTGTCGCTGCTCCCCTACCAAAGCCGGCTTGACCTTCTCCATAATAGCCAAAAAGTCTTCGTGCATTCTGTAATTAAAGACCAGCGCTCTAGAGCCACGGTCGTCACAGTAAACCCTTACATAGATCTCAAGCACCTGGAATCAAATCTCGTCACATGACGAGAAACTCTAACCACACCGCTCCAAAAAGACGGCAGGAATCTACGCCGAAGCTCCGCCAACTACGTTCAAACGGACAAACTACGAAGTCTGGAAGCCAAACTCGAAAAGGAAGGGCTGCCATCTAGGGAGTCAACATGGACATCGAGACCAGCGTTATGCCAAATTTTTAGGGCAACCCGGGAGCGTCGCGGATGCCTTCACCGTAAAGCAAACCGACAAGATGCTCATGCGTGGTGTATACCTTTTGTGCCGGTGTCAAGGTAGAGTGTGTGAATTGTGTTGTCTCTTGTCAACATATTCGTGCAACGAGATGTCGTAGTTTCTTTTCAATGTATCCACTGCCGAGGTTGTCGAGGTAGTCGCACGTGAAGTCGGGGCGCTGGGAAATGCATTATATTCGGGATCTACAAGCAATCAAGATATGCAACAAATTATGCCAGTGGATCAGGGATCTACAAGACAGCGCGATCATAAACGGAGAAATCACCATTGCCTGGTGATATTTTGTCTTGTATGTAACTTTTGTACTATTACTTTTGATCTTACAAATGAAGAGGAAGCCAACAGTTTAACCAAAAGCAAATCACCGCATCAGGTAAACACAGTAACCTGTTGATCTTACAAATGAAGAGGAAGAAAACACGACACTCATTTGGTGTGTGAGGTCTGAAACATCATCATCTAACTTTCCTTTTGTACTGATGATCATAGGCTATAGGCGCTGGGCTGACCGATTCCCGAGTGTTAGAAAATGTTGGGCATCAGCATGTATCTGTCTGATTGTCTCCCAGATCTCCTCTACCCAAAGGGTTGGCTCTCTGTTGTGAATGAAACCCTGCAGTTCAGAACCCAAAGTTCAGGCATTCCCTCGCATCAAGTTTAATCTCATGCGGGGCGCTGCTCACATGTGGCCGGCAGCTCACATGATGCCCTTACAACCTTACACAAGAACTAGATTACATCAAGTGATAGGCTGAGATGCAATACCATATCAATTTTCTCTGCCCTTTTGCACTGCACTATCACCATGTATGTTCAGTCTAAGAAAAAGGCATGTGTTCCTTGTTCGTAATAATGTGTTGTGTTGACAAGTTGTCAAAATTCCCGTCTAACGCAGGAATCGCTGTAAAGAAACGGTTAGCAGATCTAATCTCCAGGTTTAATGCGCTCAATCACACATAAACCTTAAAATGTTGCACAAGCAGCCAAAATAACCTGATCTCCTTCTGAAAATACGAGCACTGAAGGTATAAGAATAAAATTGTGCAATGTTTGGAGGTCTCAATCAAAAAGGAAGTAGTCCTTACACATAGGAGCAATGCAAAGAAATTACATATCGAAGCTACTATCATGACATACACGAGAATCCTGGCAAATTCTTAAAACAGATCTCGCATTACCAAAAACAAGTCTAAAACATCCGAAGCCAATTGGAACAATTTCGAAAGGAAACCTGTCCTACAAATTTACTTCCATAGTTTTGCGGCTTCAAACCTCTGCTGATATATAACAAACACAAATTAATAGCCAAAGACGGGATTCAGGGCGATCGACATCTTTTCCTGTTCCATTTCATGTCCATTCCTTTTAGACTGCCATGGCTTTCAATCTCTGCCGAGTAGTGAACTGATTTAGCAGCTCCCTGCACACTTTCCTGAGAGATTCGGTGGCAGCCTATAACAGCCAGCGACTCCAACTTCTGTGAACGTGCCAGCTCAGCCATTCCACGATCTGTCACGTTCTCACATTTGCGGAGGATGAGACTGCTCATGCAAGGAGCTTGAATAATGAGACTAATACCAGCATCAGTTACAGACATGCAATCCACGAGCTCAAGTGTCTCCAGGAACTGTGCGGATGAGAGGCCCTCCATCCCCTCGTCATACAAAATGTTGGCACCATTTAGCAAAAGAGCACGAATTGGACAAGATTGGATTAGCGCCACAATGCCCTCTTGTGTGAAACCTATTTCAGTAGGCCAACTGGGTTCGCAAAATGTGAATGTGAGCTCAACAACCTGAAGCATAGGGCAGTTGACAGCTAGAGCCTTAAGGCTAATATCAGTCAGTGGCGTCCTAAACTCATAACCTTCACAATGCAGAGGCATGAGCCGAAGTGAGATTGTTGTAAGGTTGTTGCACCTCTGGAATAGTGCAATCATCTCATTCTCTTTTAGACCAATAACATACTCCAGGTAAAGTGTCTCCAATGCTTTGCACTTCCCCAGGAGAAAACGAAGTCCAATTTCGGGCTCTGTTATAATATGAGCCAACCTAAGATCCTTCAAATTATCACAGCAGATGTCATATCTATATGGGTAGCCAGACACAAAGGAGGGATCACTGGCCCCTGACTTCCAGTAATTTCCATTAATCTCAAACTCAAACTTTTGGAGATTCGACCATCCTGGGCCAAACTTTAAGAGGTCATACTGGCTGATTCCATCGCAATCCTTAACAACAAGTTCCACCAGTGATCCATACCTCCCAAGGTACTCCAGCCACTCCCCATTGTTTACTGCCGTATAGTCAACAAGGTGGAGAACCGAAAGATACCTGCAACCAACCGCCACCTGAAAAATCCCAGTAGAAGTGACTGCTGATGCATGGTCCAGCCTGAGGGACCTCAAATTTTTGCACTCAGCTAGGTAACCAAGGCCAGAGTCATTGATGTATGAGCAGAAGCTTAAAGCAAGATCGGACAGCAAGGGGCAGTGAGAAGATAGAACACGGAGGCCTTGGTTGTTCAACTGGTCCCCGTTGCTGGGCTTCCATCCAGAGTAGTTGATCTCTACTTTCGCCAAATTGAGGAACCGGGAGAACAGCGACGCCAAGGCTTCTGTAGAAGGGTCGAGTCCACAGTCAACGCGGATAGCATCCCTGTGCTCCGCCTCGACGGTGCAGAGCTGCTTCGACACGAGGGAAAGAGAATTGAGATCACTTGTCTTGGTAATCCTCTTGACGATCTCTGCAAGCAGTGGCTCTGGGAGATCCTCCATTGAGTATCGCAGCTGCACAACTTGGGCAATCTCAAGGCTCTGCAGGCGCTGAAGTGAAGATTCTATTATCAGAATGGAATATAACAGATGTAACCAAATAACAGCTGTAAGAGCTAATGTAAAAGGAAACATCAGTGAAAAATTGAACTTTTTAATAGTACTAGTTTGAAAGATTCATGCGCTTATCTTCACAGTGAATGGTAACCAACTGTTGGCTGATATTTGCACCCAAATCATGGAACAAAAAATGTTACAAGGGAAAATTAATCAAACGACCTAATGTAGTATGAACTTGCTGCTGGGTGGGGGTGAGTGGAGGGGATAGTCTAAAAATACACCAATTAGAACAGCAAGTCGACGAGATAACCAAACATCCACCTGCTGAACTGGACACATATCTGGAAGGACCTGACCAGTCAGATGAAGATGGCGATTTCTAGACACTCCAGGACAGGTTTTCATTATATTAGAAGAAGAAAATAGGTTATTTCCTCTAGAATTTCACAGATATTCCAGGCTCATACGCAGTGGGCTAACTGCATCAGCAGAGCCGAGTACACGGTGGAAGAATGGACGGAGCGCGCGCAGACATCACGGCACGGGATCGACAGAACTCAGGTGGAATAATCGACATCGCCTCGGCTGGCTGAGCCAATGTTGCTCGAAAAGGGAGGGGAATGGAGCCTAAGCCTTACCTCGGAGGAAGCAGCGACCAAGAGAAAGGGCGGCGCCGGCAGGGAGGGAAGAGTTGGGCGCAAACGGCGGCGACCAAGGGTTGGAATGGGTGGGGAAACCTCCGCGGCGAGGGCTTTTGCCTGTCAGGGGCTGGGCCTCGGCTGCTCGGCAGCACCACACACCAGCGGGTGACTTGGGCTTGGCCCGACTTGATGATGAAGCCCGTATTCCATTGGGGAGTTTAATGATCGGAATGTGTGAATGTGTGTGTTGGGAGCATCTTAAAGAAAAACAAATTCTCAAAAACATCGCCTCAAGCGACCTAGTGGTAGACCGGCCTATTTATTTCTATCATTGCTTCATATTTAAAAATATTCTGTATATTATTAACTTAATTTAGGTAGATTCTAAAAAATCTTCACCATGCATTAAAAAATATCCATGCAATGTAAAAGTTTGTTTGCAGAATTTTAAAAGTTATTCATACCATTCAAAAAAATTGTGTCCATTAAATATTTGGTCATGACATTTTAAAAATATATTATGAAAATGTAAAAAGTTTTTTGCATATTTTTTTAACAAAATTGTACCATTAAAATAAAATTAATGACATTATAAAAACTTGTTTGACATGTAGTACTTTCATATGAAAAATAAAAAACCAATAGAAAAAAACACAAAACATTCCGAATGGAAAACCCACAAAAAAGAAGAATAAGAGAAAACATGCACCGCGAACCTTCCCAAAAACCAGCCGAAACTGGTCAGAAGGTTCGACCAATTGGTCTTTACCGAAAAAGGTTTTCGCAAACCGCCAAGAGCACACATACACAGACTAGTTCAGAACACACACACACACCGAAGTCACATAACGAGGAGTACAAAGGTTCTGCTGAGGGCACAGCTCAACAAGCCCAAAATAAACAAAAAGGACGCGGCCGAGGCAAGGCGTCTAATCCGGCTCCGGGGGTGGCGGAGGGGGCGGCGGCGATAGACGGACGGCCATCGAGCGAAGGTCGGCGATGAAGGCAGTGATGGCGTCACGGTCCTGAGGGCGGCTAAGCGGCCGCCAAAGCTGCAAGTAACCAGACAGTTTGAAGAGAGCGTCAGTAGCCCGTCGAAGAGGAATACGCTGGATCACAAGCTTATTGCGAATCGTCCAAAGGGTCCACACAAGAACCCCAATCTCGAGCCACCTAATGTGGCGAGAGGATGAATGGGAGTTTTTGGGTTCGGCAAAGAGGTCGGGGAAGTTGGTGTGGCACCAATCGCCTCCCACAGTCTCCCTAAAGCAGCTCCATAAGAATTGAGCTGAGAAACAAGAGAAGAAGATGTGATTCGAGTCTTTGGGGGTACCGCACAGGAGGCACAGGCCGGACCCAGGGCCATTGCGTTTTCGGACCTCTACCCCAGACGGAATCCTACCGCGGATCCATTGCCACATAAAGATCCGAATTTTCAGTGGCAAGCGGATGGACCAAATCGCCGGAAGGGGGGCGGAGAAGGGGGCAATGGCCGAGTAGAGGGACTAGGTGGAGAATTGGCCCGAAGGCTCAAGACGCCACCGAACCTCATCCTGGCCCGCATCCAACTCCGGTTCATGGAGAGCGATGCAATCGAGCAGCTCAAGCCACGCGGCGGCTTCCGGAGGCCCAAATGGCCTCCGGAAGGCGAGGCACCCTAAGTCAATAAGGGCCCTCTCAACGGAGATTAGGGGGGCGACAGCAATGGAGAAGAGGTCAGGGAAACGAGCCGCAAAGGGTGAGTCTCCCGCCCCACCGGTCGAACTAGAGCAACGTCGATGTACCCGATCCAACCAAGATGGAGGTGCCAATGCGAAGGACGGGAAGCATTTGGACAACCGATTGCCAAAACTGGGATCCGTCGGATCTCTGACAGAAGGAGAGAGGCTGTCCGCGCAGGTACTTGTTCCGGATAATGTCAAGCCAGAGACCACCATGGCCCTGCGAAATGCGCCAGAGCCAGCGGATGAGGAGGGAGATGTTCATGCATTTAGAGCACATGATACCGAGGCCTCCCTATTCACGGGCCTTGCAGATGTCCGGCCAGCTGACCATGTGGTATTTCTGCTTATTGTTGTCACCCGCCCAGAAGAAGCGAGATTGGATTCTGGCGATCTCATGGTGAAGGGTCTCATGGAGGCTATAGAAGCTCATAAGAAACAGGAGGAGGCTAGTGAGGGAGGAGTTAATGAGGATCGTCCGAGCCGCCTTTGGCAGCTACCGACCTTGCCACAGCTCCATGCGCGTTTGTAGCTTGGCCACCGTGGGGCGCAAGTCTGCGATAGTGAGCCGAGAGTCACTGATGGGGGTTCCCAAGTAGGTCGTGGAAAAGGAGCCGAGGCAGCAATTGAGGCGGTTGGCGATGTCCAGGGCGTCAGCTGGAGAGTAGCCCATAACCATCACATCACTCTTGTCCAAGTTGATCTTGAGGCCAGACATTTGTTGGAAGCAGAGAAAAAGGAACTTGAGGTTAGCGATGTCCGTGTCCGAGCCCTCGACCATGATGATGGTGTCGTCGGCGTACTAGAGCATGGAGATCCCGGAGCCGCCCGCCAGATGAGGGGTGATCCCACGAATGTGGCCAGCGGCTTTGGCCTTATCAAGGATGGCGGCAAGTGCGTCCACCGCCATGTTGAACAAGAACGAGGAGAAAGGATCACCTTGTTTAACCCCCACAAAGGGTGGGGAAGTAAGGCCCAATCTCTCCATTGATGTTCACGATAGTGCATCCGCAGGACACCATCTACATCACCCGGGTGACCCAACGATCATCGAAGCCCTTCCGGAGCAAAACTTCCTGAAGGAAGGACCAACTAACAGTGTCGTAGGCCTTGTGAAAATCAATTTTCAGGAAGACCGCCTTAAGGTGTTTCGACCGAACCTCATGGAGAACTTCATGGAGAACTAAAACCCCATCCAGGATATACCGCCCTTTCACGAAGGCGGACTGGTTGGGGTGGGTAATGAGGTCTGTGGGCAGGGTCACCCTATTGGCGTACCCTTTAGCCAGAATCCGGAAGATCACATTGATCACCGTGATCGGGCGGAACTGGCGGATGTCGGAGGCCCCCGGCACTTTGGGGATGAGTGAGATGATCCCATAGTTGAGGCGACCAAGGTCGATGGTCCCAACGTAGAACTCGTCAAAAATGGCCATGATTTCCGGCTTAATCACATTCCAGAAGGTCTGGAAGAAATTCACCGGATGGCCGTCCGGACCCGGGGCCGAGGAGGGATTCATGCCTCTAATGGCCGTCCAGACCTCATCCTTCGAGAATGGGGCCGTGCGGGCGGCATTCTCCGCATCGGATACAAGCTGGCGGCCGGACCAGCAGTCGGGGGCCAGAGACAGGCCGCTCCTAGGAGAGGCTGAGAAAAGGGATCGGTAGAACCCGTCGACATGGGTCCTAATGTCGCTCGGGGACTGCAGAAGGGACGGACCGTCCCAGAGGAGGGGGATGGTGTTGCGTCTCCGGCGGCCGTTAGCTATGGCCTGAAAGTAGGCAGTGTTTGCATCGCCCTTCAGGACCCATTTCTGGGAACCCCGCAAGCGCCAGTAAGCTTCCTCGTCCGTGTAGATGATGGAGAGTTGGTCTTCTAGGTCATACCGAGAGAGCCACTCGTCAGGGGAGAGGCCGACCGTGTCAGCACGGAGGTCAAGTGCCTGAATGGCGGTCAGCAGGGCCTTTTTTCGCTCGCGGAGGTCACGACCCAGATTGGCACCCCACCCCTTCATGAACTGCCGGCCGCGTTTGGCACAGAGTTGCCAAGAGTCAATAGTAGAGGGGGGCGGGAGTGAGGAAGAGACCTAGTCTCCACCCAGCGAGCCCCAACAGCCTCCACAAATCCAGTTTGGGACAGCCAGAATGTCTCAAACCGGAATCTGGTTGGGATCAGAGGACGCTCGTCGGAGGAGGACAGGAGAAGAGGGACGTGGTCGGAGCCAATCCGCGTGATGGCCCGAAGAGAGGCCAGAGGACAACGGAGGTCCCATTCCGGGGAGACTAGGACCCGGTCCAGGACGGACTGGGTCGGGGAGGCTTGCTGGTTAGTCCAGGTGAACCTGGCACCGATCCTATCTATTTTGCGAAGACCAAGAATGTCAATGCAGTCGTTAAACATCTGCATACGTGCATAGTTAACATGATCATTGCTCTTGTCTTCTGCGAATCGGAGGAGGTTAAAATTGAAGGAAATATGCCCTAGAGGCAATAATAAAGTTGTTATTTATATTTCCTTATATCATGATAAATGTTTATTATTCATGCTAGAATTGTATTAACCGGAAACTTAGTACATGTGTGAATACATAGACAAAACAGAGTGTCCCTAGTATGCCTCTACTAGACTAGCTCATTGATCAAAGATAGTTATGTTTCCTAACCATAGACATGAGTTGTCGTTTTATCAACGGGATCACATCATTAGGAGAATGATGTCATGGACAAGACCCATCCTTTAGCTTAGCATTATGATCGTTTAGTTTTACTGCTATTGCTTTCTTCATGACTTATACATGTTCCTATGACTATGAGATTATGCAACTCCCGAATACCGTAGGAACACCTTGTGTGCTATCAAACGTCACAACGTAACTGGTTGATCATAAAGATGCTCTACAGGTGTCTCCGAAAGTGTTCGTGGTGTTGGCATAGATCAAGACTAGGATTTGTCACTCCGAGTGTGGGAGAGGTATCTCTGGGCCCTCTCGGTAATGCACATCATAATAAGCCTTGCAAGCAAAAGACTAATGAGTCAGTCACAAGATGATGTATTACGGAACGAGTAAAGAGACTTGCCGATAACGAGATTGAACTAGGTATAGAGATACCGACGATCGAATCTCGGGCAAGTAACATACCAATGACAAAAGGAACAACGTATGTTGTTATGCAGTTTGACCGATAAAGATCTTCGTAGAATATGTAGGAGCCAATATGAGCATCCAGGTTCCGCTATTGGTTATTGACCGGAGATGAGTCTCGGTCATGTCTACATAGTTCTCAAACACGTAGGGTCCGCACGCTTAACGTTTGATGATGATCGATATTATGAGTTTATGAGTTTTGATGTACCGAAGGAGTTCGGAGTCCCAGATGAGACCGGGGACATGACGAGGAGTCTCGAAATGGTCGAGACGTAAAGATCGATATATTGGACGATTATATTCGGACATCGGAAAGGTTCCGAGTGATTCGGGTATTTTTCGGAGTATATGAGCCTTATTGGGTCATACGGGAATAGAGGAGAAAGGCCAAAAGGAAGGAGGCGCGCGCCCTCCCTCTGGTCCAAATTGGACAAGGGGTGCAGCCCCCTTTTCCTTCTCCCTCTCCACCTCTTTCCTTCTCTCCTACTCCGGAAAGGAAAGGGGAATCCTACTAGGACTTGGGAGTCCTAGTAGGACTCCCCACACTTGGCGCGCCCCCTCTAGGGCCGGCCTCTCCCTTGCTCCTTTATATATGGGGGCAGGGGGGCACCCTAGGACACACAAGTTGAATTGTTTTAGCCGTGTGCGGTGCCCCCCTCCACAGAAACATACCTCGGTCATACCGTTGCAGTGCTTAGGCGAAGCCCTGCGCCGGTAGATACATCATATCTGTCACCACGTCGTCGTGCTGACGAAACTCTCACGTGAAGCTCAACTGGATCAAGAGCTCGTGGGACGTCATCAAGCTGAACGTGTGCTGAACGCGGAGGTGCCGTACATTCGGTGCTTGATCGGTTGGATCGCGAAGAAGTTCGACTACATCAACCGCGTCACTTGACGCTTCCGCTCCCGGTCTACGAGGGTACGTAGACACACTCTTCCCCTCGTTGATATGCATCTAGTAGATAGATCTTGCGTGATCGTTGGAAAATTTTAAAAATACTACGTTCCCCAACAGTGGCATCATGAGCCAGGTCTATGCGTAGATGATATGCACGAGTAGAACACAATGAGTTGTGGACGATACTAGTCATACTGCTTACCAGCATGTCATACTTTGATTCGGCGGTATTGTGAGATGAAGCGGCCCGGGCCGACATTACGTGTACGCTTATGCGAGACTGGTTTCACCGTTATGAGCACTCGTTGCTTAAAGGTGACTGGCGGGTGTCTGTCTCTCTCACTTTAGCTGAATCGAGTGTGCCTACGCCCGGTCCTTGTGAAGGTTGAAACAGCACATACTTGACGAAACATCGATGTGGTTTTGTATGCGTAGGTAAGAACGATTCTTGCTAAAGCCCGTAGCAGCCACGTAAAACTTGCAACAACAAAGTAGAGGACGTCTAACTTGTTTTTGCAGGGCATGTTGTGATGTGATATGGTCAAGACATGATGAGTTATACGTTTTTGTATGAGATGATCATGTTTTGTAAAGTTATCGGCAACTGGCAGGAGCCATATGGTTGTCGCTTTATTGTATGAAATGCAATCGCCATGTAATTGCTTTAGTTTATCACTAAGCGGTAGCGATAGTCGTAGAAGTAATAATTGGCGAGACGACAACGATGCTACAATGGAGATCAAGGTGTCGCGCCGGTGACGAAGGTGATCATGACGGTGCTTTGGAGATGGAGATCAAAAGCACAAGATGATGATGGCCATATCATGTCACATATTTTAATTTGCATGTGATGTTTATCTTATTATGCTTCTTATTTTGCTTAGAACGACGGTAGCATTATAAGATGATCCCTTACAAAATTTCAAGGTATAAATGTTCTCCCTGAGTATGCACCGTTGCGAAAGTTCTTCGTGCTGAGACACTACGTGATGATCGGGTGTGATAGGCTCTACGTTCAAATACAACGGGTGTAAGACAGTTTTGCACACGCAGAATACTCGGGTTAAACTTGACGAGCCTAGCATATGCAGATATGGCCTCGAAACACTGGAGACCGAAAGGTCGAGCGTGAATCATATAGTAGATATGATCAACATAAGATGTTCACCATTGAAACTACTCCATCTCACGTGATGATCGGACATGGTTTAGTTGATTTGGATCACGTGATCATTTAGATGACTAGAGGGATGTCTATCTAAGTGGGAGTTCGTAAGTAATATGATTAAATTGAACTTTAATTTATCATGAACTTAGTCCTGGTAGTATTAGCATATTCTATGTTGTAGATCAATAGCTCGCGATGTTGCTCCCCGTTTATTTTTTATGTTCCTAGAGAAAACTAAGTTGAAAGATGTTAGTAGCAATGATGCGGAATTGTTCCGTGATCTGAGGGTTATCCCCATTGCTGCACAGAAGTATTATGTCCTTGATGCACCGCTAGGTGACAGACCTATTGCAGGAGCAGATGCAAACGTTATGAACGCTTTGACAAAAGCTCGGTATGATGACTACTTGATAGTTTAAGTACACCATGCTTTACGGCTTAGAACCGGAACTTCAAAAACGTTTTGAACGCCACAGAGCATATAAGATGTTCCAAGAGTTGAAATTAGTATTTCATACTCATGCCCGTGTCGAGAGGTATAAGACTTCTGACAGTACTTTGCCTACAAGATGGAGGAGAATAGCTCAACCAGTGAGCATGTGCTCAGATTGTCTGGGTACTATAATTACTTGAATCAAGTGGGAGTTAATCTTCCAGATAAGATAGTAATTGACAAAGTTCTCTAGTCACTATCACCAAGTTAGTAGAACTTCGTGATAAACTATAATATGCAAGGGATGACGAAAGGAATTCCCGAGCTCTTCGCGATGCTGAAGTCGGCGAAGGTAGAAATCATGAAAAAGCATCAAGTGTTGATGGTTAACAAGACCACTTGTTTCAAGTAAAGGGCAAAGGGATAGAAGGGGAACTTCAAGAAGAATGACAAGCAAGTTGTCACTCCCGTGAAGAAACCCAAAGCAAAAACTCAAGCCTGAAACTAAGTGCTTCTACTGCAAAGGAAATGGTCACTGGAAGTGGAACTGCCCTAAATACTTGGCGGATAAGAAGGATGGCAAAGTGAACAAAGGTATATTTTGATATACAAATTATTGATGTGTACTTTATTAGTGTTCATAGCAACCCCTGGGTATTTGATACCGGTTCAGTTGCTAAAAATTAGTAACTCGAAACGAGAATTGCAGAATGAACAGAGACTAGTTAAAGGTGAAGTGATGATGTGTGTTGGAAGTGGTTCCAAGATTGATATGATCATCATCGCACACTGCCTATACTTTCGGGATTAGTGTAAAACCTAAATAAATGTTATTTGGCATTTGCGTTGAGCATGAATATGATTTGATCATATTTTTTGCAATATGGTTATTCATTTAAAGTCATAGAATAATTATTATTCTGTTTACATGAATAAAACCTTCGATGGTCATACACCCAATGAAAATAGTTTGTTGGATCTCGATCGTGGTGATACACATATTCATAATATTGAAGCCAAAAGATGCAAGGTTAATAATGATAGTGCAACTTATTTGTGGCACTGCCGTTTAGGTCAGAATGGTGTAAAGCGCATGAAGAAACTCCATAGTGATGGACTTTTGGAATCACTTGATTATGAATCACTTGGTGCTTGTGAACCATGCCTCATGGGCAAGATGACTAAAACTCCATTCTCCAGAACAATGGAGCGAGCAACAGATTTGTTGGAGATCATACATACAGATGTATGTGGACCAATGAGTGTTGAAGCTCGCGGCGGGTATCGTTATTTTCTGACCTTCACTGATGATTTGAGCAGATATGGGTATATCTACTTAATGAATCACAAGTCTGAAACATTTGAAAAGTTCAAAGAATTTCAGAGTGAAGTGGAGAATCATCGTAACAAGAAAATAAGAGTTTCTACGATATGATTGTAGAGGTAAAATATCTGAGTTAGCGAGTTTGGCCTTCAGTAAAAACAATGTGAAATAGTTTCACTACTCACGCCACCTAGAACACCACAGTGTAATGGTGTGTCCGAACGTCATAACCGCACTTTATTAGATATGGTGCGATCGATGATGTCTCTTACCGATCTACCACTATCGCTTTTGGGGTTATGCATTAGAGACAGCTACATTCACGTTAAATAGGGCACCATCTAAATCCGTGGAGATGACACCGTATGAACTGTGGTTTGACGAGAAACCTAAGTTGTCATTTCTTTAAGTTTGGGACTGCGATGCTTATGTGAAAAAGTTTCAACATGATAAGCTCGAACCCAAATCGGAGAAGTAAATCTTCATAGGATACCCAAAAGAAACTGTTGGGTACACCTTCTATCACAGATCCGAAGGCAAGGTCTTTGTTGCTAAGAGTGGATCCTTTCTAGAGAAGAAGTTTCTCTCGAAAGAAGTGAGTGGGAGGAAAGTAGAACTTGATGAAGTAATTGTACCTTCTCCCGAATTGGAAAGTGGAACATCACAGAAACTAGTTCCAGTGATTCCTACACCAATTAGTGAGGAAGCTAATGATGATGATCATGAAACTTCAGATCAAGTTTCTGCTGAACTTCGTAGATCAACCAGAGTTCGTTCCACATCAGAGTGGTAGGGCAACCCGGTTCTGGAAGTCATGTTACTGGACCATGATGAACCTACGAACTATGAGGAAGCGATGATGAGCCCAGATTCCGCAAAATGGCTCGAGGCCATGAAATCTGAGATGGGATCCATGTATGAGAACAAAGTGTGGACTTTGGTTGACTTGCCCGATGATCGGCAAGCCATCGAAAATAAATGGATCTTCAAGAGGAAGACTGACGCTGACGGTAATGTTACTGTTTACAAAGCTCGACTTGTTGCGAAAGTTTTTCAACAAGTTCAAGGAGTTGACTACGATGAGACTTTCTCACCCGTAGCGATGCTTAAGTCTGTCCGAATCATGTTAGCAATTGCCGCATTTTATGAAATCTGGCAAATGGATAACAAAACTGCATTCTTTAATGGATTTATTAAAGAAGACTTGTATATGATGCAACCAGAAGGTTTTGTCAATCCTAAAGGTGCTAACAAAATGTGCAAGCTCCAGCGATCCATCTAGGGACTGGTGCAAGCATCTCGGAGTTGGAATATACGCTTTGATAAGTTGATCAAAGCATATAGATTTATACAGACTTGCGGTGAAGCCTGTATTTACAAGAAGTGAGTGGGAGCACTACAACCTTTCTGATAAGTATATGTGAATGACATATTGTCGATCAGAAATGATGTAGAATTTTCTGGAAAGCATAAAGGAGTGTTTGAAAGGAGTTTTTCAAAGAAAGACCTTGGTGAAGCTGCTTACATATTGGGCATCAAGATCTATAGAGATAGATCAAGACGCTTGATAAGACTTTCGATGAGTACATACCTTGATAAGATTTTGAAGTAGTTCAAAATGGATCAGTCAAAGAAGGAGTTCTTGCCTGACTTGTAAGGTGTGAAGTTGAGTAAGACTCAAAGCCAGACCACGGCAGAAAAATATAGAGAGAATGAAAGTCATTCCCTATGCCTCAGCCATAGGTTCTATAAAGTATGCCATGCTGTGTACCAAACATGTTGTGTACCTTGCCATGAGTTTGTCAAGGGGGTACAATAGTGATCCAGGAGTAGATCACTGTACAGCGGTCAAAATTATCCTTAGTATCTGGATGACTAAGGAAATGTTTCTCGATTATGGAGGTGATAAAGAGTTCGTCGTAAAGGGTTACGCCGATGCAAGCTTTGACACTAAATCCAGATGACTCTAAGTATCAATCTGGATGCGTATTGAAAGTGGGAGCAATTAGCTAGAGTAGCTCTATGCAGAGCATTGTAGACATAGAAATTTGCAAAATACATACGGATCTGAATGTGACAGACCCATTGACTAAACTTCTCTCACAAGCAAAACATGATCACACCTTATTACTCTTGGGTATTAATCACATAGCGATGTGAACTAGATTA
This sequence comes from Secale cereale, assembly GCA_902687465.1. Lineage (NCBI taxonomy): Eukaryota > Viridiplantae > Streptophyta > Magnoliopsida > Poales > Poaceae > Secale > Secale cereale. The sequence goes on from LR738714.1 coordinate 659,451,342, forward strand.
TTGACTCTAGTAAACCCTTTGGGTGTTGGTCACATGGCGATGTGAACTATGGGTGTTATTCACATAACGATGTGAACTATCGGTATTAAATCACATGGCGATGTGAGCTAGATTATTGACTCTAGTGCAAGTGGGAGACTGAAAGAAATATGCCCTAGAGGCAATAATAAAGTTGTTATTTATATTTCCTTATATCATGATAAATGTTTATTATTCATGCTAGAATTGTATTAACCGGAAACTTAGTACATGTGTGAATACATAGAGAAAACAGAGTGTCCCTAGTATGCCTCTACTAGACTAGCTCATTGATCAAAGATGGTTATGTTTCCTAACCATAGACATGAGTTGTCATTTGATCAACGGAATCACATCATTAGGAGAATGATGTGATGGACAAGACCCATCCGTTAGCTTAGCACTATGATCGTTTAGTTTTACTGCTATTGCTTTCTTCATGACTTATACATGTTCCTATGATTATGAGATTATGAAACTCCCGAATACCGTAGGAACACCTTGTGTGCTATCAAACATCACAACGTAACTGGGTGATCGTAAAGATGCTCTACAGGTGTCTCCGAAAGTGTTCGTGGTGTTGGCATATATCAAGACTAGGATTTGTCACTCCGAGTGTCAGAGAGGTATCTCTGGGCCCTCTCGGTAATGCACATCATAATAAGCCTTGCAAGCAAAAGACTAATGAGTTAGTCACGAGATGATGTATTACGGAACGAGTAAAGAGACTTGCCGGTAACGAGATTGAACTAGGTATAGAGATACCGACGATCGAGTCTCGGGCAAGTAACATACCAATGACAAAAGGAACAACGTATGTTGTTATGCGGTTTGACCGATAAAGATCTTTGTAGAATATGTAGGAGCCAATATGAGCATCCAGGTTCCGCTATTGGTTATTGACCGGAGATGAGTCTCGGTCATGTCTACATAGTTCTCGAACCCGTAGGGTCCGCACGCTTAACGTTTGATGACGATCGGTATTATGAGTTTATAAGTTTTGATGTACCAAAGGAGTTCGGAGTCCCGGATGAGATCGAGGACATGACGAGGAGTCTCGAAATGGTTGAGACGTAAAGATCGATATATTGGACGACTATATTCGGACATCGGAAAGGTTCCGAGTGATTCGGGTATTTTTCGGAGTATATGGGCCTTATTGGGCCATACGGGAATAGAGGAGAAAGGCCAAAAGGAAGGAGGCGCGCGCCCCCCCTCTGGTCCAAATTGGACAAGGGGTGCAGCCCCCTTTTCCTTCTCCCTCTCCACCTCTTTCCTTCTCTCCTACTCCGGAAAGGAAAGGGGAATCCTACTAGGACTTGGGAGTCCTAGTAGGACTCCCCACACTTGGCGCGCCCCCTCTAGGGCCGGCCTCTCCCTTGCTCCTTTATATACGGGGGCAAGGGGGCACCCTAGGACACACAAGTTGAATTGTTTTAGCCGTGTGCGGTGCCCCCCTCCACAGAAACACACCTCGGTCATACCGTTGCAGTGCTTAGGCGAAGCCCTGCGCCGGTAGATACATCATATCTGTCACCACGCCGTCGTGCTGATGAAACTCTCCCGTGAAGCTCAACTGGATCAAGAGCTCGTGGGACGTCATCAAGCTGAACGTGTGCTGAACACGGAGGTGCCGTACGTTCGGTGCTTGATCGGTTGGATCGCGAAGAAGTTCGACTACATCAACCGCGTCACTTGACGCTTCCGCTCCCGGTCTACGAGTGTACGTAGACACACTCTTACCCTCGTTGCTATGCATCTAGTAGATAGATCTTGCGTGATCGTAGGAAAATTTTAAAAATACTACGTTCCCCAACAAAAATCGCCTCCGACAACCACCGGCAAGGAGGCCGCCGAGACCTTCCGATTAAGCTCATCGAGGAAGGACGCGGATCTACTGTGGTCAGCCGGGCCATAGACGATGATAACCTCCCACTTAAAGTTCAGGGCCCGTTCATAGAGCTCCATACTAACAAAGAACTGGCCCCGGTCCATACTTCCCACCTCGAAGGTGGCATCCTTCACACCCAGAAGGATGCCACCCGAATGGCCAGCGTTCCCACTAGAAGGGAGCCAGTGCCACGCAAAGAGGTGGGAACTCAGACGGTCAAGCTCCGGCAATGAGAAGTCAGAGCGCATGGTTTCCTGGATCGCCACTATGTCAATATGCTCATCACGAACGTACTCGATGAGTTGGCGGCATCGGCCGTCATGGCCAAACCCGCGGATGTTCCAGAATAGGGCACGCATTAGGGGGGCATAGGGGGGCTGCTTGACCCCAGGACGCGGGAGGCGCTTTGGGCGCGGAGAGCGGTTGTGCGAGAGCGGGTGCGACCCCGAGGCTCAGCCTCCACCGCAGGTGGGCGGCCAGCCGTCCTCCGGGGCTGTGACACGATAGCCACCGGAGGAGGGCCCGAGGGGATGGGGGGGGGGGCGAGGAGGGTCTGACGAGCCTCCGCCAACTTCCCATCAAGAATCTCACGAGCCTGAATGGCCGCTATCTGCACTAAGGGGGGATCGGATTCCCTCCTGAAAACGATCGCGGAATCTGATGCAACCTTCGCAAGGTGCCCTAGAGGAATCGCTTCAAGTGCAGAGAATGAGCAAGTAGAAGCTGAAGGAGGGGCAGCAGGAGTACCTGGCTCCAGGTTCCGGGCAGCGGCCCGAAGCTCCGCCCGCTCGGGGATGGGCAGAGCTGGGCTACCGTCTGGCCGGGCGGCCTCAAGCCTGACGCTCCGCCGCGAGGCCGTCACCGGAGTGGAGGAGGACCGACCACGGAGAGCGTAGGCAGCGGACCGTGGGGGAGGGGGCTGGGAAGCCACGGGGGTGGTCACCCAAGTCTCGCCCTCCCCGTCGAGGTCCGCCGAGCCCGCGAGGAGGAGACGCGGCTGGGAGCAGTCGGTGCGCCGGGGGGATGAAGCAGGGTAGGCGTCGTGGCCTCAGGAGCGGGAGGAACCCCAGTTACCACCGGCAGCGGCGATGAGGAGGTAGCGGCTGCCGGGGGTGGAGGGGGGGTCCTCGGGGACAATCGCCAGGGGAGGCGTGCGGAGGAGGAGCGGCGCGGCACCCTGGAGCGTCGTCTGGAAGGTGGCCGGAGAGGTGCGTGATGCGGCGGGAGACCCCGTCGAAGGGGAGGCCAGGACGGAGGCGAACGACTGCACGTCCCGGGACGCCACGGCAGGGAGCGTGACGGGGGAGCGGGGAGAGGAGGCCGGGGCGACGATGAGAGCTTGCCTGCTCCCGGCCAATTGGTCTTTACATGCTTCCCAAAACGGATCCGGCTTGCCTGCTCCCTCCTCATGCTCCCACTTCATCCTACGGTTCTTTTTTTTTTCTTTTTTCCTTTCTAATCTAATCATCCCCTTCCCCTGATTTTAAGGGGATGGGGCCGAGCCTTATTTTGTTTCAATCAAATCAAGCCACGTACGCGAGAGCACAGATGGGTACACGCGCGGAGAGCAGGCAAGTCTCGTCCCCCGAAACTGCTTCTTGGGTCGGCCAACCTCTGCAATCATGTAGGTGAGGCTACCGTGTGTCTTGCATTAAGCGAGATTAATACTGACCTAATTTGTGCCTCATTCCAGAAAAAAGTCATTTTGGTTTCGCATTAATTTAACTTCTATGGAATGCCTACACCCGATTGGTTTAATTTATTGTAACATTGAATAATTAAACTCATTGTTCACAGATAATACCGCTTTGTTTAATCTTAAAATTAGAGTAAGTTCAAGTTTGTGCATTAAGCGAGAGATTGATTTTTTTTCCATAGATATATTACAGCGTTGGTTCACAGATTTTGATACATAAAAATAAAAGAGTTTACATTCTAGACATGGATTATCTGTTCCCGAGCTCAAATACACTCACATGAACAGTAAATTAAAAAAAAATGTGAAAAATATTAAAACTGATTATTTTTTGCTGAACACCAATAAATGTTCTAACATCGTGCAAAAATTCACCTTGAAAAGACATCCTTGCAGGCCTGGACATTAAAAAACCAAAATTCAGGACTCAAATAGATGCATTTTAGAGCACTCATTTTTTTTGGCTTCAAGCAAGGCAGGGCCATCGATGGCCGGCGGGGAGAGCGAGGCGTGGTGATCAACTGACGGCGGGGAGAAGGACAGGAGGCTCGCGCCGGAGTAGCTGTCAGCAGCAGGCGTTGCCGGAGCTCCTCGGTCGTGCATACTTGTCAAAGTACACATCAGTGGTTATGTATTTTATACTTAACATTGTTACTGTACTGTACGTACTTGACACTGTAACTGGAATCAGGCCGCATACTTGAGGAATTACTTCCCTGTGTTGGTCTGTGCATACTTGTCAAAGTACACATCTCTCAGTTGTCCTGGCGAAGGTTCAGAAAACTGCCTTTTTTTTATCTTGAAACTGCTGCTGGCTGGGTCGGTCTATTTATTTTTCATTTTTCAAACTTTTACACATGAGCTGTTCAAGTTTAATTTGATGTCTAACTAGTACAAATACGCATCATTGCAAACGATGAGGATCAAATGGTGTCATAAACCAGCACCATCTTTAAAAAAACATGTCAGATCATGTATGGATCTCAATTTTGATTTCTGAAACCCAGCACTTGTTTCTGAACCGTGGTCATGGCAAATCCAGAATTTTGTAGCTGTTTGAATTTGCTTCTCTTGTTATTTAATTCCCAACGTGTTTGCTTGATGGCGGCTTTCTGTATTGTCCTACAGGATATCCCTGACGAAGATAGCCAACAGTTTATCCAAAAGCAAACCATTGCATCAGGTAAACACCGTAACTGTTCATCTTACAAATTGTTAGATAATAATGAGATAAACGAGAGACAAGAGACACGGATTTAACGTGGAAACTCTTGCGGGAGAAAACCACGGACGCACGAAGGCGCAATCACTATGAGGAGGAGTATTACAAGCACGAGACAACAGACCGTCTTAGGTGCGACTACGTGGGGTATATAAAAGGGCAATACATGAGAGTCCTTGGAGGACAAGTAAACGAGTTGTACTCGTACGCGTCGACGTCAACGCAACGTCCACACCGGTTGTACTACGTCTAGTCCAACACGGTACTAAAATTTGAATCACAATTTAACAATCTCCACCTTAAGCCAAATTCCCTCCAGTAGTCGAAGAAAGTGAATAACTCCATCCAAATCAGCATAAACACCTTGTGCGTCAAAGTCCATAGGACTAGTGAGAAATACCAACTAAGCCTGAGCAAAGCTCAAACTTATTGGTCGGAACTGGCTTTGTCATCATGTCAGCAGGATTATCATGAGTACTTATCTTGCATACCTTCAAATCACCTTCAGCAACAACATCTCGAATATAGTGAAATCTGACATCAATGTGCTTCGTTCTCTCATGATACATTGGATTCTCTGTAAGATATATAGCACTTTGACTGTCACTAAATACGGTAGGGCAAGATGAATCTCCACAAAGCTCAGTGTACAAACCTCTCAACCAGATAGCTTCTTTGCATGCCTCAGAAATAGCCATATACTCGGCATCAGTAGTGGAACAAGCCATAATAGACTGCAAAGTTGCTCTCCAACTCACAGCACAACCACCAATGGTGAAAACATAACCTGTGAGCGATCTTCTCTTATCCAAATCACCAGCAAAATCAGAATCAACAAAACCAACAAGTCCATCTCCAGTTTTCCCAAACTGTAAATAAGCATTAGAAGCACCTCGCATGTATCTGAAAATCCACTGAACTGCTTTCCAATGCTCTTTTCCAGGATTAGCCATGTATCTACTAACAACACTCAATGCATATGATAAATCCGGACGGGAACAAACCATGGCATACATAAGTGAACCAACTGCACTCGAATAGGGAACTCTAGACATGTACTCAATATCTGCATCTGACTTAGGACATAAAGCTGATGATAATTTGAAGTGTGCAGCTAATGGAGTACTTACTGGCTTGGCATTATGTATATTAAAACGACGAAGAACTTTATCAATATATCCTTTCTGACTTAGATATACCTTTCCAGACGGCCTATCTCTGGATATTTCCATGCCAAGAATTTTCTTTGCTGCACCCAAATCCTTCATCTCAAATTCGTTACTCAATTGCTTCTTTAGTTTATTAATATCTGACATACTCTTTGCAGCAATTAACATATCATCAACATAAAGGAGCAAATAAATAGTTGAACCTTTGACAGTTTTCAAATAAACACAACTATCATAATTAGACCTTTTGAAACCTTGAGAGAGCATAAAGGTGTCAAATCTCTTGCACCACTGTCTAGGGGATTGCTTCAATCCATAAAGAGATTTCTTTAACTTGCAGACAAGCTTTTTTTTCCAGGAATAACAAAACCTTCAGGTTGTTCCATATAAATATCCTCTTCTAATTCTCCATGTAAGAATACAGTTTTAACATCCAATTGTTCAGGCTCAAAATCATTCATGGCAACAATACTGAGTGAAGTGCGAATAGAGCTATGCTTCACAACAGGAGAAAAGACTTCGTTATAGTCAATACATGGAATCTGGCTATAACCTTTAGCAACTAACCTTGCTTTATATCTTGTCTCATCATTAGGAGAAACACCTTCTTTCCTCTTGAAAATCCACTTGCAACGAATAGGTTTCTTTTCTCTAGGTAATTTTACTAAATCCCAAGTGCCATTCTTTTCAAGTGATTCCATCTCATCATGCATAGCAGTCATCCACCTATTACTATCACCAGAAATAATAGCCTCGGAATATGAAGAAGGCTCAACATTACCTTCAATTTCCTCTGCAACAGATAAAGCAAAAGAAACAATATTGCACTCTTCAATTAACCTTTTAGGTTTATCAATACCCCGCCTAACTCTGTCACGTGCAAGATTCCAACCGGATGGAACAATAGGCTGCTTTGGAGTGGGAGTGACATGTTCATCATCAACGACGGGATCATCATGTGCATCGACAATTTCATTACCGGATGTATCACCTGAATCAATAACATGCTCCACCTGAACAGTAGGATGCTGAATAGTAGCCTGCTGTTCACTCTCAACGGGAACATTAGTAGATGGAACATCATGTAACATAGCAGATTCATTAAAGATAACATTTCTGCTAATAACAACCTTCTGGGTTTCAGGATTCCACAATTTAAAACCTTTAACACCAGACTTATAACCAAGAAAGATGCACTTAACAACCCTAGGCTCCAATTTTCCATTATCAACATGAGCATAAGCAGTGCAACCAAAAACTCTCAACTGTGAATAATCAGCAGGTGAACCAGACCATACCTCAATTGAAGTTTTCTTATTAAGAGCAATAGATGGTGAACGGTTAATGAGATAACAAGCAGTGGAAGCGGCCTTAGCCCAAAAACGCTTATGCAAACCTGCATTGGACAACATGCAACGGGCTCTGGAAATAATGGTTCTATTCATACGCTCAGCAACACCGTTTTTTTGAGGAGTATAAGGAACGGTGTAGTGTCTGACAATGCCTTCAGACTTGCAATAATTCTTAAATTGCTTAGAACAGAATTCCATACCATTATCAGTGCGAAGTATTTTTACCTTCTTTTCAGTTTGTCTTTCAATCATAATCTTTCACTCCTTAAATGCTGAGAATGCTTGCCATTTATGCTTCAAGAAATAAGGCCAAACTTTTCTTGAATAATCATCAATTATAGTCAGCATGTAACTAGCACCACCTAATGACTTCTTTCAAGACGGTCCCCATAAATCAGAATGCACATAATCAAGAATGCCTTCAGTTGTATGAGTCGAAGTATTGAACTTCACCCTTTTGTGCTTGCCGAAGATACAATGCTCACAAAATTTTAATTTACCAGTTTCGTATCCTTTCAGAAGACCTCTCTTATTTAACTCTGCCAAACCAAGTTCACTCATATGTCCAAGACGCATATGCCAAAGGTTAGCAGCATCACAATCAGAATTCTTTGAAATAACTGGAGTAGCGTTACCTGAAACGATAGAACCTTGAAGGTAATAAAGACCATTGGTCAAACTTAAGTCACCTTTCATCACAATAAGGGAACCTCTGGTGACCTTCAAAACACTATCTCCACCTGAATACTTGTACCCCTTTGCATCAAGGGCACTAACAGAGATAAGATTTCTCTTCATGTTCGGAATATACCGAACATCTGTCAAAGTTCTGATTGTGCCATCAAACATCTTGATTCGAACGGAACCTATGCCTTCAATCTTGCATGGTGAATTATCAAAACCCAAAACGGAACCAGCAGCAGTAGTGGAATCAAAAGTAGTAAACCAATTTCTATGCGGGCACATATGAAAAGTACATGCAGTATCAAGTACCCACTCATCATTGGTCTCAGCACATCTAGCAGTAACGACAAGAGCATCATCGGAGCTATCATCACGAGCAACGTTAGCAGAATTTTCACCTTGTTTGTTACCTTTTCTCTTTTCTTTGTTCTGCAACTTGAAACACTCGGAGATGTCATGCCCGTCTCTCTTGCAGTATGTGCAATACTTCTTGTCTCTGGATTGTGACCGGCCCCTGTGGCCGTTCTTACTTTTGCCTCTGTTTCCGTTATTGGAGTTCTTCTCCTTTGTCCTGCCACGAACAGATAATCCCTCGGCTTGGGATGAACTCGAACCATCATGAGGCACCATTAATTTCATCTTCTCCTTAGAGTTCAAAGCTTCATAAACTTCATTAAGTGTGAGAGTATCACGATTATATAATATGGTGTCTCTAAAATTGGTATAAGAACTTGGCAGTGAACAAAGTAACATTAAAGCAGTATCTTCCTCTTCATACTTAACCTCCATTGCAGCTAGATCGGATATGATCTCTTTAAATTCAGAAATATGATTTAAAACATTACCTCCCTCGGGTAACCTGTGCAGGAATAATTTTTGCTTCAGATGCATCTTGCTGGTAAGATCTTTTGTCATGCAAATACTTTCCAGCTTTAACCATAGAGCGGCGGCAGTTTTCTCGCTCAAAACTTCCTGCAAAATATTATTATGCAAATGGAGTTGAATTTGTGACAAAGCCTTACCATCCCTTCTTTTCTCATCAGCAGTCCAGTCCTGAATTCGGGCCTTCCCAAAACTATCCAGTGCATCATCATAGTCGGCCTGTGCCAACAACGCCCGCATCTTGACTTGCCATAGGGTAAACCTTGTGTCACGGTCCAGCAGCGAAAGATCATACTTCATGGATGCAATGAGTAGATAAATCTGTGTACACAAAGTAGTACAAGATGATAGAAAAATTCTTGATAGAATTTAATATGCGAAGCAAAAACTAGAAACAATAGCACCTGGTAGGCCTCGGGTGTGGCGTAGTAACCGAGGATGAAAATAAATCTGACTCGTACTCAAGTAGTACCAGTGGATCGGATAAGCTGCACGTAGTAAAAATCCAAGAAATGTTGTTGTACTTGTCTTCACGTGATATACTAGATCGGCCATTAGTAAAACCGATCTGGTTCAGCTTGACGTGCTGTGAAGCAACAGCAGCAGAGTAGCAGCCTCGGGACTTGAACGAGCATCAGCGGCGGCAACTCGGCAGCTTGAGAACCTGTACGAAGTAGCAGCGATTCGTGGATCGGTACGTAGAGCAGCAACAGCGTAACTCCGCGGACACGATGGATCGCCTGTTGGTCTCCGCAATACGGCGACTTTGCGGCAGCGTACGGCGACTTTGTAAAGAATCAATCTCCTGTTGGTCTCGATCTCGGATAAGAAAAGGCTGCAGCCGAAAACCAGTCGATCTCGGCGACCGGCCGCGGCGCACGGAACGCAGCCCTAATCCTCTCGCTCTCAAAATTCGTATATGCAAACCTCAGCTCTGTATACCACTTGTTAGATAATAACGAGATAAACGAGAGACAATAGACACGGATTTAACGTGGAAACCCTTGCGGGAGAAAACTACGGACGCACGAAGGCGCAATCACTATGCGGGGGAGTATTACAAGCACGAGACAACAGACCGTCTTAGGTGCGACTACGTGGGGGTATATAAGAGGCCAATACATGAGAGTCCTTGGAGGACAAGTAAACGAGTTGTACTCGTACGCGTCGACGTCAACGCAATGCCCACACCGATTGTACTACGTCTAGTCCAACACGGTACTAGAATTTGGATCATAATTTAACACAAATGAAGAGGATAGGCTGAGATGCAATACCATATCTGTTTTCTCTGTCGTCTTGCACAGAACTATTACCATGTATGTTCAGTCTAAGAGAAAGGCAAGTGTTCCTTGCTCGTAATCTCTTTGCTTTGTTTCATATGTGCACATGTGTTGTGTCGATAAGTTATGAAAAATTCCATCTAGCGCAGAAACTGCTGTAAAGAAACGGTTAGCAGATCGAATCTCCAGGTTTAGTGCGCTCAATGGCACCATAACCTTAAATGTGGCACAAGCAGGCAAAAGAACCTGAGAGATACTTTTGAAATCCAAACACTCAAGCTATAGAAATAATAGGGTGCAATGTTTGGAGATCTCAATCAAAGGAAGTAGACCTTACACATATGAGTAATGCAAAGAGATTACAAATCGATGCTGCTGTCATAACATATGCAAGAATTCTAGCAAATTCCTAAAACATATCTCGCATTACCAAAACAAGTCTAGAACATCCAAAGCCAATTGGAACTCATCGCAAGGAAATGGCAGGTGGACCTGTCCTCCTAATTTACTTTCATAGTTTTGCGGTTTCAAGCTTCTACTGATATATAGCAAAAACATTTTAATAGCCAAATATTGGATTCAGGGCGACCGGCGTCTTTGCCTGTTCCTGTCTCTGTCCATGTTCATTCCTTTTAGACTGTCGTGGCTTTCAGTCTCTGCAGAGTAGCGAACTGATTTGGCAGCCCCTTGCACACCCTCCTGAGAGATCTGACAGCAGCTTGTAACGGTCAATGACTCCAATTTATGTGAACTTACCAGCACAGCCATTCCATCATCTGACACTTCGTTGCAATTGCGGAGCGTGAGACTACTCAAGCAAGGAGCCTGAATAATGAAACTAATACCAGCATCAGTTACAGACATGCAATCCACGAGCTCAAGTGTCTCCGGGAACTGTGAGTATGAGAGGCCCTTCATCCCCTCGTCGTACAAAATGCTGGCACCATTTAGCAAAAGAGTGCGAATTGGACAAGATCGGATTAGCGTCACAATGCCCTGTTCTGTGCAACCTATTTTCGGCCAATTGCAAAATGTGAAGGTAAGCTCAACGACCTGAAGCATAGGGCAGCTGAAAGCTAGAGCCTTGAGACTAACATCAGTCAACGTTGTCCTGAACTGGGAATCTTCACACCGCAGAGGCATGAGCAACGGGTGTTCCAAAATGATCGCTAGTTTGTAGTGTTCATGACATTCAAAAAATGTTGGCACATATAAAAATGTGTTTGACGAAATTTTAGAAAATATGAAATGGAAAAAAATATTCTCGCAATTTTAGAAAATGTTCATAACATATAAAAATGGTCCTTCCATTTAGGAAAGAAATGTTCTAACACTTAAGAAATGTTTGCACATTTCCAAATTGTTCATGAAATTGTTGAAAATTGTTCAACGGGTTTCAAAATGATCATTTTGTACATTTATTTAAAAACAATGGCCAAAATGCATTTTACAAGTGTTTAACACGTATTCAAATAAATATTCAACGTGTATCTAAAAAATGTTCAACCTATATACAAAAATGTTCAAACATGTATTCAATATAAAAAATCGGCATGTATTTTAGAAAAAAACATTCAGACATTTCAGTATACCTTTCCCTTCAACGTCCGTCACACGTACCCGGCGGCTCACTAGTTCTGCGTAACGCCTGATGTGTCAGGTTCGGAGCTAACTGACCATCTCACAGCTGTTCGCTAGCGATTTTTGGACAGGAAAATTGTGACTCTAGCTAGGGATTTTATGGCTTTCAGATACGCATAAGACGGCCAGCAGGAACATGGCTGCTAGGGTTTTAACCCGGTACAAGACCGGATGCATCTAGCAACCTGGAGTCTGGGCTCTTGTAGCCATTACATCACTAATAAAGCAGAAAGCTGGCTGTAAAGGAAATTCAAATAGCGACCCGTTGAGTAGTTTCAACCATGCGATGACAGATCGATGTCGACAGCAGCATCGTCTTGGCTGAGATGCAACAATGTATATGTTTTCTCTGCCATTTTACATTTTATTGTAGCGATGAAATACTACCATGAATGTTCAGTGTAGTAAAATGGCATTTGATTCATGTGTGCACATGTGTTGAGTTGATAAGTTCAGAAAATTCCTATCTTTAGCATAAACTGCTTTAAAACAACGGTTAGCAGATCTCATCTCCAGGTTTAATGTGCTCAATTACGCCTGAACCTTAAATATTGCACAAGCAGCCAAAAGAACCTGATAATTCTTTTGAAATTTAGAACACCGAGGATATAAAAATAAAAGGGTGCCATGTTTGGAGATCTCAAACAGATGAAGGACATCTTTCAGCTACAATAAAAGGATTAATCAAAAACTCTTCCTCAGTGGATGTGATGAACAATGCATCATACCACGATTGAGCTGAGGTGTACGAAGGAAAACAACATGATATGCTCAGGCGAGCGCCCCAAATGCCCACTGATTAGTGATTACTGTCAGCAAGAATCACTACATTGTACTCACATAGATCATACGCACTATTGCTGCGGCAGGAATCGCATATCAGGCACTGCACATGGAGAATCAATGGAGGAGGTGCCGCGCAACAAACACACAAAAGACCAGAACCGGCACAAACAACTGCCAAGCCATAATACGCACGAATTCTGGCAAATTTCTAAAACGAATCTCACACTGCCAATACAAGTCTAGAACATCTGAAGCCAATTGGAACTTGCCAGAAGGAAATGGCAGGTGCAACTGTCCTCCGAGTTACTTTCATACTGTTGTGGTTTCGAAGTTCTGCCAACATATAGCAACACAAATTAACAGCCAAAGACTGAATTCAGGGCGACTGGTGTATTTTCCTGTACACATTCATTCCTTTTAGGCTGTCGTGGCTTTCAGTCTCCGATGAGTAGCAAACTGATTTGGCAGCACCCGGCACACCCTCTTGAGAGATCCAGTGGCAGCCTATAACGGTCAGTGACTCCAACTTCTGTGAATGTGCCAATGCAGCCAACACATCATCTGTCACCCTACTACATTCCCGGAGTGTGAGGTGACTCAAACAAGGAGCCTGAGCAATGAGGTACATCCCAGCATCAGATATAGAGCAGCAATCCACGAGATCGAGCTTCTCCAGGAACTGTGTGGATGACAGGCCCTTCATCCCCTCGTCATCAAATATGCTGGCACCATTTAGCACAAGAGCACGAATTGGGCATGATTGGATAAGCGTCAGAATACCCTTCTATGTGAAACCTATTTCAGTAGGATAAGAGGGTTCACAAAATGTGAAAGTGAGCTCAACGACCTGAAGCATAGGGCAGCTTAGAGCTAGGACCTCTAGGCTGTCATCAGTCAATGCCGTCCTAAACCAATGATCTTCACAGCACAGAGGCATGAGCCGAAGTGAGATGGTTTTAAGGTTGCAGCACCTCTGGAATAGTGTAATCATCTCATCCTCATTTAGACCAATAACATACTCCAAGTAAAGTGTCTCCAATGCTTTGCACTTCCCCAGGAGAAAACGGAGTCCAATTTCCGGCTTAGTTACAATATGAGCCAACCTAAGATCCTTCAGATTATCACAACAAATGTCATAGCTATATGGGTAGCCAACCACGTATGAGGGATCAGAGCGCTCACTCAGCCAGTAAGTTCCATTAATCTCAAACACAAACTTTTGGAGCCTCCTCCATCCTGGACCAAATTTTAGGAGGTCATACTGACTGATTCCATCACAATCCTTTAGAACAAGTTCCCCTAATGATCCATATCTCCCAAGATACTCCAGCCATTCCACGCCCTCGCACCAAATTTTAGGCAACCACGTATGAAGAATCGACATCGCCTCGGCTGGCTCGATCAAGGTCGCTTGTGTGAGACCCAAACTAGTAGGAATTGCACGATCTATACGAATTGGGGGACGAACAGGAACAATCAAGCTTGAATTGATAGGTAAGTTTGGTAGTTTCACGGGCAGAGACCCCACTCACAAGTACATGTCTAGGGTTCTAAGCTAAAGGGGAAAATACGGAGTAGTTCAATGACGATTACAGGGAGAGGATTCGGCTTATATGGCCGCCCAGAGGTACACGCTCGCTGTGTTGACAGAAGGCAGAGGCATCCGAGCCGTTAATCTTCATCTTGAGCGGTATGCTTCCATCTCAGCAGTTCCTTGTCTTAATCTTCTTCTTCGTCTCAGTTGTTGATATCTTCAGGTAGTTCAGTCTGGGCTCTAGTCCTGACAGTGCCGCCGCCATGAGCTGCACCTTGTCCTCGAGGTGAAACAATTTGTGACCAGGGAATGTGTGAAGGAAATATGCCCTAGAGGCAATAATAAAGTTGTTATTTATATTTCCTTATATCATGATAAATGTTTATTATTCATGCTAGAATTGTATTAACCGGAAACTTAGTACATTTGTGAATACATAGACAAAACAGAGTGTCCCTACACTAGTAGATAAAGGGTCATCAGACCCGGTTCGTTTGGGCCTTTAGCCCCGGTTCCTGAACCGGGACAAGAGGGTCGGTACTAATGCTCTGACCCTTTAGTCCCGGTTCAATCCAGAACCGGGGCAGATGGGTGTCCACGTGGCCTGTGCGCCGAGCCCAGGCAGGAGGGGCTTTAGTCCCGGTTGATGGTACCAACCGGGACCAAAAGGCATCCACGCGTCAGCATTTCTGTGGCTGTGTTTTTGTTTTTTTTTTTGAAAGGGGAGGGGGGTTGGAGGTTTTGGGGGGTTAATTT
>LR738714.1:659475256-659510320 GCA_902687465.1 Secale cereale
GGGGGGGGGCGCCACCTCTCCTTTTTCCTTGCCCTCTCTTCCTTCTTTTGGTGATTCCTACTAGGAATAGGATTGCAATCCTATTCCTAGTAGGATTGCAACCCTAGCCGCACCAAACAAGGGCCGGCCGGCCTCCCCCTTTCTCCTTTATATACGGGGGCAGGGGGGCACCCAAAGACACACAAGTTGAATTGTTTTAGCCGTGTGCGGTGCCCCCCTCCACAGAAACACACCTCGGTCATACCGTCGCGGAGCTTAGGCGAAGCCCTCCGCCGGTGAATACATCATATCCGTCACCACGCCGTCGTGCTGACGAAACTCTCCCGTGAAGCTCAACTGGATCAAGAGCTCGTGGGACGTCATCAAGCTGAACGTGTGCTGAACGCGGAGGTGCCGTACGTTCGGTGCTTGATCGGTTGGATCGCGAAGAAGTTCGACAACATCAACCACGTCACTTGACGCTTCCGCTCCCGGTCTACGAGGGTACGTAGACACACTCTCCCCTCACGTTGCTATGCATCTAGTAGATAGATCTTGCGTGATCGTAGGAAAATTTTAAAATACTACGTTCCCCAACAGTGGCATCATGAGCCAGGTCTATGCGTAGATGATATGCACGAGTAGAACACAATGAGTTGTGGGCGATACTAGTCATACTGCTTACCAGCATGTCATACTTTGCTTCGGCGGTATTGTGAGATGAAGCGGCCCGGACCGACATTACGCGTACGCTTACGCGAGACTGGTTTCACCGTTACGAGCACTCGTTGCTTAAAGGTGACTGGCGGGTGTCTGTCTCTCTCACTTTAGCTGAATCAAGTGTGGCTACGCCCGGTCCTTGTGAAGGTTAAAACAGCACATACTTGACGAAACATCGTTGTGGTTTTGTATGCGTAGGTAAGAACGGTTCTTGCTAAGCCCGTAGCAGCCACGTAAAACTTGCAACAACAAAGTAGAGGACGTCTAACTTGTTTTTGCAGGGCATGTTGTGATGTGATATGGTCAAGACATGATGAGTTATACGGTTTTGTATGAGATGATCATGTTTTGTAAAGTTATCGGCAACTGGCAGGAGCCATATGGTTGTCGCTTTATTCTATGAAATGCAATCACCATGTAATTGCTTTACTTTATCACTAAACGGTAGCGATAGTCATAGAAGCAATAGTTGGCGAGACGACAACGATGCTACGATGGAGATCAAGGTGTCGCGCCGGTGACGAAGGTGATCATAACGGTGCTTTGAAGATGGAGATCAAAAGCACAAGATGATGATGGCCATATCATGTCACATATTTTGATTGCATGTGATGTTTATCTTATTATGCTTCTTATTTTGCTTAGAACGACGGTAGCATTATAAGATGATCCCTTACTAAATTTCAAGGTATAAGTGTTCTCCCTGAGTATGCACCGTTGCGAAAGTTCGTCGTGCCGAGACACCACGTGATGATCGGGTGTGATAAGCTCTACGTTCAAATACAACGGGTGTAAGCCAGTTTTGCACACGCAGAATACTCGGGTTAAACTTGACGAGCCTAGCATATGCAGATATGGCCTCGGAACACTAGAGACCGAAAGGTCGAGCGTGAATCATATAGTATATATGATCAACATAAGATGTTCACCATTGAAACTACTCCATCTCACGTGATGATCGGACATGGTTTAGTTGATTTGGATCACGTGATCATTTAGATGACCGGAGGGATGTCTATCTAAGTGGGAGTTCTTTAATTAATATGATTAAATTGAACTTTAATTTATCATGAACTTAGTCCTGATAGTTATTGCATATCTATGTTATTGTAGATCAATGGCCCGTGCTACCGTTCCTTTGAATTTTAATGCATTCCTAGAGAAAGCTAAGTTGAAAGATGATGGTAGCAATTACACGGACTGGGTCTGTAACCTGAGGATTATCCTCATTGCTGCACAGAAGAATTATGTCCTTGAAGCACCGCTAGGTGACAAGCCCCCTCCCGCTAATGTGGACACTTTGAACGTCTGGCAATCGCGGTCTGATGACTACACGATAGTTCAGTGTGCCATGCTTTACGGCTTAGAACCGGGACTTCAACGACGTTTTGAACGTCATGGACCATATGAGATGTTCCAGGAGTTGAAGTTAATATTTCAAGCAAATGCCCGGATTGAGAAATATAAGATTTCCAATAAGTTCTACAGCTGCAAGATGGAGGAGAATAGTTCTATCAGTGAACACTTGCTCACAATGTATGGGCACTACAATCATATGACTCAACTTGGTTGCCAAGTTGATGAGAATAGTGTTATTGATAGAATTCTTCAATCACTACCACCAAGCTATAATGGCTTCGTGATGAACTATAATATGCAAGGGATGCAAAATACAATTCCCGAGCTCTTCGCTATGCTCACAGCTGTGGAGGTAGAAATCAAAAAGGAGCATCAAATGTTGATGGTTAACAATACCACTAGTTTCAAGAAAAAGGGCAAGGAAGGGATTTTCAAGGAGAATAGCAAGATTGTTGCTGCTCTCGCAGAAAAACTCAAGTATGGAACCAAGCCTGAAACTGAGTGCTTCTACTGCAAGGGGACTGGACACTGGAAGCGGAACTGCCCCAAGTATTTGGCGGATAAGAAGGATGGCAAGATGAACAAAGGTATATGTGATATACATGTTATTGATGTGTACCTTACTAATGCTCGTAGTAGTACCTGGGTATTTGATACCGGTTCGGTTGCTAATATTTGTAACTCCAAACAGGGACTACGGATTAAACGAAGATTAGCTAAGGACGAGGTGACGATGCGCGTGGGAAACGGTTCCAAAGTCGATGTGATCGCCGTCGGCACGCTACCTCTACATCTACCTTCGGGATTAGTTTTAGACCTAAATAATTGTTATTTGGTGCCAGCGTTGAGCATGAACATTATATCTGGATCTTGTTTGTTGCGAGACGGTTATTCATTTAAATCAGAGAATAATGGTTGTTCTATTTTAATGAATAATATCTTTTATGGTCATGCACCCTTAAAGAGTGGTATATTCTTATTGGATCTCGATTGTAGTGATACACATATTCATAATATTGAAACCAAAAGATGCAAGGTTAATAATGATAGTGCAACTTATTTGTGGCACTGCCGTTTAGGTCATATTGGTGTAAAACGCATGAAGAAACTCCATAATGATGGACTTTTGGAATCACTTGATTATGAATCACTTGGTGTTTGCGAACCATGCCTCATGGGCAAGATGACTAAAACTCCGTTCTCCGGAACTACGGAGTGAGCAACAGATTTGTTGGAAATCATACATACTGATGTATGTGGACCAATGAGTGTTGAAGCACGCGGCGGGTATCGTTATTTTCTGACCTTCACTGATGATTTGAGCAGATATGGGTATATCTACTTAATGAAACACAAGTCTGAAACATTTAAAAAGTTCAAAGAATTTCAGAGTGAAGTAGAGAATCATCGTAACAAGAAAATAAAGTTTCTACGATCTGATCGTGGAGGAGAATATTTGAGTTACGAGTTTGGTCTTCATTTGAAACAATGTGGAATAGTTTCACAACTCACGCCACCTGGAACACCACAGCGTAATGGTGTATCCGAACGTCGTAACCGTACTTTATTAGATATGGTACGATCTATGATGTCTCTTACCGATTTACCACTATCGTTTTGGGGTTATGCTTTAGAGACAGCTGCATTCACGTTAAATAGGGCACCATCTAAATCCGTTGATACGACACCTTATGAACTATGGTTTGGCAAGAAACCAAAGTTGTCGTTTCTTAAAGTTTGGGGCTGCGATGCTTATGTGAAAAAACTTCAACCTGATAAGCTCGAACCCAAGTCGGAGAAATGTGTCTTCATAGGATACCCAAAAGAGACTGTTGGGTACACCTTCTATCACAGATCCGAAGGCAAGATATTCGTTGCTAAGAATGGATCCTTTCTAGAGAAAGAGTTTCTCTCGAAAGAAGTGAGTGGGAGGAAAGTAGAACTTGATGAGGTAATTGTACCTTCTCCCGGATTGGAAAGTAGTACATCACAGAAAATTGTTCCAGTGATTCCTACACCAACCAGTGAGGAAGTTAATGATAATGATCATGAAACTTCGGATCAAGTTTCTGCTGAACGTCGTAGATCAACCAGAGTACGTTCCGCACCAGAGTGGTACGGCAAGCCAGTTCTGGAAATCATGTTACTAGACCATGATGAACCTACGAACTATGAGGAAGCGATGATGAGCCCAGATTCCGCAAAATGGCTTGAAGCCATGAAATCTGAGATGGGATCCATGTATGAGAACAAAGTGTGGACTTTGGTTGACTTGCCCGATGATCGGCAGGCCATCGAAAATAAATGGATCTTCAAGAGGAAGACCGACGCAGATGGTAATGTTACTGTTTACAAAGCTCGACTTGTTGCGAAAGGTTTTCGACAAGTTCAAGGAGTTGACTACGATGAGACTTTCTCACCTGTAGCGATGCTTAAGTCTGTCCGAATCATGTTAGCAATTGCCGCATTTTATGATTATGAAATCTGGCAAATGGATGTCAAAACTGCATTCCTGAATGGATATCTCAAAGAAGAGTTGTATATGATGCAACCAGAAGGTTTTGTCGATCAAAAAGGTGCTAACAAAGTATGCAAGCTCCAGCGATCCATCTATGGACTGGTGCAAGCATCTCGGAGTTGGAATATACGCTTTGATGAGGTGATCAAAGCATATGGTTTTATACAGACTTTTGGAGAAGCCTGTATTTACAAGAAAGTGAGTGGGAGCTCTGTAGCATTTCTAATATTATATGTGGATGACATATTTGGAAATGATATAGAATTTCTGGACAGCATAAAAGGATACTTGAATAAGAGTTTTTCAAAGAAAGACCTTGGTGAAGCTGCTTACATATTGGGCATCAAGATCTATAAAGATAGATCAAGACGCTTGATAAGACTTTCGATGAGTACATACCTTGATAAGATTTTGAAGTAGTTCAAAATGGATCAGTCAAAGAAAGGGTTCTTGCCTGTATTACAAGGTATGAAGTTGAGTAAGACTCAAAGCCAGACCACGGCAGAAAAATATAGATAGAATGAAAGTCATTCCCTATGCCTCAGCCATAGGTTCTATAAAGTATGCCATGCTGTGTACAAAACACGTTGTGTACCTTGCCATGAGTTTGACAGGGAGGTACAATAGTGATCCAGGAGTAGATCACTGTACAGCGGTCAAAATTATCCTTAGTAATTGGATGACTAAGGAAATGTTTCTCGATTATGGAGGTGATAAAGAGTTCGTCGTAAAGGGTTACGCCGATGCAAGCTTTGACACTAAATCCAGATGACTCTAAGTATCAATCTGGATGCATATTGAAAGTGGGAGCAATTAGCTAGAGTAGCTCTATGCAGAGCATTGTAGACATAGAAATTTGCGAAATACATACGGATCTGAATGTGACAGACCCGTTGACTAAACTTCTCTCACAAGCAAAACATGATCACACCTTATTACTCTTGGGTATTAATCACATAGCGATGTGAACTAGATTATTGACTCTAGTAAACCCTTTGGGTATTGGTCACATGGCGATGTGAACTATGGGTGTTATTCACATAACGATGTGAACTATCGGTATTAAATCACATGGCGATGTGAGCTAGATTATTGACTCTAGTTCAAGTGGGAGACTGAAGGAAATATGCCCTAGAGGCAATAATAAAGATGTTATTTGTATTTCCTTATATCATGATAAATGTCTTTTATTCATGCTAGAATTGTATTAACCGGAAACTTAGTACATGTGTGGATACATAGACAAAACAGTATGTCCCTAGTATGCCTCTACTAGACTAGCTCATTGATCAAAGATGGTTATGTTTCCTAGCCATAGACATGAGTTGTCATTTGATCAACGGGATCACATCATTAGGAGAATGATGTGATGGACAAGACCCATCCGTTAGCATAGCACTATGATCGTTTAGTTTTACTGTTATTGCTTTCTTCATGACTTATACATGTTCCTATGACTATGAGATTATGCAACTCCCGAATACCGTAGGAACACCTTGTGTGCTATCAAACGTCACAACGTAACTGGGTGATCATAAAGATGCTCTACAGGTGTCTCCGAAAGTATTCATGGTGTTGGCATAGATCAAGATTAGGATTTGTCACTCCGAGTGTCGGAGAGGTATCTCTGGGCCCTCTCGGTAACACACATCACAATAAGCCTTGCAAGCAAAAGACTAACGAGTTAGTCACGAGATGATGTGTTACGGAACGAGTAAAGAGACTTGCCAGTAATGAGATTGAACTAGGTATAGAGATACCGACGATCGAATCTCGGGCAAGTAACATACCGATGACAAAAGGAACAACGTATGTTGTTATGCGGTTTTGGCCGATAAAAGATCTTCGTAGAATATGTAGGAGCCAATATGAACATCCAGGTTCCGCTATTGGTTATTGACCGGAGATGAGTCGTCATGTCTACATAGTTCTCGAACCCGTAGGGTCCGCACGCTTAACGTTTGATGACGATCGGTATTATGAGTTTATGAGTTTTGATGTACCGAAGGTAGTTCGGAGTCCCGGATGAGATCATGGACATGACGAGGAGTCTCGGAATGTCCGAGACATAAAGATTGATATATTGGACGACTATATTCGGACACCGGAAGTGTTCCGGAAAAGTTTCAGATTTAACGGGATTGCCGGAGGGGGTTACCGGAACCCCCTACGAAGGGGGATGGTCCATAGTGGGCCTTAAGGGAAAGAGAGAGGCAGCCCATAGGGCTGGCCGGCGCCCCACCTAGGGTTCCTAGTTGGACTAGGATTGGGGGGGCGCCACCTCTCCTTTTTCCTTTCCCTCTCTTCCTTCTTTTGGTGATTCCTACTAGGAATAGGATTGCAATCCTATTCCTAGTAGGATTGCAACCCTAGCCGCACCAAACAAGGGCCGGCCGGCCTCCCCCTTGCTCCTTTATATACGGGGGCAGGGGGGCACCCAAAGACACACAAGTTGAATTGTTTTAGCCGTGTGCGGTGCCCCCCTCCACAGAAACACACCTCGGTCATACCGTCGCGGAGCTTAGGCGAAGCCCTGCGCCGGTGAATACATCATATCCGTCACCACGCCGTCGTGCTGACGAAACTCTCCCGTGAAGCTCAACTGGATCAAGAGCTCGTGGGACATCATCAAGCTGAACGTGTGCTGAACGCGGAGGTGCCGTACGTTCGGTGCTTGATCGGTTGGATCGCGAAGAAGTTCGACAACATCAACCGCGTCACTTGACGCTTCCGCTCCCGGTCTACGAGGGTACGTAGACACACTCTCCCCTCTCGTTGCTATGCATCTAGTAGATAGATCTTGCGTGATCATAGGAAAATTTTAAAATACTACGTTCCCCAACAGACTGTTCTTGTGTTCATCGACATACGGGGTCACCAATGTAGAGTTCTGTAGAACTGTGTAGTGTGCTTGAGACCAAGAATATCCGTCCCTGCATATTATTGAGTCCCTTCCAAGCGTGCCTTTTCCAGTCAGTCTCCCCTCGTACCGCGATTTAGGGAGACCTATCTTATTAAGGCCAGGAATGAAGTCAACACAAAACCCGATGACATCCTCTGTTTGATGGCCCATGGAGATGCTTCCTTCTGGCCTGACGCGGTTACAGACATATTTCTTTAGGACTCCCATGAACCTCTCAAAGGGGAACATATTGTGTAGAAATATGGGCCCGAGAATGACAATCTCGTCGACTAGATGAACTAGGACGCGTGTCATGATATTGAAGAAGGATGGTGGGAACACAAGCTCGAAACTGACAAGACATTGCGCCACATCACTCCTTAGCCTTGGTACGATTTCTGAATCGATCACCTTCTGAGAGATTGCATTGAGGAATGCACATAGCTTCACAATGACTAATCGGACGTTTTCCGGTAGAAGCCCCCTCAATGCAACCGGAAGCAGTTGCGTCATAATCACATGGCAGTCATGAGACTTTAGGTTCTGGAACTTTTTCTCTGCCATATTTATTATTCCCTTTATATTCGACGAGAAGCCAGTCGGGACCTTCATACTGAGCAGGCATTCAAAGAAGATTTCTTTCTCTTCTTTCGTAAGAGCATAGCTGGCAGGACCTTCATACTGCTTCGGAGGGATGTCGTCTTTTTCATGCAAACGTTGCAGGTCCTCCCGTGCCTCAGCTGTATCTTTTGTCTTTCCATACACGCCCAAGAAGCCTAGCAGGTTCACGCAAAGGTTCTTCGTCACGTGCATCACGTCGATTGAAGAGCGGACCTCTAGGTTTTTCCAGTAGGGTAGGTCCCAAAATATAGATTTCTTCTTCCACATGGGTGCGTGTCCCTCAGCGTCATTCGGAACATCTAGTGCGCCGGGGCCCTTTCCAAAGATTACGTGTAAATCATTGACCATAGCAAGTACGTGATCACCGGTACGCATGGCGGGCTTCTTCCGGTGATCTGCCTCGCCTTTGAAATGCTTGCCTTTCTTTCGACATTGATGGTTGGTCGGAAGAAATCGACGATGGCCCAGGTACACATTCTTCCTGCACTTGTCCAGGTATATACTTTCAGTGTCATCTAAACAGTGCGTGCATGCGTGGTATCCTTTGTTTGTCTGTCCTGAAAGGTTACTGAGAGCGGGCCAATCGTTGATGGTCACGAACAACAACGCCTTTAGGTCAAATTCCTCCTGTTTGTACTCATCCCACGCACGTACACCGTTTCCATTCCACAGCTGTAAAAGTTCTTCAACTAATGGCCTTAGGTACACATCAATGTCGTTGTCGGGTTGCTTAGGGCCTTGGATGAGAACTGGCATCATAATGAACTTCCGCTTCATGCACATCCAAGGAGGAAGGTTATACATACATAGAGTCACGGGCCAGGTGCTGTGATTGCTGCTCTGCTCCTCGAAAGGATTAATGCCATCCGCGCTTAAAGCAAACCATACGTTCCTTGGGTCCTTTGCAAACTCCTCCCAGTACTTTCTCTCGATTTTTCTCCACTGCGACCCGTCAGCGGGTGCTCTCAACTTCCCGTCTTTCTTACGGTCCTCACTGTGCCATCGCATCAACTTGGCATGCTCTCTGTTTCTAAACAAACGTTTCAACCGTGGTATTATAGGAGCATACCACATCACCTTCGCAGGAACCCTCTTCCTGGCGGGCTCGCCATCAACATCACCAGGGTCATCTCGTCTGATCTTATACCGCAATGCACCGCATATCGGGCATGCGTTCAGATCCTTGTACGCACCGCGGTAGAGGATGCAGTCATTAGGGCATGCATGTATCTTCTGCACCTCCAATCCTAGAGGGCATACGACCTTCTTTGCTGCGTATGTACTGTCGGGCAATTCGTTATCCTTCAGAAGCTTCTTCTTCAATATTTTCAGTAGCTTCTCAAATCCTTTGTCAGCCACAGCATTCTCTGCCTTCCACTGCAGCAATTCCAGTACGGTACCGAGCTTTGTGTTGCCATCTTCGCAATTGGGGTACAACCCTTTTTTGTGATCCTCTAACATGCGATCGAACTTCAGCTTCTCCTTTTGACTTTCGCATTTTGTCCTTGCATCGACAATGACCCGGCGAAGATCATCATTTGGTTCCTCTTGATCTTCAGCAGCTTCACCCGTTGCAGCATCATTGGGCACATCGTCTGGTTCCTCTTGATCTTCACCAGCTCCCCCCATTACAGCATCACCGTATTCAGGGGGCACATAGTTGTCATCGTACTCTTCTACTTCGTCGTCTTCCATCATAACCCCTATTTCTCCGTGCCTCGTCCAAACATTATAGTGTGGCATGAAACCCTTGTAAAGCAGGTGGGAGTGAAGGATTTTCCGGTTAGAGTAAGACATCGTATTCACACATTTAGTGCATGGACAACACATAAAACCATTCTGCTTGTTTGCCTCAGCCACATTTAGAAACTCACGCACGCCCTTAATGTACTCGGAGGTGTGTCTGTCACCGTACATCCATTGCCGGTTCATCTGCGTGCATTATATATAATTAAGTGTGTCAAAAACCATTACAGAACATCATAAATAGATAATTAAGTGACCAAATGGATAAAAGTTCATCATCACATTAAAACCAAAGTACATACATATATAGTTCTCATCTAACAACATATAGCTCTCCATACACATCGAAACTATGTAAAACATTTCAACGCGAAAACAAATGCTATCATAATCGCAACCAAGGTAACAATTGATCCAACGGCATAATGATACCAAGCCTCGGTATGAATGGCATATTTTCTAATCTTTTTAATCTTCAACCGCATTGCATTCATCTTGATCTTGTGATCATCGACGACATCCGCAACATGCAACTCCAATATCATCTTCTCGTCCACAATTTTTTTTATTTTTTCCTTCAAGAATTTGTTTTCTTCTTCAACTAAATTTAACCTCTCGACAATAGGGTCCATCTTGATCTTGTGATCATCGATAACTTCCGCAACATGCAACTCCAATTCCATCTTCTCCTCCTCCATTTTTTTCCAATTTTTTCTTTAACGAAATGTTTTCCTCTTCAACTAAATTTAACCTCTCCACAAGACGGTCGGTTGGAATTTCCGGTTCAACTACCTCCTAGACATAATAAAACATCTATGCATGTCAGGTTGGTCGGCATAACTATCATAAACACTAAAACAAATAGTTATAAATTAAAGATAATATACCACATCCGAATCGTAGACCGGACGAGGGCCCACGTGGGCGGATATAAAAACAATCGCACTATATAATAACAAGCAATAATAAACATAAGAAAATTAGACAAATATCTATCTAAAGCAATAATAAAAGTAAGAAAAGCATGGACATAACAAGAGGCTCACCACGGTGGTGCCGGTGAGGAGATCGGCGAGGGCGATCGACGGCGGCGAAGACGGGGACGGGACGTGACGGACCGCTAAACCTAGACAAATCTCGGAGAAAATAGAGCTTCGAGAGGAGAAAAGCTTAACTAGTGTGGCTCGGGCATTCCACCGAACACGTTGTGTGCATAGGATGTGAGCTAGAGCACCACTAACCCCTCCCCCTCAGCCAGAAAAAAAAACAGAGCAGTGAGCTCTGCTCTTGAGTGAGGGGGTATATATAGGCAACTCACTGGTCCCGGTTGGTGCTACAAACCGGGACTAAAGGGGTGCCTTTTGGTCCCGGTTCATATCACCAACCGGGACCAATAGTGGTGGGCCAGGAGCAAGAGCCATTGGTCCCGGTTTGTCGCTCCAACCGGGACCAAAAGGTCCAGAGGAACCGGGACCAATGGCCCACGTGGCCCGGCCGCCCCCCTGGGCTCACGAACCGGGTCCAGTACCCCCACTGGACCCGGTTCTAGATTGAACCGGGGCTAATGGGCTGGACCAATGCCATGTTTTCTACTAGTGCTAGTATGCCTCTACTAGACTAGCTCATTGATCAAAGATGGTTATGTTTCCTAACCATAGACATGAGTTGTCATTTGATCAACGGGATCACATCATTAGAAGAATGATGTGATGGACAAGACCCATCCGTTAGCTTAGCACTATGATCGTTTAGTTTTACTGCTATTACTTTCTTCATGACTTATACATGTTCCTATGACTATGAGATTATGCAACTCCCGAATACCATAGGAACACCTTGTGTGCTATCAAACGTCACAACGTAACTGGGTGATCATAAAGATGCTCTACAGGTGTCTCCGAAAGTGTTCGTGGTGTTGGCCTAGATCAAGACTAGGATTTGTCACTCCGAGTGTCGGAGAGGCACTAGTAGATAACGGGACATCAGACCCGGTTTGTTAGGGCCTTTAGCCCCGGTTCTTGAACCGGGACAAAAGTGTCGGTACTAATGCCCTGACCCTTTAGTCCCGGTTCGATCCAGAACCGGGGCAGATGGGTGTCCACGTGGCATGTGCGCTTAGCCCAGGCAGGAGGGGCTTTGGTCCCGGTAACCGGGACCAAAAGGCATCCACGCGTCAGCATTTCTGTGGCTGTGGTTTTTGTTTTTTGTTTTGAAAGGGGAGGGGGGTTGGAGGTTTCGGGGGGTTAATTTAGGTGTTTCATATTGTGTTAGCTAGCTAATTAATAGAGAGAAGTGTCCTCTCTTATGTCCGTGCTTGGTCGACGCTACGTACTACACATACGTATAGAGATGACTAGACACGCTAGCTAGCTAGCTAGTAAGCAAACGAAGGAAACAGAAGATCGTATAATCAACATATGTATATATATATATATATATATATATATATATATATATATATATATATGCATACAGAAAGAAGTAATATCGACCACCTCTCCTTCTCCGAGAGATTGGTCGAACAACAAGTTCTCGTATATCTATCCGACACTACCGGGTACATATATACAATAATTATCTCTTACAAATATAATCTCCTATACGATGGACGCATGGTTCACATAGTATTCTCCGTCTGGCGCGATCACGTGTTCAAGGAAGAATGCCGCCAATTCCTCTTGAATTGCTCGCAGACGATCTGGTGTTAGGAGTTCATCCCGCATCCGAAACATCTAATTTGAAGAAGGGGGTCAATACATGAAATGATGCTATAAAATTGTGAATATTATTAATTAATTGCTTACGCACTTCAAATGATGGCAATGAAATAAAATTTTGAATATTATTAATTGCTTACGCACTTCAAATTGTGCTTCAGAGTAGCCCCGCTCACAGGTCGTGTGGCGGATGGACTCGCAAATGTAGTATCCACAGTAATCATTCCCGGGTTCCTGCCACAACCACTTTACAAGAAATAGAGGTCAATCAAACTGATAAGCAAGAATGCCAAATGGTATTGATGAAACTAGCACTTGAATCAAGATATTGGAGATGCGCGGAACATGCTACTATATAGTACATACTTTCGGGTGTCTAAATTCTAGCTTCTTCGGCAGTCCCGGAGCTTTTTTGGTGAATTTTCTCCAAACCCTGCCAGACAAAGACTAATGAGTTAGTCACGAGATAATAAGCCTCTGGGCCCTCTCGGTAATGCACATCATAATAAGCCTTGTAAGCAAAAGACTAATGAGTTAGTCACGAGATGATGTATTACGGAACGAGTAAAGAGACTTGCCGGTAACGAGAATGAACTAGGTATAGAGATACCGATGATCAAATCTCGGGCAAGTAACATACCAATGACAAAAGGAACAATGTATGTTGTTATGCGGTTTGACCGATAAAGATCTTCGTAGAATATGTAGGAGCCAATATGAGCATCCAGGTTCCGCTATTGGTTATTGACCGGAGATGAGTCTCGATCATGTCTACATAGTTCTCGAACCCGTAGGGTCCGCACGCTTAACGTTTGATGACGATCGGTATTATGAGTTTATGAGTTTTGATGTACCGAAGGAGTTCGGAGTCCCGGATGAGACCGGGGACATGACGAGAAGTCTCGAAATGGTCGAGACGTAAAGATCGATATATTGAACGACTATATTCGGACATAGGAAAGGTTCCGAGTGATTCGGGTATTTTTCGGAGTATATGGGCCTTATTGGGTCATACGGGAATAGAGGAGAAAGGCCAAAAGGAAGGAGGCACGCGCGCCCCCTCTAGTCCGAATTGGACAAGGGGTGCAGCTCCCTTTTCCTTCTCCCTCTCCACCTCTTTCCTTCTCTCCTACTCCGGAAAGGAAAGGGGAATCCTACTAGGACTTGGGAGTCCTAGTAGGACTCCCCACACTTGGCGCGCCCCCTCTAGGGCAGGTCTCTCCTTTGCTCCTTTATATACGGGGGCAGGGGGCACCCTAGGACACATAAGTTGAATTGTTTTAGCCGTGTGCGGTGCCCCTCTCCACAAAAACACACCTCGGTCATACCATTGCAGTGTTTAGGCGAAGCCCTGCGCCGGTAGATACATCATATCTGTCACCATGCCGTCGTGCTGGCGAAACTCTCCCGTGAAGCTCAACTGGATCAAGAGCTCGTGGGACGTCATCAAGCTGAACGTGTGCTGAACACGGAGGTGTCGTACGTTCGGTGCTTGATCGGTTGGATCACGAAGAAGTTCGACTACATCAACCACGTCACTTGACGCTTCCGCTCCCGGTCTACGAGGGTACGTAGACACACTCTTCCCCTCGTTGCTATGCAT
The DNA here is from genome assembly GCA_902687465.1 of Secale cereale. Classification (NCBI taxonomy): domain Eukaryota; kingdom Viridiplantae; phylum Streptophyta; class Magnoliopsida; order Poales; family Poaceae; genus Secale; species Secale cereale. The sequence continues at coordinate 659,489,422 of LR738714.1, forward strand.
CTAGTAGATAGATCTTGCGTGATCGTAGGAAAATTTTGAAAATACTACGTTCCCAACAGTGGCATCATGAGCCAGGTCTATGCGTAGATGATATGCAGGAGTAGAACACAATGAGTTGTGGACGATACTAGTCATACTGCTTACCAGCATGTCATACTTTGCTTCGGCGGTATTGTGAGATGAAGCGGCCCGGACCGACATTACGCGTATGCTTACGCGAGACTGGTTTCACCGTTATGAGCACTCATTGCTTAAAGGTGACTGGCGGGTGTTTGTCTCTCTCACTTTAGCTGAATCAAGTGTGCCTATGCCCGGTCCTTGTGAAGGTTAAAACAGCACATACTTGACGAAACATCGTTGTGGTTTTGTATGCGTAGGTAAGAACGGTTCTTGCTAAAGCCCGTAGCAGCCACGTAAAACTTGCAACAACAAAGTAGAGGACGTCTAACTTGTTTTTGCAGGGCATGTTGTGATGTGATATGGTCAATACATGATGAGTTATACGGTTTTGTATGAGATGATTATGTTTTGTAAAGTTATCGGCAACTGGCAGGAGCCATATGGTTGTCGCTTTATTGTATGAAATGCAATCGCCATGTAATTGCTTTACTTTATCACTAAGCAGTAGCGATAGTCGTAGAAGCAATAGTTGGCGAGACAACAACGATGCTACGATGGAGATCAAGGTGTCGCGCCGGTGACAAAGGTGATCATGACGGTGCTTTGGAGATGGAGATCAAAAGCACAAGATGATGATGGCCATATCATGTCACATATTTTGATTTGCATGTGATGTTTATCTTATTATGCTTCTTATTTTGCTTAGAACGACGGTAGCATTATAAGATGATCCCTTACAAAATTTCAAGGTACAAGTGTTCTCCCTGAGTATGCACCGTTGCGAAAGTTCTTCGCGCCGAGACACCACGTGATGATCGGGTGTGATAAGCTCTACGTTCAAATACAACGGGTGTAAGGCAGTTTTGCACACGTAGAATACTCGGGTTAAACTTGACAAGCCTAGCATATGCAGATATGGCCTCGGAACACTGGAGACCGAAAGGTCGAGCGTGAATCATATAGTAGATATGATCAACATAAGATGTTCACCATTGAAACTACTCCATCTCACGTGATGATCGGACATGGTTTAGTTGATTTGGATCACGTGATCATTTAGATGACTAGAGGGATGTCTATCTAAGTGGGAGTTCTTAAGTAATATGATTAAATTGAACTTTAATTTATCATGAACTTAGTCCTCGTAGTATTAGCATATCTATGTTGTAGATCAATAGCTCACGATGTTGCTCCCCGTTTGTTTTTTATATGTTCCTAGAGAAAACTAAGTTGAAAGATGTTAGTAGCAATGATGAGGAATTGTTCCGTGATATGAGGATTATCCTCATTGCTGCACAGAGAATTATGTCCTTGATGCACCGCTAGGTGACAGACCTATTGCAGGAGCAGATGTAGACGTTATGAACGTTTTTGACAAAAGCTCGGTATGATGACTACTTGATAGTTTAAGTGCACCATGCTTTATGGCTTAGAACCGGGACTTCAAAAACGTTTTGAACGCCACGGAGCATATAAGATGTTCCAAGAGTTGAAATTAGTATTTCATACTCATGCCCGTGTCGAGAGGTATAAGACTTCTGACAGTACTTTGCCTACAAGATGGAGGAGAATAGCTCAATCAGTGAGCATGTGCTCAGATTGTCTGGGTACTACAATTACTTGAATCAAGTGGGAGTTAATCTTCCAGATACGATAGTAATTGACAAAGTTCTCTAGTCACTATCACCAAGTTAGTAGAACTTCGTGATGAACTATAATATGCAAGGGATGACGAAAGGAATTCCCGAGCTCTTCGCGATGCTGAAGTCGGCGAAGGTAGAAATCATGAAAAATCATCAAGTGTTGATGGTTAACAAGACCACTTGTTTCAAGTAAAGGGCAAAGGGATAGAAGGGGAACTTCAAGAAGAATGACAAGCAAGTTGTCACTCCCGTGAAGAAACCCAAAGCTAAAACTCAAGCCTGAAACTAAGTTCTTCTACTGCGAAGAAAATGGTCACTGGAAGTGGAACTGCCCTAGATACTTGGCGGATAAGAAGGATGGCAAGTGAACAAAGGTATATTTTGATATACAGATTATTGATGTGTACTTTACTAGTGTTCATAGCAACCCCTGGATATTTGATACCGGTTCAGTTGCTAAAATTAGTAACTCGAAACGAGAATTGCAGAATGAACAGAGACTAGTTAAAGGTGAAGTGACGATGTGTGTTGGAATTGGTTCCAAGATTGATATGATCATCATCGCACACTCCTTATACTTTCGGGATTAGTGTAAAACCTAAATAAATGTTATTTGGCGTTTGCGTTGAGCATCAATATGATTTGATCATATTTGTTGCAATACGGTTATTCATTTAAAGTCATAGAATAATTGTTATTCTGTTTACATGAATAAAACCTTCGATGGTCATACACCCAATGAAAATAGTTTGTTGGATCTCGATCGTGGTGATTCACATATTCATAATATTGAAGCCAAAAGATGCAAGGTTAATAATGATAGTGCAACTTATTTGTGGCACTGCCGTTTAGGTCATAATGGTGTAAAGCGCATGAAGAAACTCCATAGTGATGGACTTTTGGAATCACTTAATTATGAATCACTTGGTGCTTGCGAACCATGCCTCATGGGCAAGATGACTAAAACTCCGTTCTCCGGAACAATGGAGCGAGCAACAGATTTGTTGGAGACCATACATACAGATGTATGTGGACCAATGAGTGTTGAAGCTCGCGGCGGGTATCATTATTTTCTGACCTTCACTGATGATTTGAGCATATATGGGTATATCTACTTAATGAAGCACAAGTCTGGAACATTTGAAAAGTTCAAAGAATTTCAGAGTGAAGTGGAGAATCATCGTAACAAGAAAATAAGAGTTTCTACGATATGATCGTAGAGGTAAAATATTTGAGTTAGCGAGTTTGGCCTTCAGTAAAAACAATGTGAAATAGTTTCACTACTCACGCCACCTGGAACACCACAGTGTAATGGTGTGTCCGAACGTCATAACCGTACTTTATTAGATATGGTGCGATCGATGATGTCTCTTACCGATCTACCACTATCGCTTTTGGGGTTATGCATTAGAGACAGCTACATTCACGTTAAATAGGGCACCATCTAAATCCGTGGAGATGACACCGTATGAACTGTGGTTTGACGAGAAACCTAAGCTGTCATTTCTTTAAGTTTGGGACTGCGATGCTTATGTGAAAAAGTTTCAACATGATAAGCTCGAACCCAAATCGAAGAAGTAAATCTTCATAGGATACCCAAAAGAAACTATTGGGTACACCTTCTATCACAGATCCGAAGGCAAGGTCTTTGTTGCTAAGAATGGATCCTTTCTAGAGAAGGAGTTTCTCTCGAAAGAAGTGAGTGGGAGGAAAGTAGAACTTGATGAGGTAATTGTACCTTCTCCCGAATTGGAAAGTGGAACATCACAGAAACTAGTTCCAGTGATTTCTACACCAATTAGTGAGGAAGCTAATGATGATGATCATGAAACTTCAGATCAAGTTTCTGCCGAACTTCGTAGATCAACCAGAGTTCGTTCCGCATCAGAGTGGTAGGGCAACCCAGTTCTGGAAGTCATGTTACTGGACCATGATGAACCTACGAACTATGAGGAAGCGATGATGAGCCCAGATTCCGCAAAATGGCTTGAGGCCATGAAATCTGAGATGGGATCAATGTATGAGAACAAAGTGTGGACTTTGGTTGACTTGCCCGATGATCGGCAAGCCATTGAAAATAAATGGATCTTCAAGAGGAAGACTGACGCTGACGGTAATGTTACTGTTTACAAAGCTTGACTTGTTGCGAAAGTTTTTCAACAAGTTCAAGGAGTTGACTACGATGAGACTTTCTCACCCGTAGCGATGCTTAAGTCTGTCCGAATCATGTTAGCAATTGCCTCATTTTATGAAATCTGGCAAATGGATAACAAAACTGCATTCTTTAATGGATTTATTAAAGAAGACTTGTATATGATGCAACCAGAAGGTTTTGTCAATCCTAAAGGTGCTAACAAAATGTGCAAGCTCCAGCGATCCATCTATGGACTGGTGCAAGCATCTCGGAGTTGGAATATACGCTTCGATAAGTTGATCAAAGCATATAGATTTATATAGACTTGCGGTGAAGCTTGTATTTACAAGAAGTGAGTGGGAGCACTACAACCTTTCTGATAAGTATATGTGAATGACATATTGTCGATCGAAAATGATGTAGAATTTTTTGGAAAGCATAAAGGAGTGTTTGAAAGGAGTTTTTCAAAGAAAGACCTTGGTGAAGCTTGTATTTACAAGAAGTGAGTGGGAGCACTACAACCTTTCTGATAAGTATATGTGAATGGCATATTGTCGATCGGAAATGATGTAGAATTTTCTGGAAAGCATAAAGGAGTGTTTGAAAGGAGTTTTTCAAAGAAAGACCTTGGTGAAGCTGCTTACATATTGGGCATCAAGATCTATAGAGATAGATCAAGAGGCTTGATAAGACTTTCGATGAGTACATACCTTGATAAGATTTTGAAGTAGTTCAAAATGGATCAGTCAAATAAGGAGTTCTTGCCTGACTTGTAAGGTGTGAAGTTGAGTAAGACTCAAAGCCAGACCACGGCAGAAAAATATAGAGAGAATGCAAGTCATTCCCTATGCCTCAGCCATAGGTTCTATAAAGTATGCCATGCTGTGTAACAAACATGTTGTGTACCTTGCCATGAGTTTGTCAAGGGGGTACAATAGTGATCCAGGAGTAGATCACTATACATCGGTCAAAATTATCCTTAGTAACTGGATGACTAAGGAAATGTTTCTCGATTATGGAGGTGATAAAGAGTTCATCGTAAAGGGTTACGCCGATGCAAGCTTTGACACTAAATCCAGATGACTCTAAGTATCAATCTGGATGCGTATTGAAAGTGGGAGCAATTAGCTAGAGTAGCTCCATGCAGAGCATTGTAGACATAGAAATTTGCGAAATACATACGGATCTGAATGTGACAGACCCGTTGACTAAACTTCTCTCACAAGCAAAACATGATCACACCTTATTACTCTTGGGTATTAATCACATAGCGATGTGAACTAGATTATTGACTCTAGTAAACCCTTTTGGTGTTGGTCTGATGGGCCTCGAACCCCTCGTTGGTTACCCCAAGTGGAAGGTGTAAGATGTAGTAAGTAGAAGTGTTTTCCCCTAGCAAAGATGCCAAGGATCGATTCCCCAGAGACTCCTAGGTTCAACAAGTAGGTGTCAATTGCTACGGCGCCAGATTAGTAGCAATCAACGTGGACCTGCACACAGATACAAATAACTTTGCTCCCAACGAGTACAGAGAGGTTGTCAATCTCTCCGGCCTTGTAGTTCACAAAGGGTTAAAAGCAATGATAGTAGTGATAGATAGTTTTTGCAATAGTAAATAATAACGGAAAGTAAATAGTGGATGTGATCAATGATGGTAATATGGACCGGAGTCTCATGATGTTCACTAGTGATGTCTCTCTCCCAAAAGACGATAAAACAGCTATGTGAGGTAAACAAATTACAGCTGGGCAATTGACAGGACCACGAACGCAAACCAATGCTGACTACATTGCAAGAAAGGTTGAGTTTCAAAGCATGGGCGGTACGCCAAAGTAAGTAGACCGAAATCCATCAATATCTACTACTAATCATCCACCTTGAGATATCTATCCAGAACATCTCGCTGGTATTAAGTTGCGAGTCCCACCCATAGTGTAAACTCAATGCAACAGACAACTGCATTAAAAGAACTTTGCGTAAAGTAAACAATCCTTGCACCCGCGGGCACAAGCACCGTTGTTTTCCCCCTTGTGGCAACAGCACATCCCCTAGACTCATGTTTCTGTCACTCAAGCTAGTCATCGAGGGGCATGAACCCACAATCGAGCATAACGTTCCCTCTTGGAGTCACTACCTACTACTCGGCCAAAGCAATAAGTAACAACGGAAAACATGCAAGAATTACTTATGAACTAAAACATAAAAGAGGTGAATCAAATATATTACTCAAGATCAATCTGAACATAATCTCATAATCCATCGGATCCCAGCAAACTCAACATAGCAACAGCATAAGGATTACATAGGTGCCTCGATCATGTAGGGCAGCTCACGAGGACTAATTAGTGAAGCACAAGAACGGGAGGACAACATCACATAGCTACTGGTCATGGACTCATGGTCCAAGGGAGACTACTCACGAGTCATCCGGGAGGCGTCCATGGTGGTGGAGAAGCTCCCGGTGGTGATCCTCCCCTCCGACAGGGTGCCGGGAAGAGTTCTCCTGGTGCTCCCGATCTTGGAAGCGGCGGTGGCGGCGGAACAGAGATGGGATCGCGAAAAGAGTTCCCGTTTTGAGGGTTTCGGAGGTCCCTCTAAATATATGCCAAAGGGGGGCACCGGACGGGCTTCAGGGGGCCCAGGCGCCCCCCCGGCGCGGCCCAGGGGGGCGCGCCCACAGGGCGCCTGGAGCCCCTGTGCCCCCCCCAGGCTTCCCTTCGGACGCAGTGTTGTTTCCGGATCGCTGATTTTTTATATAATTTTTCTGGGCAGTTCTCGAAACGTGAAAACCTGAAATACAAAAACAGCCGAAAACAGAAACTGGCACTGGGGTGCACTGGATTAGTAAGTTAGTCCAAATATGATCAAAAGTGTATGGAAGTGTATGAATATCATAGCAATATCACCCAAAAGTGGCATGGAGCAAGCAGAAATTATAGATACGTTTTGGACGTATCAACATCCCCAAGCTTAATTGCTGCTCGTCCTCGAGTAGGTAAATGATAACAAGAATAATTTCTGTGGTGACATGCTATTAACCATATAGGACTTTCTCATAGTCATATGACAAAAGCTTACTGAGACAATGATTCTAAAGTAATTAAGTTGCCTCAAGAGAAAATCACAAATGACTGAAAGTTTTACAACATGAAACTGAAACATCAAAAAGATTTGCAATGAACATGATGTGCAAATATGATAAAGTGATATCTAGCTTGCCCCCTTTAGTGATGCAAAACATAAATGCAGGGGCACCTTCAAGGTTTAAGTGATGACTAGATACAATCATTTCAGAATAAACGATATCACAATCATGCAAAAGACAATGCTACTTTGGGACAATGCACATTACACTCAGAATGACAATCATGCTCTCAGTAGTTGGTGCTTCAACATAGAGGTAAAAGAAGGGTTAAGTGCTAAAGCTTTTTATTTTGAAAACATGGAAGCAATTGTGTCAACGGTAGTAGTACTTCATATGTGTCATGCATAAAACATCCTATAAGTTGCAAGCCTCATGCATCGAATACCAATAGTGCTCGCTCCTTGTCCTAATTAGCTCGGATCCCCATGGGTTATCATTGCATTACATATGTTTTAACCAAGTGTCACAAAGGGGTACCTCTATGCCACCTGTACAAAGGTCCAAGGAGATAGATCGCATTTGATTTCTCGTTTTTGATAGATCTCAACTTGAGGACATCCATACCGGGACAACATAGAAAATAGATGATGGACTCCTCTTAAATGCATAAGCATATTCTCATGAGAGATTGAGGATTAAGGTCCAAGCTAAAACTTCCACCATGATGCATGGCTTTGGTTGGCGGCCCAATGTTCTTCTCTAACAATATGCATATTAATTCAACCCATGGTAAATCACCCTTACTTCAGACAAGACGAACATGCATAGCAACTCACATGATATTCAACAAAAGTGTGACAGTTGATGGCATCCCCAGAAACATGGTTACCGCTCAGCAAGCAACTTATAAGAAATAAGATACATAAGCAACATATTCTTTACCACAATAGTTTTTAGGCTACTTTCCCATGAGCTATGTATTGCATGGTTAGTTTGCTTAGTACAGGTAGAGGTTAGCAACAGAATGGGAGCGACCAACTAAGAGAGCAATGACGGTCATAATCATGCAGAGCGACAAAGCAATATTGAATCATGCATGGTAGTTATATCGCTACTCAAAAATAAAAGATCATCAAGGCTTGACAGACTTTCTTTACAGTCTTGAATATGCGTGAGCATACGCCAAGTCAATCAAAATAAATTCTTGAAGGAAGATATTACTAAACCATACCACATCATAGGCAAACAAATCAAGTTGGTACTCCAATAACACATTGGGAAACCCCCAGCTATTTGAGATTAACCAAAAGAAAACCTGAACTACTAAGCACCATCATGAAAGTAGCATCTTTATCATAGACACATTAACCCATGCAACGGAAGCAAACTCTCTTAATAAGGTGAGCATGGTAATTAAAGAGAGTTCAAGCAACCAACTAAATAAAAGCTCTTGAAAAGATAAGCATGAATACTAAGAGCAGAGCACGATAGTAGCTATTAAAAGACAAAGAACACACACAACATAGATAGACATGAAAATTCTATGTAATGTTCTAGGTAGAGGTGGAGCGTGTTTCTCTCCCACATAAAGGAATGCTGGGTTCCGACTCGTTATGAAAAACTAAAAAGAAAACTAAAAGCAAGACGCTCCAAGCATAGCACATAACACATGAAGTGATAAAAATATAGCGAAACGAAAGACAAACTGATAATGTTGATGGAGAAGGGGATGCACGGGGGCATCCCCAAGCTTAGACGCTTGAGTCTCCTTGAATATTTCTTGGGGGTGCACGGGGGCATCCCCAAGCTTGAGCGCTTGACACTCCTGAATCTTTTTATCATCTTCCCTCGCACACTTGAAAACTCCCTTCATACATAACTCATCATAATCTGATTAGTGAGGTTAGTACCCTTAATAAAATAATTATACCTTGCTGGAAATAAGGATATTCTTGAAGTTCTACTGTTTCTCAAGATTGCCAAAAGGTTTTTGCAAAGAAAAAGCAAGTTCTTAATTTGCAAAGTGAAGGTAAGGCAAAACAGGACAGAATCTGTGAAAAACAGAACAGCAGGCAGTAATTGATCTGTTCGGGATACTTCTGCAACTCAAATCAAAAAAATCAGAACTGACGCACGAAAGATAATTATATAGAGAACACTGTCGAAACAATTCAGACCAAAAAGATGATCTGGTGATTTTATACGAATTTTTCTATCCAAGGACAGAATCTGTTTCCTGGACAGCACCTCACAACTTTTGAACTTTCTAGCAATCAGAGGCTATACTTGGCACAAATATGAAAAGCAAAGATACAATGATGATGCTACAGCAGTAAACAACATCAAGACACAACAAAAGCAAAAAAATTATTCATGTGGGCTGCCTCCCAAAAGCGCTTTCTTTTATGCCTTTAAGCTAGGCATAATGCATAGATCAAGTTTTATCAGGAGTAAAAGAATAACTAGCCCGTACAACGGACTCAAAAGGTAACTTGATCTTCTTACGAGGGAAGTGTTCCATCCCTTTCTTGAGAGGAAACTGAAATTTTATATTACCCTCTTTCATGTCAATGACAACACCAACGGTGCGCAAAAAGGGACGTCCCAAAATAATTGGACATGAAGGATCACATTCAATATCCATAATAGTGAAATCAACGGGCACATAATTATCATTGACAATAATAAGAACATCGTCGATCCTCCCCAAAGGTTTCTTTATGGAAGAATCAACGAGAACATCACCAAAAGAACAAGAATCAAAAGGTTTCAATTTAAGCATATCATATAGTCTTTTGGGCATAATAGAAGTACTAGCTACAATATCACATAAAGCAAAGCATGAGAAATTGTTTATCTTAATTTTAATCATAGAATCCCAACCATCTTCTAACTTTCTAGGTATGGAGGCTTCTACTCTAAGTTTCTCCTCCCTAGCTTTGATGAGAGCATTAGTGACATGCTCTGTGAAGGCAAGATTAAGCGTGCTAGTGTTGGGATCTTTAGCCATTCCTTGTAGAAAGGTGACAACTTCTGAAATACTACAATTATCAAAATCAATTTTATCATTAGTGGGCAGAATTGTAGTGTCATCCTCTTTGTTTAATTCGCTCTCTATTATAAGAGTTTGAACATCTTCCCAAGTTTGGGGAAGCTTAGGAGCAATTTTAAACTGAGGCTCATACTTTTTTCTTGGAAGACCATGCCATGGGCACAGCTCTCCATCAAAACTAGTATAATCACAAGGTTTATTACTTTTGTAAATCCCGTCAGTGATAAGTGGGGCAATGGAAGTAGGGGTGTACTCCTCCCATTAAGTGTTTTTGGTAGAACCCATAATAGGAAGCAAGCAAGATAACTATTTTTGTGATTTTCGATAAAAAGGAACTAAAGCAAAAATGAAAGGTAAACTAACAAGACTAAAAAGCAAAGGTAAAAGATAGCATGCAACTCCCCTATCCTGAAGAGTGGAGTCCCCGGCAACGGCGCCAGAAAATACTCCTTGATGGGCCTCGAACCCCTCGTTGGTTACCCCAAGTGGAAGGTGTAAGATGCAGTAAGTAGAAGTGTTTTCCCCTATCAAAGATGCCAAGGATCGATTCCCCAGAGACTCCTAGGTTCAACAAGTAGGTGTCAATTGCTACGGCGCCAGATTAGTAGCAATCAACGTGGACCTGCACACAGATACAAATAACTTTGCTCCCAACGAGTACAGAGAGGTTGTCAATCTCTCCGGCCTTGTAGTTCACAAAGGGTTAAAAGCAATGATAGTAGTGATAGATAGTTTTTGCAATAGTAAATAATAACGGAAAGTAAATAGTGGATGTGATCAATGATGGTAATATGGACCGAAGTCTCATGATGTTCACTAGTGATGTCTCTCTCCCAAAAGACGATAAAACAGCTATGTGAGGTAAACAAATTACAGCTGGGCAATTGACAGGACCACGAACGCAAACCAATGCTGACTACATTGCAAGAAAGGTTGAGGTTCAAAGCATGGGCGGTACGCCAAAGTAAGTAGACCGAAATCCATCGATATCTACTACTAATCATCCACCTTGAGATATCTATCCAGAACATCTCGCTGGTATTAAGTTGCGAGTCCCACCCATAGTGTAAACTCAATGCAACAGACAACTGCATTAAAATAACTTTGCGTAAAGTAAACAATCCTTGCACCCGCGGGCACAAGCACCGTTGTTTTCCCCCTTGTGGCAACAGCACATCCCCTAGACTCATGTTTCTGTCACTCAAGCTAGTCATCGAGGGGCATGAACCCACAATCGAGCATAACGTTCCCTCTTGGAGTCACTACCTACTACTCGGCCAAAGCAATAAGTAACAACGGAGAACATGCAAGAATTACTTATGAACTAAAACATAAAAGAGGTGAATCAAATATATTACTCAAGATCAATCTGAACATAATCTCATAATCCATCGGATCCCAGCAAACTCAACATAGCAACAGCATAAGGATTACATAGGTGCCTCGATCATGTAGGGCAGCTCACGAGGACTAATTAGTGAAGCACAAGAACGGGAGGACAACATCACATAGCTACTGGTCATGGACTCATGGTCCAAGGGAGACTACTCACGAGTCATCCGGGAGGCGTCCATGGTGGTGGAGAAGCTCCCGGTGGTGATCCTCCCCTCTGGCAGGGTGCCGGGAAGAGTTCTCCTGGTGCTCCCGATCTTGGAAGCGGCGGCGGCGGCGGAACAAAGATGGGATCGCGAAAAGAGTTCCCGTTCTGAGGGTTTCGGAGGTCCCTCTAAATATATGCCAAAGGGGGGCACCGGACGGGCTTCGGGGGGCCCAGGCGCCCCCCCGGCGCGGCCCAGGGGGGGGGGGGCGCCCACAGGGCGCCTGGAGCCCCTGTGGCCCCCCCCAGGCTGCCCTTCGGACGAAGTGTTGTTTCCGGATCGCTGATTTTTTATATAATTTTTCTGGATTTTTCTGGGCAGTTCTCGAAACGTGAAAACGTGAAATACAAAAACAGCCGAAAACAGAAACTAGCACTGGGGTGCACTGGATTAGTAAGTTAGTCCAAATATGATCAAAAGTGTATGGAAGTGTATGAATATCATAGCAATATCACCCAAAAGTGGCATGGAGCAAGCAGAAATTATAGATACGTTTTGGACGTATCATGGTCACATGGCGATGTGAACTATGGGTGTTATTCACATAACGATGTGAACTATCGGTATTAAATCACATGGCGATGTGAGCTAGATTATTGACTCTAGTGCAAGTGGGAGACTGAAGGAAATATTCCCTAGAGGCAATAATAAAGTTGTTATTTATATTTCCTTATATCATCATAAATGTTTATTATTCATGCTAGAATTGTATTAACCGGAAACTTAGTACATGTGTGAATACATAGACAAAACAGAGTGTCCCTAGTATGCCTCTACTAGACTAGCTCATTGATCAAAGATGGTTATGTTTCCTAACCATAGACATGAGTTGTCATTTGATCAACAGGATCACATCATTAGGAGAATGATGTGATGGACAAGACCCATCCCTTAGCTTAGCACTATGATCGTTTAGTTTTACTGCTATTGCTTTCTTCATGACTTATACATGTTCCTATGACTATGAGATTATGCAACTCCCGAATACCGTAGGAACACCTTGTGTGCTATCAAACGTCACAACATAACTGGGTGATCATAAAGATGCTCTACAGGTGTCTCCGAAAGTGTTCGTGGTGTTGGCATAGATCAAGACTAGGATTTGTCACTCCGAGTGTCGGAGAGGTATCTCTGGGCCCTCTCGGTAATGCACATCATAATAAGCCTTGCAAGCAAAAGACTAATGAGTTAGTCACGAGATGATGTATTACGGAACGAGTAAAGAGACTTGCCGGTAACGAGATTGAACTAGGTATTCGATCGAATCTCGAGCAAGTAACATACCAATGACAAAAGGAACAACGTATGTTGTTATGCGGTTTAACCGATAAAGATCTTCGTAGAATATGTAGGAGCCAATATGAGCATCCAGGTTCCGCTATTGGTTATTGACCGGAGATGAGTCTCGATCATGTCTACATAGTTCTCGAACCCGCAGGGTCCGCACGCTTAACGTTTGATGACGATCGGTATTATGAGTTTATCAGTTTTGATGTATTGAAGGAGTTCGAAGTCCCGGATGAGACCGGGGACATGACGAGGAGACTCGAAATGGTCGAGACGTAAAGATCGATATATTGGACGACTATATTCGGACATCGGAAAGGTTCCGAGTGATTCCGGTATTTTTTGGAGTATATGGGCCCCTTTTCCTTCTCCCTCTCCACCTCTTTCCTTCTCTCCTACTCCGGAAAGGAAACGGGAATCCTACTAGGACTTGGGAGTCCTAGTAGGACTCCCCACACTTGGCGCGCCCCCTCTAGGGCCGGCCTCTCCCTTGCTCCTTTATATACGGGGGCAGGGGGCACCCTAGGACACACAAGTTGAATTGTTTTAGCCGTGTGCGGTGCCCCTCTCCACAGAAACACACATAGGTCATACCATTGCAGTGCTTAGGCGAAGCCCTGCGCCGGTAGATACATCATATCTGTCACCACGCCGTCGTGCTGGCGAAACTCTCCCGTGAAGCTCAACTGGATCAAGAGCTCGTGGGACGTCATCAAGCTGAACGTGTGCTGAACGCGGGGGTGCCGTACGTTCGGTGCTTGATCGGTTGGATCGCGAAGAAGTTCGACTATATCAACCACGTCACTTGACGCTTCCGCTCCCGGTATACGAGGGTACGTAGACACACTCTTCCCCTCGTTGCTATGCATCTAGTAGATAGATCTTGCGTGATCGTAGGAAAATTTTGAAAATACTACGTTCCCAACAATGTGGAGTTGAGGAAGGCTGCATCTTCCCAAGTAGCATCATCCGGAGCCAAGTTTTCCCACTGGACAAGGCATTGACCAACTGGCTGCTTGTTGCACTAGATAATACGCCGATCAAGCACTGCTACAGGGATCGTCTTGATACGACCATCAGGTGTTACCAAAGGCACATGAGGCAGTGGAAAGACATTATTGCCTAGATGTTTCTTGAGTTGGCTTACATGAAAAACAGGATGTATGTCAGTACCCTCTGGAAGTTGCAGTTTGTAAGCTACAGCACCAATTTTCTGTAAAATTTTGTAAGGTCCGTAATACTTGGATCTTAGTTTGAGTGAGCCTCTGAGACCAAATGCATTTTGTTGATATGGCTGAATCTTGAGATAGACCATGTCATTAAGCTCAAAGCTTCTTTCTGTTCTTTTATGATCTGCAAAGTACTTAATTCTGCTTTGTGCATGCTCGAGATTTGCTTTGAGTTGCTGTAGTAGCTCTGTTCGTTGAGATACAGTCAGCCTAGCTTCAGGAGACAGAGGACTGGAGGTGGCAAATTCTCCAATCTGTGGAGGTTTGTATGCATATAGAGCTTCAAAAGGAGTAGCTTTGAGAGAGGAATGATAGGATGTATTGTACCATAGTTCAGCTAAGGGTAACCACTTCATCCACTGTTTGGGGTTTTGAAACACCATTCCTCTCAGATAAGCTTCAAGACACTGATTTACATGCTTAGTCTGACCATCAGTTTGAGGGTGAGAAGCAGTGCTGAATCTGACATCAACCTCAAATGCATTAAAGAGTTCCTGGTAGAGGTGGCTGGTGAATATGCTATCTCTGTCTGATATTATTGCTATGGGCAAACCATGTAGTTTAACCACATTGTCCATGAGTGCTTGGAATACAGTCTGCACAGAATATGGGTGAGAAAGAGGAATAAAGTGGGCATATTTGGTCAGTTTGTCCACCACTACTAATATCACCTCTTTGCCTTGTGATTTGGGTAGAGCAGTGATAAAATCCATAGTGATGTGGGCCCATGCCATATCAGGAACAGGAAGAGGTTCTAGTAAACCCGGGGGATGTATGTGTTCAACTTTGTTCAGTTGGCAAGTTGGGCATTTGCTGACAAAATCTTCCAGTTCTTTCTTAAGATGGGGCCAATATACTTTCTTGATTCTGTAGTATGTGGCTTTAACCCCTGAGTGTCCCCCTAAACCAGAAGAATGGAAGGTTTGCAGAAGATTTGTTCTAAAACCATGAGCAGCTCCCACATAGATTATGTTCTTGTACTTGATAATGCCATTTGCAGTAGAAAATTTTGGTTGTTCATCAGTATCAGCAGCTACTTTGTGTAGGAGTTTGGAGCTGTCAGGATCTGCTTCATAGCTCTTTTTCACATCTTCTGTCCATTGGGGAACTACTACAGTAATATTGTTGCAAGTGCTGGGAGCTGATGTGTCCTTTCTTGAGAGAGCATCTGCTACCAAGTTTTCTTTGCCTTTCTTGTGTTCAATTGTGTAATCAAATTCCAAGAGTTTGAGGAGCAGTTTGTGCTGAATTCCTTCAGTGAGTCATTGAGACGCCATATACTTCAGGGAGTGTTGGTCTGTCTTGATAATGAGAGGATTTCCTATGAGATAATGTCTCCACTTCTTCAAGGCCTCCAATATTGCAAGAGCTTCTTTCTCATATATTGACTGTGCTGCAGTTTTTGGCCCTAAGGTTTTTGACATGTAAGCAAGTGGCCTGCCTTCTTGCATGAGTACAGCTCCTAAACCTTTCCCAGAAGCATCAGTTTCGATTGTAAAAGGTTTCTGGAAGTTGGGCAGTGCCAACACTGGGCAATGAGTCATGATCTGCTTGAGCCGGTTAAATTCTTGAGTTTGTTCTAGACCCCATTAGGAAGCATCTCTCTTAAGCATATCATGGAGTGGCCTGCAAATCTTTCCATAATCCTAAACAAACCTCTTGTAGTAACCAGTGAGTCCAAGAAATCCTCTGAGCTTAGTCACATTATCAGGTTCTGGCCAGTTGAGAACATCTTGGATTTTGCTTGGGTCAGTTGCTACTCCTTCAGCAGAGATCACATGTCCCAAGTAAGTGATTTCTGGTACAGCAAATTCACATTTGGAGAGTTTCACTGAGAGCTGATTTTCCCTTAAGATCTTGAGGGCTTCCTCCAGGTGTTCCATGTGTTCCAAGAGCGATCTACTGAAAATGAGGATGTCATCAAAGAAAATTACTATAAATTTTCTGATATGTGGCCCAAAGAGAACATTCATCAAATCCTGAAATGTTGCAGGAGCATTAGTTAATCCAAAAGGAACCACTATGTATTCATAGTGTCCCATATGTGTTTTGAAAGCAGTCTTATGGATGTCTTCGGGCGCCATTTTAATCTGATGGTATCCAGACCTCAAGTCTAGTTTGGTGAAAATAGTAGCTCCATGCAGCTCATCTATGAGATCTTCAATGACAGGCATTGGAAATTTATTCTTGATAGTAATGGAGTTCAGTTCCCTGTAATCCACACATAACCTCCATCCTCCATCTTTTTTCTGACCATGACAGCTGGAGATGAGAAAGGGCTAAGACTAGGTTGTATCTGACATTTCTCTAACATAGTCTTGATAATTTCATCCATAGCTGCTTTTTGGTAGTGGGGGACTTTGTAAGGTCTGAGATTTGGTGGGTTAGAACCAGGTTTTAAGTGGATCTTGTGGTCACATTCTCTTGATGGTGGCAGACCTTCAGATTCTGCAAAGATATCTTTGTATTTTTCCAAGAGAGGTTGCAGTTCTGCTGGTATTGAAGGAGTGGCCATTTTCTCTTCTTCCTCTTCTAGGTGTGTTTGCAAGACATATCCCATAACCCCCCTTTTGAGCATTTTTTCCAGTTTCATAGCTGAGATTAAGCATTTCTTCTTGGGAATGATATAATCATACAAGGTGATTGGGGCACCATTCTTTGTGACTACCAAAATCCTCTCAACCAGATCCAGACATATGGGGTTGTATTTGCATATCCAATCAGCCCCCAGAATAACATCATAGCTGGTCAGATCTAGTACTTTAAAAGTGCTAGAGAACGTTTTCCCTTGAATATGGAAGTTGGTTTGTGGTACTATATTTGCAGTGACCAATGTACCTCCTCCCGCTACTGTGACTTTCGTAGGGATCATAGGTTTCTGGTAGCAGTTACTGTTGGCCGCAAATGTGCTGCTCATGAAAGTGTCAGAAGAACCACTATCTACCAATGCGATAGCCTGTTTCCCATTGATCAAAATTTTGAGGGCAAAGGTGGCAGGTCCCGTTGTGCCTTCAGCTGCATGACATGACATAAACATGGCCTGTTTTGCAGGTTCTGCTACAGGAGTGGTGGGAGCAGTGTGAAATGCTTGCTCAGGAGATGGAAGATCTTGACTGCATGTTTCAGTATCACTTTCATCTTCTAGTTCTTGCAGAATGTGTAAGGTTTTACCAATTTTGCACTTATGTTGTCTAGATCAGGGCTCTCTGCAATACCAGCAAGCTTTGGAGTTTGCAGTGGGTAGATTTGGTTTCTCTTGCACTGGTTGTGTTGTAGGAACAGTATTAATGTTGCTTCTGTATTGCTGGTTGTAGTGTGGTCTTGGTCTGTAGTTAACTGAGTGTTGGGCCTTCTTTGCTCCTGCTGCTTTTTCATAAACCTTAGCATACCAGTAAGCTTCAATGATACCAGTAGGTTTATGTCCACAGACATCATGTTTAATATCTCCCTTTAATCCTCCAATGAAACAGCTCAACAGGAACTTCTCTTGCAAACATGGATGATCTCTCTTGACCAAAGCCACACATTCTTCAAAATTGTCAATATACTGAGCAACAGTGCCAGATTGCTGAATATTTTTCAAGGATTCCACAGCTTCATGAACATTTGCTTCTAAAAATCTGTCAGCTACCAGGTGACAGAATTGTTGCCATGTGACCATTTGCCATGGAACACAAATGTTCTTCAACCAATTTGATGCCCTCCCATGAAAATGTCCAGTTGCTACATTGACCCATTGATCATATGGAGTTCCAGTCATGTCAAAGAATTTCTCACAGGAAACTAGCCAGCCAATTGGATCATCCCCACTGAATAATGGTATTTCCAATCTAGGTCCTTTAAGAGTTGCATCAGCAAAATATGAAGGACCACCCAGCTGTGTAGCATGTTGGTTTCTTTGAGCATCATACAGTTGAGCTCCAGCCTGATATACTGCAGGAGGCATTTGTCCACTAGGAGTGGTATTGATGTACTGTCCAGTAATTGTGTTATATGTATGAGGAGGAACATATATGGGAGCTGATAATGGTGCATAATATCCACTGTTACCAGTAAATCCCATTGCTTGTGCTTTAATGTTGTTGCTAGCTGGAAAAGCGGTCATTCTGAATTGGGGGTGTTCAGGTAGATTAGGGTGTATACCAGAAGTGGTGTTTGTACTGTCAGTAAATATTGGAGCAACAAGTAATTCAACTGTCAGGCTAGCAGTGTGATGTTCAGGTACTGTTCTCTGAAGGTTAAACTCTTGTTGTAGGTTTCTAGTAACTGTAGGCATGCTAGGAACAGGAATAGCACCAATAGTACTTGGGATGGGTTGTGGAGGGGTTGTTGTACCTGAGTTGGGAGGTATTGTACCCATTGGTGTCACAGTTTCAGATTTGGCCGGAGTGACGTTTTCAAGGATCAATTTGAGAGTCTTGTTCAACTCCAGATTCATTTCTGCTAATTTCTGCTCCACTTTAGGCATGGTAACCATTTCAGAACGCAGTTGTTGTACTTCTGATCGCAATCCCTTCAGACCCGATAACTCCTCTCTGAATTCACATACTTCCTTCTCTAATCTGTCCATGGTGATCTGAACTTTAGCGCGCGTGTCTGCTGCCATCTTCAGATCGAGAGGGATGACACATGACAGGAAACACACGGATTCAACTGCACTGCACGCACCTCGATCTGGGACTCAACTCCTGCGAGTTCGTGGATCGACAGGAATTTTATAGCGAACCAACCTGCGGAACTCCGACGAACTCAACGCCTCCAATAGCGCACAGATCGTCGTCAGGAACAGGGATTTTACCACGAGGAGAGGGTCTCCACGTAACCTTTCTGGACTCGTCGATCTGCGCCTGAATGCTTGCCATCGCCTCGTTCGCCGCCACAATCGTTACCACCGCCGCCGCAAACAGGAAGGGACGGGATGGATTTTACGGGAGAACCCAACCCCTCGTCCTCCGCTGCTTGATCCGCCGCCCAGCGTCGCCGTTGCCGAGGAATCGACTAGCTTCTGATACCTTTGTGAGACCCAAACTAGTAGGAATTGCACGATCTATACGAATTGGGGGACGAACAGGAACAATCAAGCTTGAATTGATAGATAAGTTTGGTAGTTTCACGGGCAGAGACCCGACTCACAAGTACATGTCTAGGGTTCTA
The DNA here is from genome assembly GCA_902687465.1 of Secale cereale. Classification (NCBI taxonomy): domain Eukaryota; kingdom Viridiplantae; phylum Streptophyta; class Magnoliopsida; order Poales; family Poaceae; genus Secale; species Secale cereale. Next base: position 659,508,724 of record LR738714.1, read on the forward strand.
AGATAAAGGGGAAAATACGGAGTAGTTCAATGACGATTATAGGGAGAGGGTTCGGCTTATATGGCCGCCCAAAGGTACACGCTCGCTGTGTTGACAGAGGGCAGAGGCATCCGAGCCGTTGATCTTCATCTTGAGCGGTATGCTTCCATCTCAGCCGTTCCTTGTCCGAATCTTCTTCTTCGTCTCAGCTGTTGATATCTTCAAGTAGTTCAGTCTGGGCTCTCACTACTGGAAAACGGTCCTACGCCGACGGCCAAAACTATGCCGACGGCAGCCGTCGGCCTACTTTGAGCTATGCCGACAGCCACGTCACGGCCGTCGGCTTAGACTGGCCGTCGGGCTAGACGGAGCTACGCTGACAGCTGCCGTCGGCATATATAAGCCGTCGGCGTAGCTGCTTACACGCCGACAGCAGCCGTCGGCATATACAAGCCGTCGGCATAGTAGTGGGCCCGTTGACCGCTCCGGTGAGCACCGTTTAACGCCGTCAAATCTATGCCGACGGCCTGGACGGGCGGCCGTCGGCATATCTCCGCAAGCCACGTCACCGATCCGCGGCAACCGATATGCCGACGGCAGCTGTCAGCGTAGACGCCACGTCATCGATCCGCGGCATGCCGCATCTATGCCGACAGCAATGCCGTCGGCATAGTTTTTTTTTAAATGTAATGCTATATTACGTACTATTATATGTAAGCCGACGGTAATGTCGTCGGCATATTTTTTTCCATGCATTACTACATTAATTGCCTTGTTTTTCATGCATTACTATATTAAGTGGCATATTTTTTTTATTATTATATCTACGCCGACGGCAATGCCGTCGGCATAGCTTAAATTATATCTATGCCGACGGCAATGCCGTCGGCATAGATTTTTTTTTTTATGTTCTATTACATTAACTAATGCTTTTTATGTATTATTTCATTAATATATATGTAGTTTGTAATTATTTTTCATAGATTACATGAATATATATATATATATATATATATATATATATATATATATATATTGTATTTTTTCGAGCACGTTAATAAGGTGCCGTCATACTCTTTTGAATATAGGTGCTTATATTTTACTAAAATCCAACACAGCTATGCCGCTAGAAGTTTTGTGGCGGTTGCAAAACGCCCGGCAACCGTCTCCGGAGTGTAACCCTGTGACGTTCGCGGTGTGCTCCCGTCGCGAACGGTGCCGCCGCCGGCACCTGGAGGGCGGAAACAGCCGCACATCGGGTATATACGGAGGGGACATTGCTCCCAAGTGTTTCTATCGGATGACCTACCACAACCGGGTGGTTTTCTGGCATGTCCGAAGAGGCGGGACGCGTCTCCGGGACGTGGGCCCCCTCACGGACGGCGCCGCCGCCGGCCTGCGAAGGAAGGAAACGGACGCGTCGGGTCTACACGGAGGGGATGTAGCTGTGGGTTTGGCCCGGATGTTGCTCCCAGGTGTCCCTCTGTGCTGACCTGACACAACCGGGTGGAGAGGTCCACTGTTGAAAGCCCGTCTATGGGAAGTCAAAGGGCTAGATCTCGTGGTCAACCGCTCCAGGATTAGGCGGGACGGGGGCCCTCGGGTAGCAATGCCACCG
>LR738714.1:659511268-659566752 GCA_902687465.1 Secale cereale
GCCCGTCCACGCTTCCCCGGCCCCCTGCCTCCCTGCTCGCCCGCTGCACCGGCGCCAAAAACGCCCCTGGTGAGCTATTTTTTTCATTTTTTTCATTTTGTTACTATTTGTTATGTGCATGGATGAAATTTTGTTAGATGGATTGATGAATATTGGTTGATGGATGGATTGATGAATGTTGTTATGTTTTGTTAGTTGGATTTGTGATAGATGGATGGATTAATGAATTTTTTAGATGGAATTGTGATAGATGGATGGATGAAATTTTGTTAGATGGATGGATTGATGAATATTTGTAAGTTTCGTGTTTGCTCAAGTTAGTGTTAGGTCATGTTGTTTCATATGACATGTTATTTGTCATGTTTAGTGTTAGGTCATGATGTTCCATATGACACTTAATGAAGATTTTTTTTTTGCAATTTGAGATGTTGTTTCATGTTGGCTCATAATATAGTGTCAATGCTTTATGTGATATGTGATGAGTTAATTTTTTTTCACTCGGTCAATTTTACAGGATTTGTGGTGTTTCATCTCCGTGGAGTGATATTTGACGTTGGAGGTGTTGGTCCACGGTTGTCCCTCCTCTGACCGACTACATCCTCTACATCCGAGGGTGAGCAACAATTCCAGCACCTCATTCGCTTTTTTTCATGTCAATAGATTAAATTTTCACATCAAGTCGCGTAACCTAGGTCTCCCGTCCGAAAGGGTTGTATCGATAAATATGCATTCAATTGCATATTTATCACCAGAGCTCTTTCGGATTGTCCAGCGCTTTCCACGGACAGCCCGAGGATGTGTAGATTGGGTACGTTGTTCATGCTCTACCCCGTTCTGAGACAGGATTTCGGCGGCGCCTCCTTGTTGTTCTCCGGATGCACATTCTCTCGGCAATTTGCCGAGACGTGTATTTGGAGAACAGCGGGGAGGTGCTGCCGAAATTTCGTCTCGGAATGGGGTAGAGCATGGACAACGTACTTTTTGACTTTTTTGTATATTTTTCATTCCTTGGTCAAACGAGACAAAAATTTATATCTACATATGGGTTGACCTACATAAATTTAGAGTTGGAGGGAATCTAGTGATGAATTGGGCCCGGACAATGTTTGGGCATGTTCCTACTATTTAACCTATCACAATCAGGTGGAAGAGTCCATTGGTCAAAGGCCGTCCGGTGAAAGTCAAAAGTGTAGATCTCTGGGTTAACGGGGCTAGGTCGGTCGGGTGCCACCAAAACATCGCACCAGGTCCTCTTACATGTCTGAAAGTGTTGTGGCATGCAGAGACGTCCGTCACACGGCTCCGAGGTGTGCCCCCATGATGATTGGGAGGGGGGACGTGTGTGTCGGGTCAAGCCGAAGGGAATCTAGTGGTGAGCTAGGCCCAGTCTATGTTTGGGAATGTTCCTATATGGGCTGAACTATCACTACCAGGTGGAAAAGTCTATTGGTCAGAGGCCATGAAAGTAAAAGGCGTAGATCTCCGGGTCAACGGAGCCAGGGTTAGCTAGAAACTAACTCAAAGATGGTGCAATTTACAAGTGGTCGCTGGTCAGACATCTGTGACACACGCTCAAATTTTTACCACACTCTACAAGGGCCATATGTCGACACCGTGCCAAGTCCCGAGGATTTCAGGTATCGTATGATTTTCCGTGGATTTTTATGGCTAGGTCCGACATGTCGTCGGGGTACATTCGCCCCTCTTGATGGTGGGTTTGCTCCTCCTTTGGTTGCACTAGGCCGACGCATACTGCAAAGACATCATCTATGATTTTACAAACCACTTATGGACATCATTTCAGGTGGCCACCATGCAGATCTGCGATTTCCCGCATTGAAACCCTACGGATACAGTAAATGTCTCAAATATTCCATGCGGGCCCGAAAAATGCCAGCTCCTGGCACGTGTTATGAAATGGCCCCCTTTGAGAGCATGAGAATTTTTGTGTTCAACGGAGCAACAGACAGCACACTTCCTTCACAAACCGGACATGTTCCCTCTCGATAGTCAGATACTAACTCGAAGATGGTACAGTTTACAAGTGGCCGCTGGCCAGACTTCTGTGAAACACGCTCAAAATTTTACCACACCCTACAAGGGCCATATGACGACACTGTGCCAGGTCCCGAGGATTTCCGGCATCATATGATTTTCCATGGATTTTTACGGCTAGATCTGACATGTCGTCGAGGTACATTCGCCCCTCCCGGTGGTGGGGTTGCTCCTCCTTTCGTTGCACTAGGCCGACGCATACTGCAAAGACATCATATATGATTTTACAAACCACTAATGGACATCTTTTCATGTGGCCGCCGTGCAGATCTGCGATTTCCCGCATTGAGACCCTACGGAAGCGGTAAATGTCTCAAATATTCCAGGCGGGCCCGAAAAATTCCATGTCCTGGCACACGTCATGAAATGGCCCCCTTCTAGAGCATGAGAATTTTCGAGTTCAACGGAGCAACGGGCAGCACACTTCCTTCACAAACCGGACACGTTCCCTCTCGATAGCCAGATACTAACTCGAAGATGGTGCAGTTTACAAGTGGCCGGATCCGACATGCCGCCGTGATCCTTAGCCAGTGAGTTCCACTTATCCTCCTCTCTGGCCTATTACTACTTCTCCTGTGGTCATGCCCTTGCTTATGTATCTGATTTGGTGTTCTGGTTTGTGTAAGAACTTGGATAATGCCACTATGTTATTGAGATCCTATTGTATGTAGTTCAAGTGGTTCTAGGTTGTTTCTACTGTTGTTGGCACTATGGATATAGTTGCTGGTTTTCTTGTACTGTTAATTATGCTATTGTTATCGGTTTTGTAAAACTGTTAGGATCAAAGGCATGAATTACTAGTCTAAGGCTATACTGTTAGGATCAGGGACATCTTACTAGTAGTGCTAAATATTGCTAGAGTTCTTATAGCTCCTCTAAATAACAGGGTTCCTACTAGTGTCTAGCTACTGCACAAGTCATATGCCCCTGGTTATAGTTCAGATAGACATTGTGATGTTAGTGTTGATTTGATAACACTGCTGAGATCATTGTGATGCACTACTAGTTAATTAGTTAACTGTATATAGTTATACTAGCACTTGCCTATGCTGTTCATATATAAGTTATAGTGCCTGCTATTGCTCTGTCTTAAGTATTCTAGTACCCATGAATGACTGGTTCTCTACATTATAGCAGTTAGGATAATGGTATATAAAGGTAATTTCTGTAAATTGGTCATGGCCTACTTACTTTCTTATGTGTTAAACAACATGAACTAGTTCCTCTTCTATTGGTATTGATCATACATGCAACTGTTCTTTTGGTAGATTATAAAGGATATAGTTATTTTATTTATATAGTTACAATGCTTGTAATTGCAAAGATTATAATGTTTTCTCCTGTCTATAGTTCTTCTCTTGCCAGGTTATGGATAGTATCTCATCTACCGAATTTCCCCTCTCTCCTAAATCTGATTTGAACAGACGCTACACTTGCCTTCTCTCTTTCTCACGTAAATCTCTCACTGATAAGAACATATGTGACTTGATTTTATGCCAGCCGATGATGTCGCTCTGAGGCTCCTCTCTGGGATTTAATGCTACAGATGCTACACTTCTCATGATCCTACGATGATCTAGTCCTAGCACTTCTAGGCTATCTGAGGACATCTCCCCCAAAATCCTACCTTGGGGTGTTCTATTGCTTGTTCTTCTGGCTGTGTATCTATTTAACTTGGGACTTGCTCCATTTAGCTGTGTGGTGCTTATCTTCCTACTGAACTTTATTTCCTCACAAGAAATCACTACTTAATCATTTGGCTTTAATTTATTTTATAGAACTGCCTTTGCTGACTTGGAGTGCTTTATTTACATATTTGTTTATCTATTTTGGCCAGCTGGATTTCATGTGAAGGTTGGCCTCCTATGTTTGGGACTTTGTCAATGAGCTGGTGCTATGCTTTGGATGTTTTGTGAGCTATGACTTTCTTGCTTCTGGAATGGCTTCAGTTCTGGCCTACTCTTGCATTTGTCATGATCTGATGAAGGACTTGATCTACTACTACTGTTCTTTCCTGCTTGTGGACTACTTCCTGTATGTTTGGTCTCTTGTCCTGTCCATTTGATCCCTTAACGTTCTAGTTGTTGGTTTTATTAGTTTCTATTGCAAACTCTCTGATTACGGGTTTTTGGACCAGTTCCAGTGATCCTAGGTGCCAGCTCAAACAGCATTGCATTTCCCTAAGGTCCCTAAGGGAAATGAAACATTTAAATCATCACCAAATTTCTTTTTCCTCTATTGTTTGTTTTGCAAGTTCTATTCCATAAGAGGATCAGATGATCAAGATGAAGATCTAACAAGCTTACTTTTATTTTATTTTCTTCTTACCTCTTTGATCCAATGTAAATCATAAGAACTTTGTATCTGTATTTATATCAATAAAACTTATTATTTTTTATTCAGATTGTGTAAATTACAATTTCACTTTATAACCGCATTGTTTAGATGATGATTATGATCTTACAACTTTGGGGGCTATGATCTTGTTTATGACGATGATGATGATGTGTAGATGATGATGATGATGACGATGTTGTGTACATGTGCCCAGGGCGTGCCACGTCGCAGGGCTATGCCATAGATGCTATGCCGATGGCTTTGCCGTAGGCATAGCGCTGTCATAGATTCTGCTTTGAAATGCTGTCAAATGAATTGAAAAAGAAAAAACAGGAAAAAAAACTATGCCTACAACAAAGCTGTCGGCATAGATGAGCCCAGAACTTCCCAGTACGCGCCACGTGGCAGGCTATGCCTACAGCAAAGCCGTCGGCATAGTTTTCATCTATGCCTACGGCTTTGCCGTCGGCATAGCTGCGCTACCAGGAGGCACCACGGGACGACACGTGGCAGGGATATGCCGACGGCCAAGCCGTCGGCATAGTTTTCACCTATGCCGACGGCTTGGCCGTCGGCATATCTCTGCCACGTGTCGTCCCGTGTTTCGTCGCCGCTTTTGACGGCGCCATCCGTTGCCGTCAGGCGAAAAACGATGCCGACGGCTAAACTATGCCGACAGCCGACTAACGGCCGTCGGCATAGGCCCCTATGCCGACGGCTAAACTACGCCGACGGTCTGACAAACTACGCTGACGTGATCTACGCTGACGGCCCTATGCCGACGGCTGCCGTCGGCATAGATCTATGCCGACGGCAAAAGACCTATGCCGACGGCCCCTGGCTGTAGGCATAGCCCTCGAGTCCCGTAGTGTCTGGTCCTGACAGCTTGAGAAGGAAAAGGAATGGACCCAAGTCCGTACCTCGGAGGAGCCGACGGCCCAGGAAGGGCAGCGCCGGCCGGGGACGGGAGAGCTGGGAGGAAACGGCGGTGATTAAGGGGGGTGGATTGGGCGGAGAAACCTCCGCGGTGAGGTCGACAGCGAAACCCTCGCCTCCTTCGTGGCTTCGCAGTAGGACGCATCAGCAGGGCTTTGGGCCCGACTCGGCGATGCGGCCCATATTCGATCGAAGGGTGGGGGACCCACTGCCGACCAGGCCTAATGTAAATAGTTAGGGTGTGTTTGGATTGTCGTTTCCTTACAAATACAACTGTGTAAAAAATACAGACCTCGGACGGTCGTTTTGTTTCCCGCTGGAAACTGTTCAGAGGCCAGTAAAATACAACTGTAAATTATACACCCCGGTATTGAAATACACCGATCCCAAGCACGGCCTTAGACTCGTTTATGAACAAATTGCCTCTTCTTTCGATTTTTTTCTTCTTGAAAAATAACCTCAGAAAAAACTGCCTGGATAATTGTTACGAGTATAAAAAACGCAGTATAAATATATTTTTGGTCGACCATAATAACTTTAATATATTGACACTCGTGATAGAAAAATAATGGTATCAAGATTTTTTTTATTAAGAATTAGAGGAAATCTGATAGGGCAACTACATGTAGAGTTCATGCATTAGATGCATCTCCTAGGTACCAAATTAGTCGCCCCGTGTTGACGGATTCGACTGCTCTCGCCGCACCTAACTTGTGAGATGGTTTTGTTCGAGGTAATTAGAGAGAGACAGAAAGAATGAGAATTTGGAGTTTTTGAGATATAATATGATATGTTTGGTTGGAGTGAACTCATTTACATAGAACACTTGGATGGAGAGTGGATTCATGGATCCCAAAAATTAAAACAATTCAAAAATCACATTTAGAAGTTTCTTTTCTTCTCTAAAAATTACATGTGTACATAGGGATGTTGGCTACAAGTTTGTACATTTTCACAATGAAAATACGTTTATGATGTGAGCTACACAAATAAAAATTATTTTTCACACATTCCAATGTAGTACGTGTGTATTTTTTTTCAGAAATTTGGAACTTTAAAATTTCAGTTTTTTTTTTACTTTTGAGCACCATGAAGCTTGAGCTCCATTAGCAATTTTCAACTTGGATCCTACTTGTCAAAACGAGTGTTCTTTTCCTCAACCGTTCCGCTCTAAACACCATGGGAGGTGATCTTCGGGTGCAACGTGCCGCCACCTCCCCTTCGATAGTGTCGCCCCTCCTATTCCTCCTCCACTGGAACTTCCTGTGTGGGAGTGCAAGGAGGTCACGCTCCACCTGATGGAGTATAACTTTCCCGATTTGGAGCTTCTAGGTGGGTTTGCTTTGTTCGTCGTTTTGACACCTTCGACTATGGCGGCAGCGACGGTTAGGTGTTATAATGAACTAGCAGAATGCCCGTGCGTTGCTACGGGCTATGCATATATAAATTAATCGAACAAATGATTAAGGTTGTCTGTAAGGTCAAGGCTCATTTGTTCTTAAAGGTCCGGACGTGTTCGGACATCAAACAAACGCTTAGTAGGCTCTTCAAAATTCAACTGTATGGACAGTCCGGGCTCCCCCAAATTTAGGCTATATATGGGGAAGAAATGCAGTTGTTCGGGCTATCCCCCATGTTATCTCCAACACATGGGTCCAACACAAAAAACCCACCCCACAATGTATCGCCCCCTTTTTCTCTCGGACCCTCCCTTTCTCACTGGGTTTCCCGCCTTAGTGGGACATTTCTCGCTGGAGCCTCCTTTAAAATCAAAGGACACCCACCTCACCTTCATCATGCATTGCAACAAAGATGACATTTTTCATATTTATTGTTTAATAAAGTGGATTAAACTAACACATACTATTGACATAAAATAATAAATAACTATAGAGATCGGTCTCAAAGGTCCATTCAACTTCGCAAATGAACATTGACATGGGAGGTTAGTGGCAACCTGGAAGTATCTGCGGTGGCATCTCAGGGACATGTCCCCGTAAGCGATACCAGTTGAGTGCAAAAGGCGTGTTGGAGTTGTGGACGTCGGGTTGGCGGCCGTTGAACATGGACCTTGTGTTGTGTGATTGCAACTATTGCAGGCATACGGAATGCTTGTCTTCACCATCGCGGGAGAGTGCCTCATGACTTCTTTCCGACAGTGATGGAAGGGCAGCTTCTTTGGCTGAGTGAATCCCCCAGCCTGTATGCACGTGCAATGCATGTCTTAATAGAATTTAGAATTTGAATACACATCTTGCGATTTCAATTCACATATAGCTACTTGTGTTGCAATCCTAAATGTGCAATAATCTAGACAGATCAAATGCTGATGGGCTGTACTTGTTTCCAAACATAATTAAATATCTAATAAAATGCTGATGAGATGTACTTGTTTCCAAACATAATTAAATATATGTGTTGTAAGCATTCAAGCATTGCAAAATAGTACAAGTAGGATCTGAAGGCATTAGGATTTACAACAAAATGGACAGAGGTGCTACATAAATATATATTTTCTCTTTCTATAACCATGATCAATATAACCTGAATAAATAGTATTGTTCCAAATAATATTAGTATTAGCTTACTTATAAGTACTACCATAGCCTTGACAACCCATAACTCATGGATGAATCCATTAGCGACACTCTATTCCCTGTATTCATGCCATTCGCCAGCAACGCTGGTGCACTTTAGCTGCAATATCTTTCCGATTCCTGGAAAGAGTTTGAGATACCAATCCCCAAACCAGTTGAGTGCAAAAGGCGTGTTGGAGTTGTGGACGTCGGGTTGGCGGCCGTTGAACATGGACCTTGTGTTGTGTGGTTGCAACTATTGCAGGTATACGGAATGCTTGTCTTCACCATCGCGGGAGAGTGCCTCATGACTTCTTTCCGACAGTGATGGAAGAGCAGCTTCTTTGGCTGAGTGAATCCCCCAGCCTGTATGCACGTGCAATGCATGTCTTAATAGAATTTAGAATTTGAATACACATCTTGCGATTTCAATTCACATGTAGCTACTTGTGTTGCAATCCTAAATGTGCAATAATCTAGACAGATCAAATGCTGATGGGCTGTACTTGTTTCCAAACATAATTAAATATCTAATAAAATGCTGATGAGATGTACTTGTTTCCAAACATAATTAAATATCTGTGTTGTAAGCATTCAAGCATTGCAAAATAGTACAAGTAGGATCTGAAGGCATTAGGATTTACAACAAAATGGACAGAGGTGCTACATAAATATATATTTTCTCTTTCTATAACCATGATCAATATAACCTGAATAAATAGAATTGTTCCAAATAATATTAGTATTAGCTTACTTATAAGTACTACCATAGCCTTGACAACCCATAGCTCATGGATGAATCCATTAGCGACACTCTATTCCCTGTATTCATGCCATTCGCCAGCAACGCTGGTGCACTTTAGATGCAATATCTTTTCGATTCCTGGAAAGAGTTTGAGATACCAATCCCCCTTTGCGAATAAAGTTACTCATAACAGAGGAGGAAGTACAATTTACCTACTTTGACGATATACTTGAGAAATGATGTACAGGGGGAGCTTATTATAAGCTTTATGGTGCCAGCAAAATAACTCAAAACAGAGGAGGAAGATGGGGATTTGCATTAGCAAAATGTAAAACCTATGGCGTCGTGCAGCAGCAGCTGTCAAGGAGATTCGAAAGATGCACATTCGGTCCATGGTGATGGTGCTTTTTAGATGTTAAAGATCTGAAACAGCCACCAAGATCAAGTTCATCTTAAAAACAGATTGAAGCATATGTATGTACCTATCTAGAAGAGACGACACCAATTCGAACCCAGCCAAGCAATCGAAGGACCCGAGGCATTGGAATCCCGCCACTCACCCTGCACAACGTTGTGCACCATGACGTGTTGACGTGCTACCTCGTGCCACATTCCCGCCTCGGCATCATGCTACCTCGAGTCCTCCACGACAACTCCCATGTGTGGCACGGATCTAACCACCATGGTATATAAAATATTCTCTATAGAAACATTGCAGACAGGCGCTTAATTCTCCCTGTCACTAATTCTCTATTTGAATCTCTCATGTTATACTATTATAGTCTCACTAATATGTAGATAAGAAAAGTAATGCTAATCAAACCTTGAAAATTTATGTATGGATAAAAGGAGGCAGGGGATATATCAAACACTCATTCATGTAATAAAAATCACAGGAATCTACTCACATCCTTGGTGTTCAAATGAATATATTGCGGAGAGAGTACATGTTATAAGCCTTGAAGAAATCTGCGAGATCAGATTGAATTTCCCAGTGCCTTGTTTGGATTGGAAAGGAGGTCACATGAAGATGCAGCTTAGCTAATGTTTGATTATCTGTTAGTAGTGTGGCCTACTGACTCAACACATCTTGCCATGATCGTCCTATTCTCTACAAACATAGATGCCAATGCTTGTAGCAGGTTGCACAGAGTTCTTCTTCTTTCAATTTGTGCGTACTTAGAACAGTCAAGGCAACCTACATAGAATACTGGTATAGCCTTTGCAACACTCTTCACACCACTCTGTTTCTGTGGAAAGATTTGGTCTGCTTGAGAAGAACTCGCCAGGGCATCAAGCTGTTTGTTCTCTACAAATATAGATTTCAATGCTTTAGCTACTCACATATTTCTTTCAAAAAAGATAAACTTTATCAACTGAAGAGGAAAGTGAATCCTGCAAATCCACGAAATGGTCATATTAATTTGTAACAATTTCCTAAAAAATGCTAAATGTTTTTGGACCTTTTCATCATGCTAGTATGGACTTACTTTCTTAGGACTATCAACTCTGTAGTTAACAGGCCATGAACATTCCATCTCTGAATTTCCTAGACAGTAGACTCCATAGGACACGCTTGTTTACTTCCAGTCCACAAGATAAGATGTGACATGGAATTGGTGCACATATCAAGCCATAGCATGATTTTAGTTAAATCAAAGACAATATAATTGTGCCTCGCCTGAAGAAGCCTCTCTAGTAGGGATACTCATCATAGATGCCGCCACATAGCCACAGCTCACAAAATCAAATGCCGCAAGATGGAAAAAGTATGGATTAGTAATTATTTCTCAAGCATGGTGTTATACCGCATCACATGACACATTTTCAAGTGCAATTTGGCACAGCTGTGTGACACTACTTAAACTGAAATCGTGAGAAAATGCCACAAAAGTATAACTTTTACACCACACATACGTGAATCATCTCAATTTTTTACATTTACACCATGGCTCGACTAAAAAAGTTCTTAATCTGGGCACCACTTGTATGAAATTTTTCCTTTTCATTGAGCTAACCATGACATATTTGACTGAACTTGATGTCTGCAAGTAGAAACAAAGTGCATATAGAATTTAACCTTTCTATTTGCACAAATAAAGATAGCACGTGTCTATGCATTTGATAAGCGGAGGGGTGACCCTGGAGCACCACGGTTGCAGCACAACATGTCACTGCACAAATGGAGTAGTGGTGTTCCTCACTACCTCGTTCATGCTTCTGTATGACCAGGTAGTGAGGAAGAGTAGAAGGCTGGAATACCTCGACCATCAGTACCATCTCCTCTATAATCCATCAGCCTACTGGATCTGCGTTCCCACCGTAGTTCCCCAGCCGCTGGCGAACGGGAACTGTTGCGGCCGTTGTGCTGCTGATCGGCGGCTGCCTGGTGGCCCCTGCGTCTGCTCCTTCCAACACCAGGTGTCGGGCCGCGGCAACGATGAAGTGGGGCAGGCGGTGGTGAAAATGCCGGCGGGATCTGCGGCGGGCGGGTCTCACGCGGGGATCCGACAGCGATGAGGTGCTCGATGGACGTATTGCAGATCTCGAGGCGGCAAGGGTCCCGCGTCGTCGTGCTGAGCACAGGCATGGCTGTTCGTGGGCAGCATCGGCTGGGGAGGTGCGCGGCCAGGCCTGACCCGCGGTGCCGCGTGAGCGAGGAGGCGTGGTGCTTGGTCAGCAGCGGGCATGTGTGCACGGCGCCATGTGTGCTTGCTGGGCGGCGCCGGCGGCGTGGTGCGTGCAAGGATAGTGATGAGGGTAGTTGTGAGATGACGGAAGAGAGGGATGGCGGGCGAGATGCGATCCGTTCGGCACGTCCCACGTCCCAAAATCACGGAACAATATGCTCACGTCCCTTAATCCTCTTCTACCACTGAATCCGAAAAACCATCCCGGTGAATCCTCTGGTCAATTACTAGTGGAGATAATAATAATGACATAGTGTGCAGAATTAATGATTTGTTATTGAGGAACATCTCATTTTCTTTTGGAAGGTTATCGATGAAAATATTATGTCTATATTTTAGGAAGGTAATCTCAAATATATGGTGCGAGTTATGAATTCTTAATTACCTATTTATTTAAGTGATTGGAATGAATCAAAACCTGCCAAAGTAAGCATGAAACGAGATATCTCCTTCAATGAGATTTGGGTTTTTAATGGAAAGGAGAAAAACCAGTTGGTGAGGGTGGTGGGAGGTGACGAATAAAAACCGGACGAAAATAAACCATACCAGGCTACCAACTCCTCCATTAGGAGTAGAGATATATTGACCAAGTTTGGTGTTATAGATGTAGGTATGCTTTTATATAGTCTTGGTCAAATATACAGGAGCTTGACTTACAATAAATCTAGCCCGCAAAAAAAAAAGACTTACAATAAATCTAGAAATTCATTTATTTTAAACGAAGGGAGCGTATGCCACATCTAATCTTTTTCAACCGGGTATAACCCCTTTTCATTACTTGCATAACGGAAATACATCAGTTCAGTTTGGCACCCAGAAAACCTAGAAAGGGGAAAGCGAGTTCAACGCACCACTGAGAAACCCACGGTAAACACCCGTCATCGGGCAGTTCACCATGGGGCGAAAACCCAGTGACACGAGACTCTCCACAATTCTCTCTTTAAATACCCATTCTCTCAAGTTGCCAACGCGCCTGCAGTTCACGTTTCTGAAAGAAGTTTTTTTTGTTACTTATTGGAAAACATAAGTTTTTTTTTTTTGAAATTAGGAAGTTAGAGGTTTGTTGCTCTAGTTGGGCCCAGTTAACGGGACGAGACTTGCCTGCTCCCCGCGCGTGCGCTCATTGATGCTCCTGGGTACGTGGCTTGATTTGATTGGAACAAAATAAGGCCCAGCCTCACTCTTTTAAAATCAAGGGGGAAATGATTAGATTAGAATGAAAAGAAGGAAAAAAAACAGCCGTAGGATGAAGTGAGAGCATGGATAGAAGCATTGGCGAGGGAGCAGGCAAGCCGAATCCCATTTAACGAAAGAAAAGTGAACTATATTACCCTTTTTTCACGGTTTGTTTTTTTGAAAGGGAAACGTTTCCCGACGGACAACCCCTTGCTCGCTAGCCTTTTTACGCAGAAGCGAATGGACCAGGTGTGTTTATGGGCCTCAAGTGAGATATCCCTTTTCTTATCTCTCTCACACAACTTTTTTTTCTCTGCTTTTTTCTTCTTCCTCTTGCCTTTTGCTTCTTTGCCTCCTTACGCAACCCAGCCATCCCTTGCTCCTTTCATCATTCACGGACAAAGATACAACCGATGAGTCCCGGTGCTGCAACCTTCGTCGCCTTTTGCTACAATTGGTGACCGGAATTGCTGCAATCATTCATGTCGATAGCGACAATGACAGTTTTTGCTTCAACCGTCATCGGTATTTGCTACTACCGGCGATTGGAATTGCTTCAAACCATTCATGTTGATGTCACGACCTGCGACCCGCGATAACGACGACGACGATTTTGCTTCAACCTTTGTCAGTTTTTGTTACGGGGGACGATGAGAATTGCTACAAGTATTTCATGTTGATGATATGAACCACGACGGCGGCAACAATGATTTTGCTTCAACCTTCCTGGACTTTTGCTATGACTGGCGATGAGAATTGCTACAACCGTTCATGTTTACAATACGACCCATGACGGCGACGGCGACATTTTTGTTGCAACCATCACTGAATATATCTTGCTACAACCGGCGAAGGAAAGTGCTACAGCCGGCAAGGGCGGGAGTTGCAACTGGCACAGGCGGTGGTACAACCGGTGGCCAGCGAGCTGCATCCAACGGCGACTGGATGAAGACGATCTCTGACCCCTCAAAAGGTGGGCTACAACCGGCATGCGTAGGAGCTGGAACCTGCAAATAGGGGGCTGCATACAACATTTGGGAAGCTATAAGCGGGGCAGATGTTGTTTCTACGAGCAACGGCGGTGAGCATGTGGGGCGGCGAGGTATTGAGCGTGGGCGAGCGAGGGAACGCAGTGCTGCAAGCGCGGGGGGAGGGGTGTGGCGTTGCTGCGTCTTCGTGAGCCACGACGATGAGCACAGGAGGCGGCGTGTTGTGCAGCGAGCATGAAGGAAACAGGCAAACGATGAAGATGGGCTTGCGTATGGGATAAGGATAAGATATGAATGGTTAGGTTAATTATAGGCTAATCCAACATACCGGGTGCGACCGGCCAAAATTCGGCCAGCACGCCGGCGCCTATCGTTCCCCTTTTTGAAAACCCCCACGACTGCTCGTCCACCCCTCAGAGCATCTCCAGCCGCGCCCCCAACAGGCCCCCCAGGTCACTTTTTCGGCGCCGGCGCCGAAAAAACGGCCCAGTCGCGCCCCCAGGACGCCGAAAATTGCCGGTTCGGCCCTTTTTCCGCCCGGCGGTCACAGGCTGAACCCGGCGCGCTGGGGAGCAGTTGGGGACTCCGGTGCAAGGGAAAAGCGTGCCTGGCCCACACCGTCAGGGGAAAAGTCAAGGTTTCCTTCCCCGACTCGCCTCCCACCCCTCGCGCCCTCGGCCACCACTAGCTATATCCCGGCGCCGCCCGCCGCCCTACTCCGCTAGATAGCCATTCCCCGCCGGAAAATAGCAGCGCTTCGCCGTGACAGCCCCTCCAACATCAGCTGGGCGTTTCCGGCCGCGGAGGCGCGGTTTAGCGGCGGGTATACGCCCACCGAGCGCAAGGTGTTCGGCCATTTGCCTGCCTCGACGATGGACTCGGATGACGAGGGAGCGCTCGTCGCGCTGCTGGAGGAGGAAGCCGAGGCCGACGTCCAGGAAGAAGAGCATCTCATGGTGCTCGCCGCCCTCGCCCAGCTGCTGGCGAGCAATGAAAAGCCGCGGCGAGGTGGCTCGGCGCCTTGGCGGGTCAAAGCAAAGAACCGGCATCGTCTTGAAGGCTACTGCATGCTCTACTCCGACTACTTCGTCGATGCTCCACTTAATGGCGAGAAAACATTTCGGCGCCATTATCGGATGAGCCGAAAGCTCTTCCTCAGGATTGTGAATTCCATCCGGGAGTTTGACAACTACTTCAAGTGCAAGATGGATTGCATCGGCGCTCTTGGATTCACCTCCATCCAGAAGTGCACGCCAGCGATGAGGATGCTTGCATATGGAGCTCCCGGTGATTCACTCGACGACTATGAGCGCATGGCCGAGTCCACCAGCATAGAGTGTTTCTACAAGTTCTGTCGGGCAGTGGTGGCAGTGTTTGGACCACAATACTTGAGAACACCCAATGCGGAAGACACTGCTTGGATCCTAGCACAGAATGCAGCAAGAGGATTTTCTAGGATGCTTGGAAGCATCGACTGCATGCATTGGAAATGGAAGAATTGCCCATTTGGTTGGCATGGGATGTACAAAGGCGGTTGCAGTGTGGTGCTTGAGGCGGTGGCCACACAGGACCTCTGGATTTGGCACTCCTTCTTTGGTATGCCAGGAACTCACAATGACATCAACGTGCTGCAGTGCTTTCCTGTCTTTGCCAAGCTTGTTGAAGGTCATTCTCCTCCGATGAACTTCGAGATCAATGGGCGGCACTACAACAAGGGTACTATCTAGCTGACGGCATCTATTCGAGATGATCGACATTTGTGAAGACGATCTCAAACCCTGTGATAGAAGGCAAGAACGCCTGGTTTGCGAAACTTGAAGAGGCTTGCAGGAAGGATGTCGAGCGGGAATTTGGTGTGCTCCAATCTCGATTTGCTGTTGTTCGGTACCCCGCTCAAACCTGGTCCAAAGATCAAATATGGGAGATTATGACTTGCTGTGTTATCTTGCACAACATGATCATCGAGAGCGAGCAAGAAAACCCAGTGTTTGACACTGAACCATACTACAGGCAGGGTCCTCTAGCCGAAGTTGATCACCAAGTACCGACAAGTTGGACTGCCTATCACAGTATGCGTCAGGAGATCCGAGACCCACAGGTGCATCATCAACTGCAGAAAGATCTGATTGAGCACCTATGGAGGCTCAAGGGGGACGCCGTGTGATGCAATATGAGTTTTTATTTGTTGAACTATATAATATTGAACTATTTGTTGTTGTATTATTTTGTTGAAGTATTTAATTTTTCTGTGATGAAATATGTGATAAGAAATAATTGTGTTGATAATTAAACGCTGAGACACGGCGAAACCACGCCGAATATGGGCCTATTCTCGCCCATATGGGCCCTTTATTCGTCGAAATGAGGCTGTAAAGTGGACCAATTTCGATGTCTTGGGGCGACGACTGGGCGCGAAACCGGCCTCAGCGCCGATTGTATCGCCGGCTCGCGCCCCGGGGGGCGATTTTTACGAATCCTGGGGGCCAATGGCCGGAGATGCTCTCACAATCACAATACAGAGCCGTGGGAGAGCCAAGGTGCCGCTCCTTCTCTCCGGCGATCGCCGGCGACGCCTCGCCCCGCCCGACCTGTACCTGGGAAGCGCGGCGCTGCGCGTGGCCATTGTCCCTCATGCGGAAAGATCGCGCGGAGCGGCCTCTTAAACCACCTCGTTTCGCGCCTCGAGCAACTGCTTCCGATCGACGCGGCTGGCGCTCGTGGAATCCTCTCCGGCCAAAACTCGTGCCAACGGACGCCAGAGCACGTCCCTATCGATCCACGGCAACGACGGCACGCACGACGACGGCCTGCTCGTCTCGGTTGCCTCCATCTGCACGCGGGGATCGGGCGCCCTGCAGGTGTTCGGTGAATTGCCCCGCTGGGGAGTTCGAGTCGCTGGCGTCCGATGGTCGGCCCCGCGTTCAAGGTATGTTTCTTCTCGATCAGTGATTACCAATTATCAGGATTGCACAATACTTGAGATTGTACCTAGTGACACAGTATGTTTCAGTAGTAACAAATGCTTCAGTATCCGGAATACGAATGCAGTTGCAATTCATGCACTTCCCATTCAAGTTCTTATGAGTCAGAGTGCATATAGGATCTGGAAAACGCCACCTACCACGCACGTTCATTGGATTATGACACACACACACACACACACACACCCGCGCGCGCCCAGTGCTCCAATTGGGATGCATGTTATTTATCCGATGACATCAACTATACTAGGAATCTGTAAACAGGGAGTGCTAGCTAGAGCAGAGAGATTGGACAAAGCTAAGCTGATTACAGATCTACAGCCAGGGAGAAATAGGTAGATGATCAATCGCCCCAAATTTTGGATTACTTTCTGGACTGCCCTCACGTTAGTGGAGCTACACCATAGAGCGCACTGATAACGAATTATGTTCGACTGGAGGATTCCCGTTGCTGCTCTGTTGCGTCATTGCAACATGCTGAAAGCTTGCAGATGTGCCTTGGGTCTTATGACAAACGGTACATGATAGTATCATATGGATTGCAAAGTAGCTCAGCACGGCAATGATGAGCGCGACCACAATCATAGACGTCTTCCACCCCCTGTTGGAGCCGGCTGCATAGGCCACCAGGAGAGCAAACAGATCCAGTCTGATCGTCCGGTTCATCACCTTCAGCGACCAGTTCTTCCATTCTTCTTCCCTCTCGTCTGGCAGCCAGTGCGGCAGCAACATGATGATGACAACGATGGAAGCCACAAAGGAAATGGAGTTGCTGTAGAAGAAGACAAGGTACCGGGGCCTCATGTTGTTGTGCATCACCGGGTCACCCGCCTCGTACCCGTTCCCACTGCTCTGCCATGCTCCGCCGGGTGGTTCCAGGCCGGCCTGGTAGGCTACGCTCGCCACCAAGATACCTAGCAGCATCAGGTATTTGCGCCTCGCGTGGTTCTTCCTTTTTTCCTTCTTTACTTTTTCTTCTTCCTCCTGTTCGTTGGGTATGGATGGCACAGCAGCTGCCGGGATGCCATTTCTATTTTCTTCTTCATTGTCCCCCTGTCCAGTCGGAGCAGCTACTGAGATGCCATTTCTGTTTTCTTCTTCTTCGTCCTCCTGTCCAGTGGGTCTGGATGGCGTAGCAGCTGCTGCGTCAATTTTGTAAGGCTCCCTCAACAAAAATACTAGCAGCAGTCCGGCTGCAACGAGGAGGACCACGACCACCAACACGAAAATGTAGATGGATGTCTTGAAGTGTTGCGTACTTCCGGCGGCGTACGCCCCCATCAAACAAAGCAAACCCACCGCCGTACAAACAGATAGCGCATTGCTTTGTATTGCTGGCCTGTACAAATTGGGGTTCACCAGGAGGAGGATGAGGGCGATGGACAACATGAAGCTCACCGAGTTGCAATAGAAGAAGGCATGGTAGCGGCGTGGGTAGTTGTACAAGAGGACCGGGTCACCGGCATGGTGGCCGAGCTTGTCGTCCTGGAGCAGGAAGCCGCCAGGAGGGGTGAGGCCGGCTTGGTAGGTGATGGTCGCGGTCAAGATCGCGAAGAGGAGCAACCGTTTGCGCTTCTTCTCCAGCAGCTGATCTTCTTGGTCGTTGTTGTTCTGGTCCCTGTGATCCAGCGTGAAGAAGACAACATGGATCACCACATAGATCAAGACAGCCCCTGCCAAAGCCATGGCGTAAATGGAGGTGTTCACGTTCCGGCAGCTCCCAGCGGCATATGCACCGATGAGGCCAAACAGGTCGAGTATCATGGCTGCCTCCAGCACATGGTGCTTGACCAGCTTCTCCATCTGGACCAAGATGATGACCACCAATGAGGCCACAAACGCAACCGAGTTGCAGTAGTAGAAGGCCTTGTACCTCCTAGCGTTTGTCGCGAGGAGGATGGGGTCGCCAGCCATGTGCCCGTCACCGTTGTCCTGCCAAACGCCACCCGGCGGGTCCAACCCCGCTGTGTAGGTGATGGTGGCAGCAAGAGTGGCGAGCAGTAGAACAAGAGAGCGAGCCTTGTCCAGAGCCTCCCTACCAATGCATTAATACATTGCAGAGAAAGAAGAAACATAGTTCAGTTTAGTTGCAGAGAAATAAAGAAGAAAGCAGTGTAACTGCCAACAGAGGAAAAGAAGAGGATTTCAGTTGGTTCCATACCTAGCATCATTATTCTGCTGATTTTCATCATTTTGTTGGGCTGGACTGAAACAACAAGGAAATAATTTTGACGCTGAACTGCAGAAGCCATGGAGGAGGCTGTATGCTGGACTGAAACAATAAGACAGTAATTTTAACGCTGACCTGCAGAAGAGATGGAGGAGAATGTATGCCACAACGGCGCCGACGAGGGAGACCACGTAGACTGTGGTGTCAGTTTTCCTGCAGCTGCCAGCGGCGTATGCGCCGATGAGGCCAACAAGCGCAACAAAGATGCACACATAGAGCATGTGAAACCGAGCCGTCTTGTCACGGAGCTTCTTTCCATCGATGATGAGCAGCATGGCGATGAGCAGGGACGCCACGAACGCCGTGGTGTTGAAGAGTAAAAACACGGTCAGGCGCTGGCCGTGTTGGTCCCTGAGAATCGCGTCGCCTGGGTGGTGCCGGCCCCCGGTGCTGTCCCAGAAGCCACCGGGCGTGCTCAGTCCGGCGACGTATGTGATGCTCACCGCGAACGTGGCGAGAAGCATCAGGACCTTGCAGAGCCGTTCTTCGGTTTTCAGCGCCTTTTCTTTGACCTTGCGGTCAGGGGTGGTAATGGCGCTGACCCCGTTGTTGGTTTCAGAGCTGGGAATGGCGCCGCTGGAGCTAGAGCCGGAGTTCTTGTTTGGACAATACCGGTCCAGCAACTTGAGAACCACGATGTAGGCGAAGACAGCGGCCACCAGAACCGCGGTGTAGACGATGGAAATCCTATCCCGGCAGGTTCCAGCGCCGTAGGCGCCCACGAGGCTGAGCAGGTCCAGCACCATGATGACCCGCAGCGGCTTGATGACCTGAACGGCGTCCTTCTTCCTCTTCTCCTTCTCCTTGTCGTGCCGGACGGCGAGGATGAGGATGAGCACGATGACCACGAGCGAGGCGGCGAAGGCGGTGGCGTTGCAGTAGAAGAAGGCGATGTAGCGGTGGTAGTGGGTGTCACGGATGATCGGGTCGCCGGCGGGTTGGCCGTCGTAGGCGGCCTGCCAGACGCCTCCCGGTGGGTTGAAGCCCGCGGCGTATGTCACGTTGACCACCAGGGTGGCCAGCAGCAGGAGGTACTTCCGCAGGGTGTACTCCCATGGCTGCGCTGGCGTTATTGCCGGCTCTGTAGACGAAGGCTGGGAGTTGCCGGGCGTTATTGCCGACTCCTGAGGCGCAGGCTGGACAGGTGGCTTTGGCGGCTGGGCGGGTTGATCCATTACCGGCTGCACTCTCAGAGCAGGTGTACTTCCTTGTGATGCTGCAGAATGGATAATGGCAGCCATAGAAGAGTGAGGAAGATAGCTGCGTGATTATATAACAACTTGCCTGGGCGCATCATCGTCGTCGGAGTCTCTCGTCGTCGGGAGGGAGGAAGAGGAAGGTGCCCTGCATATTCAAAGTCCGACGGAGGGAAGTCAAAGTCGTCGGAGAAGGAAAGCAGCAATCAACTCTTCTCCGGTCACATAAACTAGGAAAGCAAATTCTGGTTTCTAAAGATAAACATTCGTGAGGGACACACATTTTTGGATGCATATGTGTGTTTTTTGGATGCATGTGTGTGATTTTCTTTGTTCTTTACTGCTTCTTTTCGGAGTGGTTTAGCTACTTGGCATATTGGGCTAGAGATATTTTTACCAGGCTCTCATAATTTTCTCCATCCAGTCCAAGTCATCGGTCAGGCGGTGTGTGTGCGTTCTTGTGTGGGTTGCCAGGTCACCCTGTGTGTCTTGTTTTTGCGGGCGTGTTGTAACGGTTTTCGCTCGGTTTTCCGTTAATTAACCGGACTATTCTCTTCGACCTTTTTAATGAATCGGACCCTAAGGGACCGTGTTTCAAAAAAAACGTCATCGGTCAGGCGGTGCCGGTTTGGGCCAATTATCAAAAATGGCCAAGCCACTAGTAGCTGCTAGAAGACACAAGTGATGTATTCGGAAGGGTGTACGGACGCATGCAGTAGCTTTCATCGTTTTATTCTTAGCTTAATTAACGAGCCAGACTACATTCTCTACGTGCTAAACGACAGCGCCTACTATGAGTAGCACTTTCACTGAAGAAGATTATTAATGGATTATAGTGGCGAGTAGTAGCTGTTAAGGGACAGGCAAATCAGGGAATTAACATATTGTCAATGTTTGAGTCTTGCATTTTCGCTACTTTAATTGGTAAGCAGTGTCAAATCATTTTGCAACTTGGAATGGTTCTTTTGAAGTGTTAACCAACTGTATTCCATTGGTGATCATACAAGGGGAAGAAACATGACGAAGAGATGCGTCCGTTCATGGGGACGTGGAAAGCATCGGAACGGTTGCCATACAGCCAACCGCACGAGGCTCTTTACAAGGAAAGATTATCCTTTACTTACAAGATTACATAAAACCTAACACTCTTCCTAATCATTGCTTGTCCTCACGACCGATCATCTTTGGAATCGTCTCCGAAACCCTGTGGGAATAATTAAGGTGCAGAATGGAGAGTCTTTAATTATTGTGAGGCTGCAGAATGAAGAATGTCAGCCATAGAAGAGTCAGCAAGATGAGCTGCCTGGTTATACTAGTAAACATGCACGTGCACGCACGTCTCAACAAATACAAATATTAATAACCATTGTATTTTTGGATGTTCTATATAACTAAAATTTTAAATACTCCCATCGTTTTTAAATATTTGTCTTTCTAGACATTTTAAATAGATTACAATATAAGGATGTATGTAGACATATTTTAGAATGTAGATTAACTCATTTTACTTCGTATGTAGCCATTTGTTGAAATATCAAAATATCTAAATAGAAAATTATTTGGGAACGGAGGGAGTAATTTTTAACTGCATTAACAAACAATTGAGCGCACAATATTGAAGCAGTACTATGTAAAATACATCACACACACTAAAATGTTAGAAATATTTTTCAATAAAAAATATTTGTTTGACCCAGATGCTCCAATAACATAGATCTATTCAAGACCAAGAAGAATAGTGATTAACGCTAATGTTGTCATCGTTCTAATCACAACGTTCATTTGAAAGATTTGATGGTTATACAGAAAACAAACAAGTATAACTTGGTTCTTTATCAGAACCAGAAATGTTGCTTACAAAGGTGATGACAATTGTCATTGATAAATGGGTAGGGACTATCAACAAAGCACCAAAATTTGGTTGATTACCGGCAAAGCTGAAAGTTCACTCAATTTACAGCAGGGGGCTCTTGTAGCGCTATTTGCTCAGACTATGTGGTGGAAGTACAAACATATGAAGCTACAGAGCAAAAGAAATCTCAACAGTAAACCTCTCTTCGAAACACATGATCATAGGCCTCATTGTAGTAGAAAAAGCAATGGAGCAGAAGTTCTGACTGCAGGGTAGGTGTCCTGAATGTAGTAGCCCAGGGGAGAGCTACATACATATGGGAGGAACTATTATTGATAAGAATTCTTACCACCCATGGATTCCATAGCACCTAAAATTCTGGAGTGCATAAAAAAAGTATTAGTTAGAAATAATGGAGTACATAACATATTGCAAGCTTAAAAATCAAGTATATCTTCCCATGATCCCCCTTTCACCAGTGGAGTATAATGAAAAGGGAACTAATTTTATATGTTCTTTATTAACATTATTTACCTCTGCTTATTTGTCAGTTATGTTCTAAGAGTCGTCCACCTTAGGGTCTTGCTTCTTCATCTTCCTCCACACGTATATTTGGTGATAAGCTCTATCTTCTCCAGCTTGTTCTTTTTCAGGACCTTCCCCTTACCCCTTCTCAGGATCATCTCTTGTGGTATCCCTGGAATCAGTATGCAACACTGATAAATTTAGGCTAATGTAAATATATATATATATATGTGTTACTTAACTGCTTGTACAGAAAAAAGAATAAGACATAGTTTGTAGAACATGCCATGTATATTTTTATGGTTCAGAAGAAGACACTCTGCTACCATTATCATTTATCAATGTCTACATCTTCTTTTCTCTCACAAACCCATACGCAACAAAGTAAGCACACTAACACCAAAGATATTTATGTAAAAAGAGTTATCAGCACAAAAAGTCCACTATAAACCGAACCGAGCACAACCTAGTAATTCATAACAGCAGGTGAACATCTAAAGTTTTATCAAGATATCTCAATATAGTAGCCAAGGGGGCCTTTTCCGTCTAAAAATTTCGTGAAGCATGTCGAGCTTCCTAACAGTAATAATCAGTAAACAAAGCCATTTAGATTTGTCGCTGAACAAGCAGACATAGCATGTGATACCCACACACAGAAAATGTATGTACTTGGAATTTCCATCACTATCTCATACATTGTCTGCATTGAAGGGATCTATACTTCATCTAATCAAATCAGACTAAAATCTAATGGTAAATAGTAAACTCTTACTTGCTAACGTTAGTTGATGCTACCGGTGGGTTCAAGCATCAAGTGCTATGATGGCAGTTTCTGAGCTCAACTTCCCAACACGGTCAATGCCAAAGGAGCAAGCATCGAGTTGCCCACTGTTACAATTTATATGGAAAAATATACCGAGATGCAAGCCTAACCAAGCAACCTTTTCCCAGAGTGTGTCCATCTCCTGAGTTGAACAATGATTCACACCATCTGATTATAATGAAAAGAGGCTCCCGATGTTTTAATCAACACGTTGGAGCTCGGGCCTTCACACTTTTAATGGCAATTTTAAGATCCTCGGGAGTGGGGGAAGGTGTAACCTCAGTGACAGGACATGCGGAATTGTTACTTTCTCTGTAACCCCAAGTTTTGATTCCCACTAACACATTCCCAAAAAAAACTTGCAAAAGACACCAGCCGTGATGTACCAACTTCTGAAATGTCTCCTTAATCCTTTCAAGAGCTTCCAATGAAGTAGGAGCAACAGCCCCAGCATCCCTTAGTGCCCTATTCTTAGCTTGTGCAGATTCCAACTCACCACCATCTCACCCTGTTATACCAAAAATAAATAAACCACATCTATGCATATTTGTTCAGCTCACCGGAACTCAGGAAAATTTGTTTACAACTTACAGCATGGCCAAAGTGGACTGATTTCAACAGACGTGCACACGTCATACTAACCCAAGCAACAACAGGTTTCTGAACCTTTCCTTGTTTCAAGGATTCGAGAAGCAAATACTCATCACTTCCTCCAATCTCCCCAAGAACAACCATCATTTTAACCTAAAGCCAACAAATGAGGTCAAACTAAATTATCTGGACTCAATCAAACTAAAGTATCTTAAAAGGTCCATGTAACTGAACTAATTAATCAAAAAGCAACCTAGTGGGCGTTACCTCAAACAGATTGTGTGCACCGTAATGCAGGATCAGCAGAAACCGAACATGTGCATGTCTGGTGTGGAGGGGCTTCCGCTGATGTGTGGCCTTGACCGTCTTCTTCCTCCTCTCTGGCGCACGGATATCCTTTCTCATTACCCCACGGCCGCTTGATGATCATACCATGTGCGCTGACAATTTATGGATCCTGAGGAAGGAAAAAATCACAACAGTAGGTACTAAAATTCACAAGAAAATACTTACTCAAGCAAGGTACAAGCCCGATGTAAGTAACAACCACTGGCGGAGCCTCTTGGAGGCCAAACTGGGTCGTGACCCCCCCTTGCCAAAGTGCATTTTACTTTCAACTACGTATACGTTCTGACCCATCCCATGACGTGTGTGGATAGCTAGCTCGATTGATTTTCTTATACGTGTAGTTCCCAGTACGTGAAGCTCTCTCGGCCAAAATTCTCCACAGCTTGCCTCCGTGCTTCCGTTTATGGTGATTTGATTTATATCCTTTGAATTCCACAATCCTGTTTTCCCCTTCTCGGTTTGGACTGCTAACCGCCGCACGGCTGCCGGTCCAACTGCTTGCTGCTGCACAGAACGTCTCATGCTGTTGCACGCCACTGCTACCACCTATGCGGCGAGCCGACCACTGTCGATGAGCCGGGCTGCCCCATGTTTTCATGTATATTTTGCTTTCATTTTGACATTTGGCCCCCTCTTGATTCTTTGTGACGCTCCGCCACTGGTAACAACACAGTGAATAAATTAGATATGCTTGCATGTATCACAGTATGAGGATCATTCTCAAAATCCCAAGCGATCTAGATTTATTTTAACTTCAAGATGAAAAATAAAAGATGTCACACATTAGATTTACTGGCCTACAATGTAACTAAGAATCTGAAGACTCCAATTAGCAACTTGACAAGCAATTAGATGAAGATAATACTCAAGCTGCTAAAACAAAAATGCCAGGCACTAAACAAATCGAGGTTGAACCAACACTGCCGCAGTATGAGGCCGGCGCAGTGACGCAGGTCTCGTGCCCGCCCACTCAGATCCCCTCTATGGCGGACCTCTCCGCCTCCATGCCCTTGCGCTGCACCTGGATGCACTCACGGCGGTACTGCTCCTCATCGGTGAGTGCCGGGTAGAGCACCGAGAGCACTCCCCGCGCCCACACCGGCACCGGAGACGGTTGAGGTGGCTGCCTCCTTCGAGCCGAGCGCCTGGAAGCGTGAGGCCGTGGCGGGCGTGCGGGAGAGGAGGCGGAGGTGGATGAGGCGGAGCGGGGCGAGGTAGAGAGAGGGAGATGGCGATCGCCCTTCCTGCCCTCCGCCGCGCTCTTGTCGTGTGGGATGGGGGAAGATGAAATAGGGGAGAGATGGCCTGCATCGCGTGGGGCGGCGGCGGTGAACAGACAGGCGACGGGGCCGTGGGGAGAGGTGTGCGGGTGAGGGGAGGGGGCAGTTTTTTTGAGAGAAAGAGGTGGAGAGATAAAAGGAAACCCCTCCCGTTGTTAAGGGGATCGTGTGAGGGAGATCCCTGACTAATTAAGTTCCGCAAAATCAGGGAGGGCCGCGCGAATTAGAGGGACGCGGAGGGCGGACGATCGGCAGACCAGCGCGTCTGCTTGGCAGAACATTTGATCTCAGACGTCGATTTAAGTTGTAGCCTATTGATGCAATATGGACAGTAGGATGTGCTTAAATAGATTTGATCGAATGGTTCTGGTTATCATGTGTACAATTTGTTGTGTGGCTTTAGATGAGTTCATGTTTGCTCTTTTAATAGTAGTATAGAAAAACGACTTGCCTGGCGCGGCGTCGTCGGGAGGGAGGAAGAGGAAGGTGCTCTGCATATTCAAAGTTCGATGGTCGGAAGTCAAAAGTCGTCGGAGAAGGGAAGCAGCAATCAACTCTTCTCCGGTCACATTCACTAGGAAAGCAATTCTAGTTAATAAAGAAAAGCATTTGGAAACATTCGTGAGGGGCACACATTTTTGGATGCATGTGTGTGTTTTTTCGGCCGGGGCATGCTTCTCTTTGTTCTTTACTGCTCTCTTTTCTTTGCGGTCACTTTACTGCTAAGTATCTTGGGTACTTGGCAGTATTTTGCTAGAGATGTATTTTTTTTTACTATACTCAGTTATTTGTCAAATAGAATGAAAAAAAAAAGTATCGAATCGTGGAGTTCTGATTTCTCTCAAAATTTTGACCTCTGAAAACATCGTAATCACACATGCACACTTCTGAATAACCTCACGAAAAAAAAATCATATTTCTCATCTTATTCCAAGAGAGTGTGCATGAACGCGCGCAAGACAGAGAGAGTGAGAAGTGGGGGGAGGGGGATCGAGAGGAAGAAGCCTTATGACTGACCATATTCAAACGCCTTTTCGTTGTGTGAGCATTGAGTCCATCGTCGGCAAATGATGTCATGTGAAAATAAAGGACATTGACTTTTTTTTAAAGTGTGTGTTATTTTATCTCTCATTGAAACGTACTGGCTTTTTTGCTTTTTTTTAGGGAAGTCTTTTTTGCTAATAAGTATAGAAGTATAGGTACATATTTTTATTTGACGGCATAAACAACATTTTTTTTCCTATTTACAGAAAACCAACGGGCCGCACCGTATCGATCCGGTTAAGCCAACCCGAGCCTGCTCGCTCGGCCCATCCCACCACTCGACACAGCCGCGCAAGAGGCCGTAGGCGCCGTTCCTTTCGCGGCGATCGCCGGCGACGGCCCACCCCGACCTGTACCCGGGCAGCGCAACGCTGCTCCTGGCCCTCCGCTTGCCCGTGTCGTTCGTGCGGAAGATCGCAGGGGCGGGTTCGGAGCTGGATTCGCGCGCTCGTTTGAATCTCAGCGCCATCGACTCGTCGGCTCCAGCAGCTGCTTCCGATCGAGGCGACCCACGCTCGTGGAATTCTCTGATGCTTCACGGTAACCACGCTACTCACGACGGCGGCCTGCTCGGCTCAGTTGCCTGCTGCTTCTGCGTTCGGGGTCGGGCGCCCTGCAGGTGTTCGGTGAATTGCCATGCTAGGGAGATCGCGCCGTTAAAGTTGGGCCACGGATCCAGGGTATGTTTCTTCTCGACCTCACCAGTGATTGCTATTAGGATCACACAATGCTTCAGACTGTAACTAGTGACATGCTAAAGCATGTTTCAGTTGCAACAAATGCTTCACTTTCCTGAATACAAATGCAATGGCACTTCATGCACTTCCCATTCAAGTTCTTATGAGATAGTAGAAAGTACACATACAGTCAGGAAAATGTCACCTACCATACATATCCATTGGGTTAAGATACAGACAGAGCGGGCCAGTGAATCGACAAACAATGTTAGCATGCTCCAATTGGGATTCAGGTTTGTCCGATTATCTGATTACACCAACTAGCCTAGGAATCTAAAGACAGGGAAGCTCTTCAATGAAGCCCTTGAGCAAGGAGACGCAGCTAGCTAGAGTAGGGCGTGCTGATTAGAGATCTACACTTCAAAGCTCAGATGAGCAATCGCCCTCACATAGTAGAGCTACACTACAGAGCTGCTTCGGCGCCTCTCACGGCGACAAACAGTACATGCCAGTACCGTATGTATTGCAAAGTAGCCCAGCACTGCAATGATGAGCGCGACCACAATCACGGACGTCTTCCACCCCCTGTTGGACCCGGCTGCATAGGCCACTAGGAGAGCAAACAGATCCAGCCGGATCGTCCAGTTCATCACCCTCAGCGACCATTTCTCCCATTCTCCTTCTTTCTTCTTTGGCAGCCATTGCGGTAGCAACATGATGATGACAACGATGGAAGCCACAAAGGAAATTGAGTTGCTGTAGAAGAAGGCGAGGTACCGGGGCCTCCTGTTGTCGTGCATCACCGGGTTGCCCGCCTCGTGCATGTTGTCGTTGTTCTGCCACGCCCCGCCGGGCGGTTCCAGGCCGGCCTGGTAGGCTACGCTCGCCACCAAGATGCCTAAGAGCATCAGGTACTTGCGCCTCGCATGCTTCTTCGCTTCTTCTTCATCCTCATTCTTTTCTTCTACCTCCTTCTTCCTTTCTTCTTCGTTCTCTTCTCTGGGTTGCGCAACTACCGCATTGTTGTGCTTTCTCTTCAGCAAAAATACCAGCAGCAGTCCGGCTACAACGAGCAGGACCACAGCTACCAACACGAAAATGTAGGGGCGTGTTTGGTTTGTCGGCTCGCACCTGCATCGCACGACGCATGCATAATCTGGCCTGTTTGGTGTCCTGTGTGGCCTCCTCAGCCTGGCCCAACTGATGCAAACAGAGGCCCATCAGCCAAGCTGAGAGGAACGCAGGAATCGGGCGTTCCAGCGATGCAGCCTCGTGCCTGCACCCGCACTTCCACTTAAAACGAAGCGGTACACGGGATAGGCCCTGATATTTACCAGAATTACTTCAAAAGTGCCACCGCAACTCTCTTTCCTCTCCTCTCAGATCAGATCGAGGACCCAAACCAATCGTCGCCGCCGCCGCCGTCGGGAGCTCCTTCTTGTGCCAACGGTCTGGACTACCTCGTCCGTAACTGGTCAGAGCTCCCTCGTTCGTCTCAACCCCGCCACCCTAGCTCCCTCTTTCGCCGTCGCTCTGAGCTCCATAGTCCGTTGCGACTCCACTGGACGTCCATGCCCCTCTGCCCGCCGGCGCCTGGATGCGTGTACTTCTCAAGGCCTGCATCGGAAGGGGAGGCGTGCCTGCGACGGCTCGGCCGGACCGTCCCTGGTCGCGGCGGCGTCATGGCCTCATGGGGCGCTGGTGGTGCAGGAGCTGGCCGATTTCTCATACAGGCTTCCAAACGGCATCTCACATTGACCTGTCCCTCAACATGCACACAACCAAACATACATCTCAACCCATTTTTGCATTAGCTTAGCCAGGCTAGACTCACCCAGGATGGTGGATGCGATGCAGCGTGAGGCTATGCATGGAACCAAACACGCCCTAGATGGATGTCTTGCGGTGTTGCGTGCTTCCGGCGGCGTAGGCCCCCATCAAACAAAACAAGCCCACCGCCGTGCAAACGGACAGGGCATTGCTTCGTATGGCTGGCCTGTACAGATTGGGGTTCACCAGGAGGATGATGAGGGCGATGGACAGCATGAAGCTCGCTGAGTTGCAGTAGAAGAAGACATGGTAACGGACTGGGTAGTTGTGCAAGAGGATCGGGTCACCGGCGTGGTGCCCGAGCGTGTCGTCCTGGAGAAGGAACCCGCCAGGAGGGGTGAGGCCGGCTTGGTAGGTGATGGTTGCGGCCAAGATCGCGAACAGGAGCAACCGTTTGCGCCTCTTCTCCAGCAACTCATCTTCTTGATCGTCGTTTTTCTTGTCCTTGTGGTCCAGCTCCAGCGTGAAAAAGACAATATGGATCACCACATAGACCAGGGCGGCGCCTGCCAAAGCCATGACGTAAATGGAGGAATTCACGTCCCGACAGCTCCCAGCGGCATACGCGCCGATGAGGCCAAACAGGTCGAGTATCATGGCTGCCTCCAGCACGTGGTGCTTGATGAGCCTCTCCGTCTGGACCAGGACTATGACCACCAAGGATGCCACGAACGCAACCGAGTTGCAGTAGTAGAAGGCCCTGTACCTCCTAATGTTCATTGTGATTAGAATCGGGTCACCGGCCATGTACCCATCGCCCTTGTCCTGCCAAACGCCACCTGGCGGGTCCAGACCCGCTGTGTAGGTGATGGTGGCGGCAAGAGTAGCGAGCAGTAGAACAAGAGAGCGAGCCTTGTCCAGACCCTTTCTAGCACTGCGGCGAAACAAGAAACAGAGTTCAGTTCAGTCGCGGAGAAAGAAGAAACAGAGCTCAGTTCAGTTGCGGACAATGAAGAAGCAGAGTTCAGTTCAGTTGCAGAGTAACTGCAAACAGTACCTGATATTAGCATTAGTCTGCTGCTGATGAAGTGCATCGGCTTGCTGCGTTGGACTGGAACGACAAGACTTTAAAGTGTAGAAAGCATAGAGTAGGATGTATGCCATTGCCAGAATGCCGCCGGCCAGGGAGACCACGTAGATGGTGGTTTTTGTCTCCCTGCAGCTGCCGGATGTGTAAGCGCCGACGAGGCTGACTAGCGCGACGACGATGAACCCGTAGAGCACGAGCGACCGAGCCTTCTTCTCGCGGAGCTTCTTGCCGTCGATGATGAGCAGCATGATGATGAGCAGGGACGCCACGAACGCCATGGTGTTGCAGAGTAAAAACGCCGTCAGGCGGTGGCGGTGGCGGTCCTTGAGGATTGCATCGCCCGGGCGGTAGCTGCTCCCGGTGGTGTCCCAGAAGCCACCCGGCGTGCTCAGCCCGGCACCGCGAACGTCGCCAGGAGCATCAGGACCTTGCGGAGCCGTTCATCGGCTTTCAGCTTCTTCAGGGCCTCGCGTTCGCGGTCCTCTTTTTCTTTGACATTGGGGTCAGAGTCGCGGATGGGGGAGGGAATCGTGACGGCGTCGGAGTCGGGATCAGGAGTGGACATCACGCCGTCGGAGTTGGAGTTGCGGTTGGGGGCGGAGGACATTGTGCCGCCGCAGCCGGAGCCGGGGCCGGATTTGTTGTCTGGGCACCTCCAGTCCATCATCTTGAGAACGGCGACGTACAGGAAGACGGCTGCCACCAGCACCGCGGAGTAGACGATGGAGATCTTGTCCTGGCAGGTGCCGGCGCCGTACGCACCCATGAGGCTGAGCAGGTCCAGCACCATGACCAGTCGGAGGGGCACGACGACCCAGCGGCTGTCCTTCCCCTTCTTGTCGTGGCGGACGGCGAGGATGAGGATGAGGACAATGACCACAAGCGATGCGGCGAAGGCGGTGGCGTTGCAGTAGAAGAAGGCGAGGTAGCGGCGGTAGTGGGTTCCGCGGATGATGGGGTCGCCGGCGGCGGTCTGCCAGACGCCACCCGGCGGGCGGAAGCCGGCGGCGTACGTGACGGTGACCACCAGGGCGGCCAGCAGCAGGAGGTACTTCCGCAGGCTGTACTCCCATGGCTGCACCGGCGGCTTTGCCGGCTGGCCGGTGTGATCCATGGGCGCTGCCGGCTGCACCTGCACGGCGGAGACGCCACCACACTCCATTCTCTCAGCCAACGGCTGTGTGGTTCCCTTGCTGTTGTTAATTATTGTGATTGTGATGCAGACTGGCCAATGGTTTGGTGGTGATTATATAACGACTTGACTTGGCGCGTGCGCGTCGTCCGGAGGAAGGTGCCCAGCCTGAGCCTCTGCGCCCTGCACTGCGACTCCCGCATGCGGACCGACGGACGTCAGCGGTCCTACCTCGCAGAAAGTGAAGCAAAGCAACCAAGTCTTCTCCGGTCAAATAAAGAAAGCTATTCTGGCCTAGCTTTTTAAGATGAAGTCGACGGGAAACATCGTGATGAGCATACGCGTTTGCGTTTTTGGATTATTTCGTGTAAATTATCGTTGGACATATGATTCTCTTTGTTTCTATATACTACGACAGCCTTCCTAGGTGTTAAGTAGTTGGATGTTTTCTCCGTACGTGTGTTCTTTGGATCCTCCATCTCTTTCCTGCTTATATTATAGGAGGGTATATATAAAACCAGGTCTTTCTCTTTTCTTCTTCTTAATCATTGTGATGCAGAATGGCGAATGCCACGGCAGCAACAGGTGAAAAATCTAGAGTAGAGTGGTGCGATTGTATACTACAGTATATGAAAAAGACTTGGCCCGGCGCGAGTCGTCGGGACAAGCTGCTGGGCCTCTATCATAAAAAGTACAGTACTGTATGACAGAGCCGTCGAGGAAGGGAAGAAGCAATAACCCAACGAGCAAGTCTTCCTCCAGTCAACTAGTGGCGCCGTTGTTGAATGCTGGTTTTATATCTAGGAAAAAACCATTTGCATCCGACAGAGCCGGCTGTGACGTGATGTGTGGTCATGGTGAGAACGTCAGTGCAATTCGTCATGAAACTACGTGGCAAATTTTCGTGTGTTGACCCTTTTCTGAAAGTTATTTGAGATCTGACCCCAGTTTAAAAAAAAATCGGGATCTGACCCTTTTACTACCGCCAGAGTCTATGGCGGTAGGATTGCATAACCTACCGCCAGAGTCTCTAACGGTTGGACTTACTGGCAACGTCGCGTCCGTTTAATAAAACAAGACCCTACCGCCGTAGTCCTTGGCGGTAGGCAATGCAACCTACCGTCAAGGTATTTGGCGGTATGGGCCTCTAGACAGATTCCACACGCCCTGTCAATCTGGATAATCTACAGTAGCCTAGTAACCTACTCCCTTCGTTCCAAAATATTTGTCTTTCTAAATATTTTAACATGTGACTATATACGAAGCAAAATGAGTGAATTTACACCATAAAATATGTATACATA
This sequence comes from Secale cereale, assembly GCA_902687465.1. Classification (NCBI taxonomy): domain Eukaryota; kingdom Viridiplantae; phylum Streptophyta; class Magnoliopsida; order Poales; family Poaceae; genus Secale; species Secale cereale. The sequence continues at coordinate 659,543,616 of LR738714.1, forward strand.
CATTCGTATCTTGTAGTCCATTTAAAAGGTCTGTAAAGACAGATATTTGGGAATGGAGGGAGTAGAAGTTAGTCACTGGACATGCACGAGAGAGCGCGCACATGAGAGAGACAGCATATAAAATTCCACTGGCTGTTGTGTGCTTGCGCTCCCATGCATGCACATGCACAGAGCCCTCAATGCATGCAGCACATCCATACATCTATCTCCATGCATGACCACATCGTTCAAGGCATGCAACTCATTCATTCACCCATCCCATACATGCACCATCTGTCTTAGTTTAGTATTTTAAAGCAGCACACTTTTTGGAGCTTTAGAGCCAGTTCTTTTTCTAGTTTTTTGCCATATTATAATAAACTGATCCCTACCAAGCTTATTCTAGATGTCCAACCAAAAAATTCATTTTAGAAGCCTACTAATAAAGTCTTAACTACTAGGCTTCTAAATAAATAAATTTGGTTGGGCTTCTAGAATAAGCTGGTTAGGGGGCAATTTATTTTAGTTTATTCTAAAAGCCACCAAAAGAACTGGCCCTTAGCGGCCATGGGCTTTGACATTTCATTAGGTCCCTACAGCCAAGCACCCTGGCGGTAGGGTATATTGGGCTACCGCCAAGGACTCTGGCGGTAGGGTGTTTTCCACGTTAGGTGTCCGTTACGGCGCAGTTAAAGCCTACCGTCAGAGATTATGGTGGTAGGCAATTAAACCTTACCGCCAGAGACACTGGCGGTAAGAAAAAAGGTCAGATCCCGAAATTTTTACGAACTAGGGTCAGATCTCGAATAACTTTCAAAAAAGGGTCAAAACATGAAATTTAGCGAAACTGCGTCGAGTGAGCATCCTATGCACACAATCTTACTCGACCGGTCGATCAATCTAAAAGAAAGAACACAGTTCGAGCCTGTTGTCATACTTTCATGTGGCACTAGGCCCGCTGAGGCCATCCGTTAGCCCGTAATTTGCTCCGGTATCTTTTCACGGATAGGTTAGTCTACAGACTTTAATGACGAAGACCGTCACCTAATGCTATCCGCATACACTGTAAACAACTTTACAACTAAATGGACGAAATTCATGCAAATACGATAGATTATCATATAAACCGGACGGGATTCAAGCAAACACAACGGATTTTCATTACATTTTAAACATTTAGAAAAAAAATGTTCAACCATAAACATATCCTTCGGTGGCGGCCGTCGCCACTTTCTTTTTATTCCCATGAGTAACCATGTCCTTCATCTGCCGTCTCTCGATAAACGGCGGCAGGTTCAAGACCTATGAAGTGAAGGTGCGGTCTACCGCGAGGAAGAGTACAACATGTGAGATAGACCGGCCCATTTGGGACACAATGCCATGCAACCGAGTTGCAGTAGAAGAAGGCCTTGTATCGCCTAGCATTGGTCGTGAGAAGGCTTGGGTCACCGGCCATGTGCCCGTTGTTGTTGTCCTGCCAAAGGCTACCCGGCGGGTCCAACCCCGATGTGTAGGTGATGGCGGCGACAAGAGTAGCCAACAGTAGAACAAGAGAGCGAGCGTTGTCCAGAGCCTTCCTACCACAGCGGAGAAGAAGAAACAGAGAGTTCAGTCCAGTTTGTGAAACTGTAAACAGAGAAAACATACTTCAATTGTGGCATAGGACTAGGAGAGAAAAAAACAGAGAGTTCAGCTGCAAACAGAGGAAAGGAAAAAGAGGACATGTATGATCATCTACCAACTGAAATTTTGCTTACCACTAAGATGTATATATTGAATATTTACTCTGTTAGATCCAATCCATGATAAAATACTTCAATCTCATACAAATAGGGCTGGTGCGTGCCAGGGGATTGACAAACACCATGAAGCCCGAATAAACTTTAGGGCTTATAAAACATAGCTTACATATTTTCATTACATTGATGGTTAACATAAATCTCAAAATACCAAGAAAGTAAGAAGTTTAGTCTACATCCATGCTTTGCTTTGGCTTGACATGTTTAATAATAAATGTTAGGAGAGCATGCTACTGCCCCACGGCCGCATGCATAGCCATGTCACAAAATTTGCTATATGTACTACTATCCATTGTATGTTTGTGCCATTAATCGATATAGAGTCCGCGAATATTGTCTTTGGAGGCCGAGCTCCATGGAGCTCGGTTTTGAAAAAAAAAATCTAACTTCTTCATATTTTCTACGTTTCAAAATTTTTTGAAAAAAGCGCAGATATACATGAAGGCATGACACACATGTGTGTAAATTATCAGGGCAAAATACATTGAAATGAAGGCCGTGTAAAAAAGACAAATCCGGGGCTTTTTAACACATGATACTATTCATGCTCCAAGGCCATGAATTTGTCTTTTTTGCACAGGTTGCATAACGTCCTTGTTTACTTCCACACAAAAAATCAGTTTTTTTTTTAAACCGAAAGGTTTGAATTTTGATTTTGTTTCTCTCAAAAAGAAGGTCCTCCATGGAGAGGCGGAGAGCAGTGGCGGAGCTAGGGGGGGACTGGCAGGGGCCATGGCTCCCCCCATGACCAAGAAAGTGTAGTATAATACCCGTATTTTCCTTTAGACTTCAAGAAATTTTGAGAAGATTACTAATACTTGGCCCCTCCTATCAGCACTAACAGGCATTTGGCCCCCCTAATTGATTTTTCCTGGCTCCGCCGCTGGCGGAGAGCCAAACGTTGTTCTGGTAGAGTCCGTTCTTATATAAAACTAATAAGTGTGCACGTATCATAGAGTTATAAAATAGAGAGAACATTAGATCACATGAAAGGAAGCGGTGGCATAAGGGTGTGTTTGGTAGGGTGTATGGAGAGTGCATGAGAGCAAAAGTTCCCTTCTCGACCCACTTTTGGGTGTTTGGTAGAGTGTATGGAGGGTGCATGAGCCCACACAAGCTTAACACAAATACACTAGGTGCATGCATGAAGAGAGCATGCATGAAGAGGGGTGTTGAGATGAGCATGCATGGAGAGTGAACAACTATGTTGAGTTGAGAATGCAACCAAACACGGGGTGTGTTTGGTAGGATGTATGAAGGGTGCATGAGAGCAAAAGTTCCCTTCTCGACCCACTTTTGGGTGTTTGGTAGAGTGTATGGAGGGTGCATGAGCCCACACAAGCTTAACATAAATACACTAGGTGCATGCATGAAGAGAGCATGCATGAAGAGGGATGTTGAGATGAGCATGCATGGAGAGTGAACAACTATGCTCAGTTGAGAATGCAACCAAACACACCAAGTGTCGAGGGAGGAGGATTGATTAACATACGTATATATAAAATTGTATCAAAGAAACAGGCAAGTCCATCCAAAATCAGTGTGCATATCGAATAAAATATTACATATGTAGTTTTTGCCTAAGCCTCGTGATGCTGAAATTAAAAGGAATATTTAGCTTTTAAAATTAGCGCCGACGATGCAAGTATGTGATAATTCCCTTGTTCGATCAATCGATATTCGAGTTTTTAGGTTTAGAACAGAAATAGAAAGAATAGCAAAACAGTACATGCGAAGGCATATGACGCTGAGCACGACTGCACAAGAAGATGTGCTCGTACTTGCGTGGCCGTGTAACGCTGCAGGCCCACGTCGTCGTCGTTCCTCGGGACGAGAAGATCATGAGAGTCAAACCAAGAGTCGAGCTGTCAAAGACGACGAACAGTCAAACAAATGAACGAAAAGAAGGAAGTGGCGGAAATCAAGGAACGGTCGGAATTAATGCTAGGGTCTGATCAATCCTGTGATCCGAACAAACAGGGAAACGAGAGATTCGGTTTCCACGTTTGTCTCTGCCTACATGCGAACATGAGCCATGCATTTTCTTTTTTCCTTCTATGTATGCAGTACACGAGGTTGAGTTTCAAAAAAAAATTTGATGGCGAAGATCATGATAATTATTGCTAATTGATATTTTTCTTATATGTATGCAGTACACCAGGCTGGGTTTAGAAAAATGATAGCGTAGATCATGCTAATTATTGCTAATTGATATGATAAAAATAGGCCCATGTTGGAGCAAGATCGTGCTCATTATTGCGTAATTACAATGGCGTAGATCGTGGTAATTATTGCTAATTGATTATGGTAAATGATGTGATACAATATTGAGGCAATCCGGTTCATTGAGAGATGGCAGATGTATGATTAAGATGCAATGTTTCTGTCATAATTCGATTGTTTAATAGTAGTGGAGATGGAGATGGGGAGGGACAGTTTTTTTTGCTCCATTTTGGATTAACTAATGACGATGAAAGAAGATGAACTACTACCGCCCAGGTTGCCGGTTCCCACGGTTTGTTTCTGAATGCCACTGTCCACGCGAGACGCAGCAGTATGGGAGGCGAGTCAGGAGCCAAGGTGCCGCTCCTTCTCTCAGGGGATCGCCGGCGACCGCCCGCCCCGACCTGCACCTGGGCAGCGCAGCACTGCGCCTGGCCTTCTGCCCATAGTACAGAAGATCTCAAGCAGCGACTGACGCTAAACCAGCTGGATTCGCGCCGCACCTGCATTCACGCCTCAAGCAAGTAAGCAACTGCTTCCGATCGAGGCGACCCACGCTCGAGGAATCCTCTCCGACCAAACTGGCTCCAGCCTCTGATGCTAGCATACGTATCTGTCGACCCACGGCAACGGCGGCCTGCTAAGCTCAGATGCCATCTGCATGCGGGGATCGGGCGCCCTTCAGGTGTTCGGTGAAATGCCCCACCAGGGAGATTGCGCCGCTGGCGTCCGATAGCCCCCTGGATTCAAGGTATTTTCCCTCTCCATCAGTGATTACTAATAGGATTGCACAATACTTCAGACTGTACCCAGTGACATACGTACGTTTCATCAGTAGTAACAAATGCTTCAGTTGCCGGAATACAAATGTCATGCAATTCATGCACGTCCCATTCAAGTTCTTATCAGACAGGGAGATGCACATAGGGTCAGGAAAGCGTCACCTAGCATGCATATTCATTCGATTAAGATGCACACACTTGCTCAGTAAGTCGACAAACAATGTAATCATGCTCGGAGTGGATGCAGGTTATTCATCCGACTACATCAACTAGAGTAGGAATCAAGAAAGAGGGAAGCATTTTGGTGAAGCCCTTGGGCAAGGAAGCAGACCAAGCTAGAGCTGGGTAAGCTGATTAGAGATCTAGAGACAGAAATAAATCACAGGTAAGATGAGCAATTGCCCTCGTATAGTAGAGCTACACTTCAGGGTTGCTTTGGGTCTTCTCACGGCCGCGAACAATACATGACAACATCATATGGATTGCAAAGTAGCCCAGCACAGCGATGATGAGCGTGCCGACATAAACCGATGTTTTCCACCCCCTGCTTGAGCCAGCTGCATAGGCCACTAGGAGAGCAAACAAATCAAGTCGGATCGTCCAGTTCATCACCCTCAGCGACCATTTCTCCCACTCTCCTTTCCCCTTTGGCAGCCATTGCGGTAGCAACATGATGATGACAACGATAGAAGACATAAAGGAAATGGAGTTGCTATAGAAGAAGGCAAGGTACCGGGGCCTCCTGTTGTCATGCATCACCGGGTTGCCCGCCTCGTACCCGTCATCGTTGCTCTGCCACGCTCCGCCCGGCGGTTTCAGGCCTGCCTGGTAGGCTACACTTGCCACCAGGATGCCTAGTAGCATCAGGTACTTGCGCCTCGCGTGCTTCTTCCTTTCGTTCTTCTTTTCTTCTACCTCCTCCATTTCTTTTTCCTTTTCTTCTGCCTCCTTCTTCCTTTCTTCTTTATCCTCATTATTTTCTTCTCTCTCCCCCTTCCTTTCTTCTTTATCTCCGTTATTTTCTTCTACATCCTTCCTTTCTTCTTTGTTCTGATCTGTGAGTTGCACTTTTTTTGAATCGCTGTCATTTCTCTTCCGCAAAAATACCAGCAGCAGTACGACTGCAACGACGAGGACCACAGCCACCAACATGAAGATGTAGATGGATGTCTTGAGGTGTTGCGTGCTTCCGGCGGCGTAGGCTCCCATCAAACAAAACAAGCCCACCACCGTACAAACAGATAGCGCATTGCTTCGTATGGCTGGCTTGTACAGATTATGGTTCACCAGGAGGATGATGAGGGCGATGGACAGCATGAAGCTCACCGAATTGCAGTAGAAGAACGCGTTGTAGCGGCCCGGGTAGTTGTACAAGAGGACCGGGTCGCCAGCATGGTGCCCGAGCTGGTCGTCCTGGAGCAAGAAGCCGCCAGGAGGGGTGAGGCCGGCTTGGTAGGTGATGGTCGCGGCCAAGATCGCAAAGAGGAGCAACCGTTTGCGCCTCTTCTCCAGCGACCGATCTTCTTCGTTGTTGTTTGTCTCGCCCTCGTCATCCAGTGTGAAGAAGACGACATGGATCACCACATAGACCAGGACAGCACCTGCCAAGGCCATGGCATAAATGGAGGTGCTCACGTCCCGGCAGCTCCCGGCGGCATACGCGCCAATGAGGCCAAACAGGTCAAGTATCATGGCTGCCTCCAGCACGTGGTGCCTGACCAGATTCTCCTCCTGGACCAGGACGATGGCCACCAAGGAGGTCACGAACGCAACCGAGTTGCAGTAGAAGAAGGCCTTGTACCTCCTAGCATTGGTCGTGAGGAGGATGGGGTCGCCGGCCATGTGCCCATCTCCGTTTTCCTGCCAAAGGCCACCCGGCGGGTCCAACCCTGCTGTGTAGGTGATGGTGGCGGCAAGAGTGGCGAGGAGTAGAACAAGAGAGCGAGCCTTGTCCATAGCCTCCCCGGGACTGCATTCATTGCACAGAAAGAAGAAACAGAGTTCAATTCAGTTGCACAGAAAGAAAGAAATATTGTATCTGCAAACAGAGGAAAGGAAGAAGAGGATTGTCAGTTCGGTTTCGTACCTGTGCTGAGCTGCATTAGTTCGTTTTGCTGTACTGGAACAACAAGACGAGCATTTAATCGGTAAAGTGTAAAGTAGCAAGTATGCCAATGCCAGAGTGGCGCCGGCCAGGCTGACCACTTTGGCAGTGGTGTTAGCTTTTCTGCAGCTGCCAGCGGCGTATGCGCCTACGAGGCCGACAAGCGCGACGATGATGCACGCGTAGAGCACGATAGACCGAGCGCGATGCTTCTTGCTGTCAATGATGAGCAGCATGGTGATGAGCAGGGACGCCACGAACGCGGTGGTGTTGCAGAGTAAGAACACCGTCAGGCGCATTTTGTGGTGGTCCTTGAGGATCGCGTCGCCCGGGCCGTGGCCGTCCCCGGTGCTGTCCCAGAAGCCACCGGGCGTGTTCAGCCCGGCGACGTACGTGATGCTCACTGCGAAGGTCGCCAGGAGCATCATGACCTTGCGGAGCCGTTCTTCCAGTTTCGGCTCCTTCAGAGCGCTGGAGCCCGAGGGGGGTTGATTGACCATCCACCACCAGTTCAGATCCAGCAACTTGAGAATGGCGACGTAGAGGAAGATTATGGCCGCCAGCACCGCGGAGTAGACGGTGGAGATCTTGTCCCGGCAAGTGCCGGCACTATACGCGCCCATGAGGCTGAGGAGGTCCAGCACCATGACGACCCGCAGCGGCACGACCACCCAGAGGGTGTCCTTCCCCTTGTCATGCCAGATGGCAAGGACGAGGATGAGGACAATGACCACGAGCGACGCTGCGAAGGCAGTGGCGTTGCAGTAGAAGAAGGCGAGGTAGCGGTGGTAGTTGGTTTGGCGGATGATGGGGTCGCCGGCGAGTTGGCCGTCGTGGCTGACCCGCCAGACGCCCCCTGGCGCGTTGAAGCCGGCGGAGTAGGTGACAGTGACCACGAGGGTGGCCAGCAGCAGGAGGTACTTCCGCAGGCTGTACTCCCATGGCTGCTGGGCCTGCGGGCCGGACTGATCCGTTGGCATTGCCGGCTGCACTGCGGGGGCGCCGGCGATTCCAACTCTCGCAAATCTCAAGGTCTCAACAGTTGTGGCTCCTCTCTCTTAATGAAAGAAGTCCACATACCCCCCCCGAACTCTTAGATTTCGAGCACATCACCCCCCCAACTGTGAAACCGGGTTCTTAATCCCCTGGACTGTCCAATACCACACAAATCACCCCCTGATGACGTTTTAGGTGGTTTGAGACGCCGGTTTTGCACACGTGGCGGCCACATCGGTAATAGTTTGTGGACGCGGTCTACTACACCCCCTCGCCTTGCCTCGAGCGCTCTGTGTTGCCTTTTCACCTCCCGCTCCCCTCTCCTCTTTCTCTGACGAAACGGCGGCGACTGGGGCGACCACGGCGACGCGGGCGATGATCAGCGGCATGTTCTGAATAGCTGGACCGGCGGCGACGATCAGGTTTGTGTGCTCAAACTTTGTGCTGAAAATCTTGCTTTTTTGCCCACATTAGGGCCGCCAGTTGGGGGAATTCAGGCGATTTGATTTGGGGACTAGGGTTTAGTTCAATTTTTTTGAGAGAATGGTGGAAGTAGTTACTAGATGGCCTCATTTTAGGGCCTTCTGTAGTTCAGATCGTTGTGCATATGCTTTTGTATGATGAGATGATCTAGGGTTTTGTTGATCTGAAGAAAAAGACATGTTTTTTTAGAGAAGTTTAGAAAAGTTCAGTACATTAGGCTTGTTATTAATTGACTTAGGCTCGTTACTGACTTAGGCTTAATTGTCTCTTATTTTGTTTAGGGTACAGCCATGGATCCCCTTGCTGATGAAAGTCATGAAGGCAATGATTGGGAGTTTGAATTTGCAGAGCAGTTTCAGCCAGAGCATTGTTATGCAGAGCAAGTTCATGTAGATGAAGGGCATGCAGAGGAGGTGCAGGCAGAGCAAAGAAATGCAGAGGATGTACAATATAGGGCCAAAATGCCAGTGTTCAGGGCAACAAGTTCAGTTTCTGACAAGAGAAAAGGGGTTGTAACTGATGATATACAGTTTTCAGGTGAATCTGATAGTGACACTGACAGTGACTATGTTGTGCCTCCTGCAGAGAGCAACAGTTCAGCTGAAGATGAAGAAATCATTGAGTACAGAAAATATGCCAAAGAATTCAAGGAGAAAAGGAGAAAGAAGATGCTAGGGGAGGAAGAAGCACAAGCTTGCAATGTTACTGATGATTTCATTGTACCAGAAAAATGTAGGTTGGATGATGATGCAGATGACACCCCCTACTTTGAGAGTGATGATGATCTTTCTTATGATGAGGCTAGTGATGGAGAGGTCAATGCTGTCAGAAGGAGAAAGACCACTCATAAAGTGTATGATGACAGTACAGATAACCCACAGTTTGAAGTTGGGATGGCTTTTACTGACAGCAGAAAATTCAAACAAGCACTAGTGAAATATGGATTGAAAAATTTCCATCACTTGTTATTTCCGAAGGATGAGAAAAGAAGAGTGAGTGCCAAGTGCAGCTGGACTGGATGTCAATGGAGCATTTATGGTTCAATAAATAGCAAGTCTGACTGGTTGTTGGTGCAAAGGTACAACAATGTCCATACATGTGTGCCTAGGAGAGATAATAAACTTGTGACTAGTACTGTCATTGCAAAGAAATATTTCAGACAGATCAGAGACAATCCAACATGGAGGGTGGAGAAGATGCAAGAAGCAGTACTAGAAGATTTGCTAGCAGATGTGACCATATCCAAATGCAAGAGGGCAAAGAAACTTGTGATGGAAAAGCTCATAGACTCAACTAATGGTGAATATTCTAGAGTATTTGACTACCACCTTGAGTTAATTAGGAGCAATCCTGGTAGTACAGTTGCAGTTACATTAGACCCTGATGAGCATGAGAAGAATGTGTTTGAAAGGATGTATGTTTGTCTAGATGGCTGCAAGAAGGGGTTTATGGCTGGATGTAGAAGAGTTGTTGGGTTAGATGGCTGTTTTTTGAAGGGTGCTGTGCATGGACAAATATTGTGTGCAATTGGGAGAGATGCCAACAACCAGATGTACCCCATTGCATGGGCAACTGTTGAGGTTGAGAGTTATGATAGTTGGTACTGGTTTCTATCATTTCTTCAAAAGGACATTCAGATAAACAATAATGGTGAGGGTTGGGTTTTCATCTCTGATCAACAAAAGGGTCTCATAAGAGCAGTGAATGAAATATGTCCAACAGCAGAACATAGAATGTGTGCTAGGCACATCTATGCAAATTGGAGAAAGCAACACAGGGAGAAGATATATCAGAAAATATTTTGGGCATGTGCAAAAGCTTCTGATAGAACAGGATTCAACTATCATAGAGCAAAGCTTGCTCAAAAAACAGAAGAAGGGGCAAAAGATGTAATGAAAACCAATCCTGAACATTGGAGCAGGGCTTTTTTCAAACTTGGCTCATTTTGTGATTCTGTAGAAAATAATATGTGTGAGTCCTTCAACAACTCCATCATGAGAGCAAGATTTTATCCTGTTATTACTAGTCATGAGATCATAAGGAAAAAGGTCATGGCTAGAATTCAAGATAACAGAGCAAAGCCTGCAAAGTGGAGTGGAACTATATGCCCTAATGTGTTCAAGAAGCTGCAGCTCAACATAAAGAGATCAGGAAGATGCAGAGTGCTGTGGAATGGCAAAGATGGCTTTGAAGTGCAAGAAGGTGAGTACAGAAGGTTCACAGTTGATCTGGAGAAATGGACTTGTTCTTGCAGATATTGGGAGCTCTCTGGACTGCCTTGTGCTCATGCAATCAGTTCAATATACACATGTGGTTTGGTACTTGATGATTTCATAGCAGATTGTTACTCCATCAACACATACAACAAAATATATGACCATGTGCTGCAACCAGTGGAGGGCAAAGAAAGCTGGCCTGTTTCTGACAACCCTAGACCAGAACCTCCTGTAAGGGTTAATAATAAACCTGGGAGGAAGAAGACAGAAAGAACTAGAGAGGAGCAGGAGAAGCCCAAAAGCAGCAAAATTTCAAGGAAAGGAGTCAAGATGAGATGTTCAGTATGTGGTAGTACACAACACAACAAGAGGAAACATTCAGAAAACCCTCAGGACAGCAGCTATGTAAAGGCAGCAAAGAGAAGCAGGAAAAGAACACAAGCTGCAGGCATAGCTCAGGTAATTTTCTATGTAGGAACCATTCCATTTTTTATAATGATAAATGTGTCGGTGACGTTGTCGGATGGCCTCGACGGTCTTGTCAAAAAGCTAGGACCCATTCCATTTTTTTATAATGATAAATGTGTCGGAGACGTTGTCGGATGGCCTCGACGGTCTTGTCAAAAAGTTAGGGCCCATTCCATTTTTTATAATATGATAAATGTGTCGGAGACGTTGTCGGATGGCCTCGACGGTCTTGTCAAAAAGCTAGGACCCATTCCATCTTATATAATGATAAATGTGTCGGAGACGTTGTCGGATGGCCACGACGATCTTGTCATAAATCTAGGACACATTCTATTTTTTATAATGATAAATACATTTTCATCTTGTCATGTTGCACTATGTTGTTCTCTGGAAAGAATCTTGCACTATGGACATATTCACTCAAAGGACCATTGCATTGTTGATGTTATGTAGGATCAACCAGCCAAAACAACCAGGAAAAAAGGCAAGAACACACCTCAGCAAGCAGGGCCATGCTCTCAGCCAACAACAGGTTCACAACCAGCCACTTCCCAGCCAACACAAAGTTCACAACCAGCTCCAAGGGCACAAGCAGCTCCAAGTGCTCCAGCTCCAAGGGCACCAACAAGGGCTCCAACAGCTACAAGGGTACCAGCACCTCCAAGAGCTCCTGCAGCTACAAGGGCACCAAGGCCATTTAGGGCACCAAGGGCTTCAAACTCTCAGCCAAGCACATCTTCATCACAAGTTCCAGCTTATGGTGATGGGAGGTTGGAGTGGCTTCTAACAGGAAGGAGGGAATAGTGTGCTTATGCTTACTTATGAGCAGTGGTGATGTGTAGCATCAGTGACAAGCTTGAGCTTTTGTTGATGTAAAACATCATCTTAAATTATGTGTTTTGGTCATGTTAAACCTAGCACTAGTGAATGATGAATGACAGTGCAAAACTACTGCATTTTGTGCTTTTGGTCATGTTGAACTTTATTCTGAAGGATGATGAATGAAAGTGCCAAATGATATGGTCAAATTCTGGTGCATACTGTTGTGTTTCTGTCTTCTCATTACCTCTGCTGTCAAACTTAATTGCTGTCAAACTTACTGATTCTACTGCATGTATGTGTTTTTGTATTTTTACAGTAAGATTGCTGTCAGTTTCAGACATATATTCAGCTATATGCAATTCAGACAAAATTCATGTACACCTGTTGCTTTGCAAGTGTTCCCTGTTAGACATAATTTTAGCTTTGCAGGTGTTCACTCATAAACAAAAACTGTTGCTTTGCATATGTTCACTTCTGGACAAAATTCAGACAAACTAGATACACTAGTACTCATTTCAGAAAAATATTCAGACTTAGTAACCCTCACTGCCGATTCCCGCGCGAAATAGACACCTCAGTCAATCCTACCTGGCAAAGCATCTGCCACATGTGCAAAACCGGCGTCTCAAACCACCTAAAACGTCATCAGGGGGTGATTTGTGTGGTATTGGACAGTCCAGGGGATTAAGAACCCGGTTTCACAGTTGGGGGGGTGATGTGCTCGAATTCTGAGAGTTCGGGGGGGTATGTGGACTTCTTTCCTCTCTTAATATTGTGACGCAGAGATCATGTGGGACTATATATGGGAGAGAGCTGCCTGATAATAAGACGACTTGCCTCAGCGCGTCGTCTGGAGGGAAGGTGTCAGCCAGTCTGTGCGCCCTGCATATTTAAAGCCTGACGGAGTACCAGTATTTTTAACAGCGACTCCGAGGTTTGTGAACGTGCGGAGTCAGGGTCGTCGGTGAAGGGAAGCTGCCAGGTCTTGTTCCGGCCGTTGCCGGGCTGTAGAGATGCTCGTTGCTGGGCGCGGCCGGGCTCCATCGCCGGCCGCACCGCAGTTGTGCTTTTCCTCTCTTAATCATCGTGATGCAGAATGGCGAATGCCATTGCAGCGACGGGTTAGAAAGAGAGCTCGTACATGATTATATATAGTTCTGCTAAATCTCAGTCAACTGAGACTTCGTTATGTCACTTAACTGAGACTTGATTAAATCTGAGACCTAGCCACACCCATTATGAGAAGACTCGACTTGGCGTGAGTCATAGTCCGTCTGGAGGGAGCTTCCTTCTATCCTTAAGTAAGGTCTGACAGAGTGTTTGGTACTGTAGCACTAGTATTGTAGTACTACATAGTAATGCTCTACCCGATGTGAAAGGGAAGAAAGCATCAAGCCAGCGAGCAAGTCTTCCTCAGGTCAAACAAACTAGGAAAGAAATTTGTATACTAGGTTTTCTTGAAAACATCATGAGGTCAGTTGAATGCAGGTTGTTTATCTGGGAAAAACACACGCCAGTGTTTGCAACCTACAGAGCCAACTGTGACATGATGTCTGACCATGTTGGGTACGTCAGCAGAATTCGTCATGAAATTGCGTCGGGTGGGCATCCTATGCAATGCAGACAATCTCCTCCACGGGTTGATCTATTTGAAAGAACACAATTTGGGCCTATTGTGACATTTCACGTGGCACGGCCGCTACGCCGACATCGCCTCCTTCTCGTCAGGCCCAACAGAAGCAGGCGGGCGTGTTGTGCTGTCTAGTGGCCGCCTAGTGGGTCGAGTGAGAGCGAGCACACGACACACAGCCCCATCGCGTCCTCTTGTTCTAAGAAAAAGCCATCGCCTCCTCCATTCTTGTCTGGATCCTTCTTCTTAGCCACCTATCGTTCCGATTCTTCTCTCAACTTCTCCTTCCCGGCCGGTTGTTGCGCCATTGAGGATTCATTTCAGGCCAGTATTGACACATGAGAGAGGCCGGAGCTTGAGCATTGCCGGGGACTGGTGTGATGGGGAGGAGAAAGGGTGTGCTCACAGGGCGGTGTTGAAGTCCTTGTGGTGAGCCGGCACCGCCGGGGACTTGTGTGCGGTGGAGCAGACGGGACACACCGGCGGCTTTGTCGGGTGAGATTTTCCTTTAGCACATTATCAGACATGAAGACCTGCAGGGATCGATGATGTCCACATCCTCAGGTGGATATGGGTCAACCAAACATGTCGACTAGTAGTTTTCTATAAAGCACTAGTACTAGGGAATGAGCTTCTGCATCTGTTGTTCATCGCTCATAAATGACCTCCGCTCTTTCGAACCCTACAACTTCTCCTTTTATTTCATGTGAAGGTTGTGTGTAAAGCTCCCAAAGTTACTACATGCAGGCTTACCTACTGGCAGTCACTTGCGACATACGGAGTAGTTTCTATAGTTTTGTCTAAGTAGAGAAGTTTGACTTACCAAAGCTGGAGCTTTAATTAATCTGGAGACAAAGTAGAAGAGAAATTTTGGTTTTCGGTATTAAAAATATGACCACGATTGATTGCTTAGGGGCATCACCCGGGCGATGCTTCCGTAAAGCAATCGTAGAAAGTTGGTTAACGACCAAATGAGATGGACGCCTGCAGGAGCTATCCAACACCAGAGGAAGATGACACCACCCTGGCGCCCTTTTATGTGCTGAAAAGGAATGTTTCCTTTACGGCCATGGCTGCTGATTGCACCAAGAGTCCAAGATAGTTCGTTGCTATCAACTCCACTTCACTGGCCCGCTCATAATGTCTGCATCGAGCAGGCATGAGACTTCGATCTGCCTGTACCGTACTACATTGTATGCTTGGTGTGCCAATTAATCGATGTAGAGTCCGTTCTTGTCTTGAAAAAAAGTTTGTTGCTCCAGTTGGGATTAACTAATGACGATGAAAGAAGATGAAGTACTACCGCCCAGGCTGCCGGTTTCCACGGGCTGTTTCTGAATGCCACTGTCCACACGAGACGCAGCAGCGCGGGAGGCGAGCCAGGAGCCAACAAGGCGCCGCTCCTTCTCTCAGGGGATCGCATCGCCGGCGACCGCCCGCCCCGACCTGCACCTGGGCAGTCTGCCATGGTGCAGAAGATCGCAAGGAGCGACTAATGCGAAACCAGCTGGATTCGCGCCGCACCTGCATTCACGCCTCGAGCAACTGACCCACGCTCGAGGAATCCTCGGCTCCAGCCTCTGATGCTAGCGTACGTCTCCGTCGACGCACGGTAACGGCGGCCTGCTCAGCTCAGCAGCCATCTGCATGCGGGGATCGGGCGCCCTGCAGGTGTTCGGTGAAATGCCCCACTAGGGAGATCACGCCACTGGCGACCGATAGCCCCCCTGGATTCAAGGTATGTTTCCTATCGACCAGTGATTACTGATTATCAGGATTGCACAATGCTTCATAGTATACCAAGCGACATATGTTCCATCAGTAGTACAGATGCTTCAGTAGTTCAGTCCGGAATACAAATGTTATTGCAATTAATTCATGCACATCCCATTCAAGTTCTTGTCAGATAGAGAGTGCACATAGGGTCAGGAAAACATCACCTGCCATGCATATTCATTCGATTAAGATGCACACACTTGCTCAGTAAGTCGACAAACAATGTAAGCATGTTATTCATCCGATTACATGAACGAGAGTAGGAGTTTGAAAAGAGGGAAGCTTTCTGATGAAGCCCTTGAGCAAGGAGGCAGAGCAGAGTAATCTGATTAGAGATCCAGAGACAGGAAGAAATAAATAGGTCACAGCTCAAATGAGAAATTGCTGTCACATAGTATAGCTACGCTGAAGACGTGCCCTGGGTCTTCTCGCCGCAAACGCCCGTTTGCGTTTCCTATGGTGACAAATGCATGATAGTATCATATGGATTGCAAAGTAGCCCAGCACAGCAACGATGAGCGTGGCGACATAAATAGACGTCTTCCACCCCCTGTTGGAGCCGGCTGCATAGGCCATAAGGAGAGCAACCAAATCCAGTCGGATCATCCAGTTCATCACTCTCAGCGACTGTTTCTCCCAGTCTTCTTTATCCTTCTTTGGCAGCCATTGCCGTAGCAATATGATGATGACCACTATGGAAGCCATGAAGGAAATGGAGTTGCTGTAGAAGAAGGCTAGGTACCGGGGCCTCCTGTTGTCGTGCATCACTGGGTTACCCGCCTCGTACCCGTTGCCGCTGCTCTGCCACGCTCCGCCAGGTGGTTTTAGGCCTGCCTGGTAGGCTACGCTCGCCACCAGAATGCCTAGCAGCATCAGGTACTTGCGCCTCGCGTGCTTCTTCCTTTCTTCTCGATCACCATCCCACTTCTTTTCTTTAACCTTCTTCCCTTGTTCTTCATCCTGTTTTATGGTGCCATCTTTGTCTGCCCCCCTAAGTAAAAATACTAACAGCAGTACGACTGCAACGAAGAGGACCACGACCACCAATGTGAAGATGTAGATGGATGTCTTGAGGTGTTGCGTGCTTCCGGCGGCGTATGCCCCCATCAAGCAGAGCAAGCCCACCGCCGTACAAACAGATAGCGCATTGCTTCGTATGGCTGGCCTGTACAGATTGGGGTTCACTAGGAGGATGATGAGGGCGATGGATAGCATGAAGCTCACCGAGTTGGAGTAGAAGAAGGCGTTGTAGCGACCTGGGTAGTTGTACAAGAGGACCGGGTCACCAGCGAGATGCCCGAGCTCGTCGTCCTTGAGCAAGAACCCGCCAGGAGGGGTGAGACCGGCTTGGTAGGTGATGGTCGCGGCCAAGATTGCGAAGAGGAGCAACCGTTTGCGCCTCTTCTCCAGCAACCGATCTTCGTCCTCGTCGTGCTTGTCCTTCTGGTGGTCCAGTGTGAAGAAGACGACATGGATCACCACATAGACCAGGACGGCACCAGCCAGGGCCATGGCGTAAATGGAGGTGCTCACGTCCCGGCAGCTCCCGGCAGCATATGCGCCAATGAGGCCAAACAGGTCGAGTATCATGGCTGCCTCCAGCACATGGTGCTTCACCAGATTATGCTGCTGGACGAGGACGATGGCCACCAAGGATGTCACGAACGCAACAGAGTTGCAGTAGAAGAAGGCCTTGTACCTCCTAGCGTTGGTCGTGAGGAGGATGGGGTCGCCGGCCATGTGCCCGTCGCCATTGTCCTGCCAAAGGCCACCCGGCGGGTCCAACCCTGCTGTGTAGGTGATGGTGGCGGCAAGAGTGGCGAGGAGTAGAACAAGAGAGCGAGCCTTGTTCATAGCCTCTCCAGCACTGCATACATTGCAGAGAAAGAAGAAGCAGAGTTCAGTTCAGTTCAGTTGCAGAGCAAAAAAGAAACAGGGTATCTGCAAACAGAGGAAAGGAAGAAGAGGGTTTTAACTTTTAAGTTCAGTTGCCTACCTGTGCTTATGTGCTCTTTGCAGGGAACAACAAGACGAGGATTCTGACGGTACAGTATGGAGTAGGATGTATGCCAATGCCAGAACGGCGCCGGCTAGGCCGACCACTTTGGCGGTGGTATCGGTCTTCCTGCAGCTGCCAGCGGCGTAAGCGCCGATGAGGCTGAGAAGTGCAACCACAATGCACACATAGAGAACGTGAGACCGAGCACGGAGATTTTTGCTGTCGACGACGAGCAGCATGGTGATGAGCAGAGACGCCACGAACGCGGTGGTGTTGCAGAGCAGGAACACCGTCAGGCGCGTGCCATGGTGGTCCTTGAGAATCGCGTCGCCTGGGCGGTGGCTGGCCGTGGTGCTGTCCCAGAAGCCTCCCGGCGTGCTCAGCCCGGCAACGTACGTGATACTCACCGCGAACGTAGCCAGGAGCATCAGGACCTTGCGGAGCCGTTCTTTGGCTTTCAGCTCCTCCAGGGCCTTGCGGTGGCGGAGCCACTCGTTTTGTTTGCCCGCGGGGTCAGAGCCGAGGATGGGGGCTGGAATCATGCCGGCGTCGGAGTCGGAATTTAGAGTGGGCATCCTGCCGGAGCCGGCGACAGAGGCGGGAATCCTGCCGGTGCCAGAGTTGTGATTGGGAATGGGCCTCGTGTTGCCCAAGCCGGAGCCGGTGTTGCCATTGGAGACGGGCATCCCGCCTCCGGAGCTGGCAACGGGAGCAGAAAGGCCAGAGTAGGAGTTCTGGTCCCAGCTGTCCATCAACTTGAGAAGGAGGATGTAGAGGAAGACGATGGTCACCAGAACCGCGGAGTAGACGGTGGTGATCTTGTCCCGGCAGGTACCCGCCCCGTAGGCGCCCATGAGGCTGAGCAAGTCGACCACCATGACGAACCGCAGCGGCACCACGACACAGAGGGTGCCCTTCCCCTTTTTGTCATGCCGGACGGCAAGGGCGAGGATGAGGACGATGATGACGAGCGACGCGGCGAATGCGGCGGCGTTGCAGTAGAAGAAGACGAGGTAGAGGCGGTAGTGGGTTACGCGGATGATGGGGTCGCCGGCGAGTTGGCCGTCGTGGGTGACCTGCCAGACGCCCCCGGGCGGGTTGAAGCCCGCGGCGTACGTGACGGTGATCACCAGGGTGGCCAGTAGCAGGAGGTACTTGCGCAGGCTGTACTCCCATGGCTGCTGGTGCTGGGCCTGCCCGGACGCCGTTGCCTGCCGGCCGGACCGATCCGTTGGCATTGCCGGCTGCGCTGCGGGGGCGCCGGACATTCCACTCTCTCAAATCTCAAGCTCTCAACAAATGTGTCTCCAATACTGTGATGCAGAGATCATGGGTGGGACGATGGGTTGCATGATAATAAGACGACCTGACTCGGCCCGTCGCCGGGAGGGAAGGTGCCGGTGCTAGCCTGTGCGCTCTGCATATTCAATCCTGACGGAGTACCGGTATTTTACTACCACTGTTGTGTTTTTATTTGCAACTCCGACGTGTGTCAACGTGCGGAGGGAGTCAGGGTCGTCGGTGAAGGGAAGCAGGCAGGTCTTTGTTCTGGCCGTTGCCGGGCTGCAGCGATGCTGGCTGCTGGGCGTGGCCGGACTCCATCGCCGGCCGCACCGCAGGCTACAGATGCTGGCTTGCCGATGTCCGGTGGCCGGGCTCCATCGCCGGCCGCAGCGCAGGGACAGTCAGCAAGTGCATTTCCCTCTTCTTTTCTTTTTTTGGTCCGGTCGCATCTCGCATGTGCCTCCTCTTTTTGGCTATTGTGATGATGATGCAGAATGGCGAATGTCATGGAAAGACTCGGCTTGGCTTGGGAGATTAGGTTAGAAAGGGAGAGTGATTATACAGTAGGAGTATATATTATATTATGAAAAGACTCGGCTTGGCGCGAGTTCTTGTATGGAGGAAGCTGCCCCCTGCATATTCTATGATGTCTGACAGAGTGGAGTATTGTGCTGCCCTCCCCTGTGTCAACGACAACAAGCCAACGAGGAATTCTTCCTCCGGTCAAGTAAACTAGTAAGGGGCGCCGTAGTTGAATTCACGTTCTTTTTTTTTTATTAATCTAGGACTAGCAAAAACTATTTTGCAACCGACAGAGCCAGCTGTGACGTGATGTTTGCTCATGTTGAGTACGTACGTCAGTGAAATTCGTCATGAAATTGCGTCGGGTGAACAATCTCCTCGAAGGCAAATCCTAAACGGCGATAACCAACTCACCCACTTCATTTTATTTGATCTAATACATATTCTTCCCTCCTTTGCTCCTTCTTCTTTTTCCCGCTTCTTTTTTCTTTTTTCAAACTAGCGAGTTTTTCTTCAAAATTGTTGAACATCTTCTCAATTTTATGAAACTTTGTTCAAATTCTTAAACTTTTTCATATTAATGAATTTTTTTCAAGACCTGTTTTCAAATATGATGAACTTTTTTTCCAAATTCGATGAACTTTTTTAAAAAAAATTGATAAACTTTTTAAAAAAATTCAAATTCGATGAACTTTTATTCAATTTGATGAACTCTTTATCAAGATAGATGAACTTTTTTCAAAATTGATGAACCTTTTCAGTTTTGTGAACTTTTTTCAAGTTTGTGGACTTCCTTTCAAATTTCAAGAACATTTTTAAATTTATCATTTTTTTTCAACCGTTGACAGGTCAACCGGCCAACTGTCAACCTGGCACCTGAGATCGAGCAAACGAGGCGATCAAGCGAACAAAGCGACCGGGACAAGCTAACGAGGCGACCTGGGCTGGCCCAGTTGCGGGCGAATGGGCGCCCGAACTGGTAACCAGCGCTAAAGGCGCCCGTTAGGAGCACCCCTCGCCGAACGATTGATTTTCAAGCTAAAACAACACAGTTTGGGCCTGTCGTGATGTTTTCATGTGGCACGAGGCCCGCTACGTTGACATCGGCAGAAATGGCCGCTTCTGGTCCGGCCCAACAAAAGCTAGCGTGCATGTTGGGCTTTAGTAGCTTAGAGCATCTCTAGCAGACCCCGCATAAGTGGTCAAACCCGCAAAAAATTTGTGTTTTATAGTTGTGGGCGAAAAAA
This sequence comes from Secale cereale, assembly GCA_902687465.1. Classification (NCBI taxonomy): domain Eukaryota; kingdom Viridiplantae; phylum Streptophyta; class Magnoliopsida; order Poales; family Poaceae; genus Secale; species Secale cereale. The sequence goes on from LR738714.1 coordinate 659,563,946, forward strand.
CTGTCCAGAACAAAAACCGCAAAAGTGGTCCAACCCGTAAAAAATTTAAGGGCCGCCGCAAATGCACACCAGAAACCCTTAGCTTTGGAGGTTGGAAGGCCGAATTTAGGGGGCCCCGTATACCGGTCAAACCTCGTCGGAGCAAACACGCCGCCGCGGAGTTTGCCGGAATCCGCCCTAAACTCGCCGAAATTCATCACTGCACATCGGAAAAGGCCGCTAGGCACCGCAATCGATCGCCGCCGGTTTGAATTGGACGAGCTCGACATAGCCGTGGCCTCCCATGACCTCAGCCTGGCCGCCAGAATCCTCCCGCCACGGCAGGCATAGGGGCACGACTCGGCTGGCAATAGAGCAAGGCGCGGACGGCGGAGGCGGCGGGGCATGGCCGACAAGGCTGGACGCGAACGACGGAGGCGACGGGGCGTGGTGGGCGAGGCTGGGAGCGGCCGGCGCGGTGATGGGGCACGACCGACAGGGGCGGGGCGCGGCCGACGGGCAACGCGGCATGAGTTAATTGCAAGGAACTACCACACTCCGGCACGTCGTAACGAATCAGTACCACTTTTCACTTTTTTTGCGTGCCAGTACCAACTCGAAGCCTAAGTGAGGCAAAACGGTCTGATAGCCGTATAAGCACGTGTTGACCGCGTATCTGACCGACAGGGCCCACCTGTCAGGTGCCACGGTGGCGTACCCGCGCACCCGCCCGGTAGCACTCGTCCTACCCCACTCGGTCGCACTCGTTTTCCTCGCTCGAGGGTGGTGGAACCTGACCCAGCCGCACTCTGTCCCTCTCCTCCCCCATCACCCTCGTCTTCCCCATCGGTCGTCGATGGCCGTGCTGTCCGCCGCCGCTGCGCCATGGTCTTCGAGGATGAGAGCAGCAACGACTTGTCCAGCCTGCAAATCTCCTCCTCCGACGACAGTATGCATTATCAGGTCAGTGGTAGAGCTAGGGTTAGGGTTTCTGATTGGGGGATTTAGGGATCTGTGGATTTGGTGATCTGGTATATTGATTTGGCTATTTTGGTTTTTTTTGCTCCTGTAGATTCCTGCTAGCATTGAAGACCAGGACTACAATGGCTTGGAGATGGGACCAGAGGCGCTGTGCGTGGAGCATCGGCTGCCAACTGAGCGCCGTGTAGCTTTTGAATCGTTTGAGACGGGCAGGAGGTTTCTTGTTTGTGCTCAGCCTGTAAGATTCATGCTCTCTCTCTCTCTCTCTCTCTCTCTCTCTCTCTATGTTCACTGTAATATAGTTGGTAGGCTCTGTTAAGTAAGTTATTCCTACTGATGATGAAGCATATTGTTTACCATTTAGTACTTTTGATGCTCACCTATGTTAAACATGCCACCTGATCTTAGTATTATATATTGGCAGTAGCTTAGTTGGCAGTGGAGATGCTCATAGTTTAGTTATATATTTTGTTGTATTATATTTGGCCAGCATCTTAGTTAGCAGTGTAGATGCTCATTTTAAATTGAGGCAAATGGTGATTATTTAATACAGTTGAAGCTCAAAGTTGAGGCAGTTGGCCACATGCATAGGTTGTAGTTCTTATGATGTTAGTTGATTTATCAAAAAGCCCTTTTATAATTGTAATTCTTCATTGAGTAACAATATAATTGTTTGCTGTATTGTAGGAAGTTCAGAATTGTGGTTTTCTTGGGTGGGTTGACCCAGAGTGGCCTCCCACAATGCAAAATGCATTGCTGAAGCTTTGGGAAATGTTTGAAGATAGCAGGATTGCTAGGAGGAAGGATAACCTGGATAGTTCACTTACTATCCACCACCTTAAAGAAGAGAAAAGGAATCTGGATGTCAACTATGACAAACTAGTTGAAGATGTCCATCAACTTCTCAATGCCCAGGAGGACAGGGTGTTGGATTTCAGCTATATGCAGACTAAGGAGAAGAGAGCTGAGGTTGGCAGTGCATCAGTTGTGGCTAGCATGAAGAATGAGATGGAGAAGAAAGAGGCAGCTAACTTTGAGCTGAAAGAGAAGTATAAAGTTCTGAAGAACCTGGTAGAAGCTCAAGGCAGTGTCATTAGGAACCTAAAGATGAATCATTTGAAAGAGAAAGAAAAGCTAGGTGAAGAGAATATGATTTTGAAGGTTCAGGTTGATGAGCTCACCAAGTCTGAGAAAAAACTCACTGAAGAGAATTTGCAGCTGAACCTTCACATGTCTGATCTCAAGAGGGGAAATGAGAATCTGATAAAACGCAGGGATGAGCTAAAGCTCCAGCTTGTTGTTCAGTTCAAGACACTTGAGAAGAGCAAAGACAAGTTGAAGTTGATCCATGACATCTTGAAGGAATGAGGTAGATGAAGATGATCTGGGTAAATGAAGTAGAGCATAGCTATCATGATATATGATAGCAGGCTTTGCAAATATTTTGTGAAGGGTGGTTTAATGAAGTGTAATGTATGGATGTAGTTGTTGTGAACTTGGTTGAACTCCACTATGCTATGGTCTTTAGCTAATTGTTGTAAGAATCTATTAATTATGGCTGTAAAAATCTTGTTAGATGGCTCAAGTTATATGCTATGGTATTTAGCTATGTTGCTTTGATGGTTGTTAGATGGGTCAAGTTATATGTTGATAGTTGGATGATGGATTGGTGGTGTTCCGTCGACGCTGAGGCACCCTAAACCAATTTAGGTTGGTTGGTGGTGTTCCGTCGACGCCGAGGCACCCTAAACCAATTTAGGTTGGTTGGTGGTGTTTCGTCGACGCCGAGGCACCCTAAACCAATCTAGGTTGGTTGGTGGTGTTCCGTCGACGCCGAGGCACCCTAA
>LR738714.1:659566839-659588659 GCA_902687465.1 Secale cereale
CTAGGTTGGTTGGTGGTGTTCCGTCGACGCCGAGGCCACCCTAAACCAATCTAGGTTGGTTGTTGTGGTTCCGTCGGCGCCGAGGCACCCTAAACCAATCTAGGTTGGTTGGTGGTGTTCCGTCGACGCCGAGGCACCCTAAACTAATCTAGGTTGGTTGTTGGGGTTCCGTCGACGCCGAGGCACCCTAAACCAATCTAGGTTGGTTGGTGGTGTTCCGTCGACGCCGAGGCACCCTAAACCAATTTAGGTTGGTTGTTGGGGTTCCGTCGACGCCGAGGCACCCTAAACCAATCTAGGTTGGTTGTTGGTGTTCCGTCGACGCCGAGCCACCCAACAACCAAATATCATATGAAGCTATAAACAAACAAATATCAGATAAATACATAGTTCAGAAACACAATAAACTTAGTACACATTAGACATTGCTCAGATGAGACTTAGTACACATTAGACATTGCTCAGATGAGACTTAGTACACATCAGACCCAACAAAGTACTCCAGCAGAACATTAGATGAGACATAGTTCAGAAGCAAAACCCATAAGTGCAACATTCTGTCACTCAAGTGTTACCACTGGCACTAAAGTATGACATCCAGCCAGTATGACTGCTTGGAACATTTGAAGGAGGAGCACCAGATGTAGAAGGACCATAAGATGAAGCTCTCTCACTAGAAAATCTTGGGGCAGTGAAAGGCCTTGGAAAACTTGCACTAGCTGGCCTAGTAGTAGCAAAACTTGCAGAAGCAGATCTAGCAGTAGCAGACCTAGCTGCTGGCTGCTGTGATCTTGCATGTGGAGTAGTTTTAGTCCTTGATCTGGCAGGTGCAGTAGCTTCATTCCTTGATCTGGCAGGTGCCTTCCAATTAAGAAGGAAACATGGCAGTTAGTCACAAGGGTTTAGCACATAAAACATACAAGGAAACCATAACAGTTAGAGTACTCTAGCAGTTAAGAAGGGTTTAGCACATAAAACATACAATGAAACCATAGCAATTAAGAAGGGTTTACCACATGCTTGTTTTTTCTCAGAGCCAACTCTGGTCTCAATTGTTTCTTGCAATTGGTGTACCTATGGCCTTGGAGACCACAGTTGCTGCATGTTATATTGGCCATTCTTGAACTGTCCTTTGGTTTTGGAACCTCAAATCTGCCTTTTATTCTCTTCTCTTTCCTTCTCCCCTTCTTCACATGAAATTTGGGTGGCTCTATGTCTGGTCCACTAGTCCTTGTCCAATCATGTTCACCAGGAACTGGATATATCATTGGTTCATATGCAGCAAGGTAAAAAGGCTTTTGAAGAAATTGCAGACATAGTCCTCTGAAAATCTTTTTGCCTTGTTAATTGCTGATATTGCATGGTTGCATGGTATGCCAGACAAGTCCCAATTTCTGCAGCCACATGTATGAAGTTCCAAGTTTACTGCATGTGTTTGCTGCCCACTTGTCACTTGCCAAAGATTTACACCAGCTTGAATAGGTTTGCAGAATCTGGCCCTTTCCTTTTCCACCTCAAGCTTCTCAGCATAATGTGGTGTGATCTGCCACAGAGCTGCCCTTCCTCTGTTCCTATGCCACCTCACCATCTGTTTGTCCTTAATACCATCAATCATAGTCCTAATTGGTTTTTTCCTAAAATCTAGAATGTACTTGTTGAACACCTCAGATAGGTTGTTAACAACCAAGTCTGTCTTGCAGTTAGTGTCAAAAGCATGCCTAGCCCATGTGTGCTTAGGTATTCCACTTAGCCACTTCCAAGCTTCCTCACTCTCATTTTTCAGGTGAATCATGGCAATGTTAAACTTATGTTGGTTATAAGCATAGCTGGCATTATCCATCATTTCTTAAGATCTTCTCCCCTAAACCCAACATTCTGGAAATTTGCATAGAGGTGTCTAAGGCAAAATCTCTGATGGCAGTTTGGAAAAACTTGGTTTACAGCATTTAGTAGCCCCTGTTGACATAGAGGTGTCTAGACTTAGCTGATGTACTACTACACCTAGATCATAACATGCTAATGCAGAGAGTAACTATAATGCAGAAGAACATAATAGGAAGCTGCATGCATACCTTCTGTCTATCAGATATGATAGTATAAGGCCCAAATTTCCCAACTTCTCCTCCTAGACATATCTTCAGTTGGTGTAGAAACCAACACCAGTTAGCTGTGTCCTCTTGTCCAACAATAGCAAATGCAAGTGGGAAAATATTATTATTGCCATCTCTTCCAGTGGCAGCAAGAATTTGAGCACCAGTGGTGAGCTTAATAAAGCACCCATCAACACCTGTTGTTGGAAACAAAGAACAATTTAAACTTCTATAAAGCACTATAAAGAACTACTAAACACCAGATCTTGCACATCTTACCAATGAAGGGTCTGCAGCCACTAAGAAATCCCTCCCTTGCTCCATTTATGCAGAAGAACATAGCATGAAACCTTGGTCCTGGGTGTGGTATTTTTGTAGTTGGTTTTGGTGTAACTGTTGTAACTACAACTCTAGTGCCAGGGTTTGTATCCATGATGGTCTGAGCATAATCCCTAAGTCTGGGATTGTAATGCCCAGGATGGGACTATACCTCCTACGTGTCGAGGCACGACTTAAAGGTATAAGCCCATCCTAGAATGATCTCAAGTTTGGTATCTTTGCACGACTCATGTAAAAGAGGGATTAAAATGCAAAAGGAGATAGTTGGCTTACACTCGCCACTTCACACAATACAATACATAAGCAAACATCATACAAAACATCACAACCCGACTACGTGCGAAGATCCAAAAGAAAGATACCAAAACAACATAAAGCCACAGGTCAGGATCGAATCCTAGTAGAAACCACTACTGATCATCGAAACGTCACAAACAAACAGCCAAACTCTTCAACGAACTCCCGGTGAAGAACTGATCCAACTCCTGCATCAAACTCGGCTGAACCTGCATCTGGTGTGGTGAAGTAACTGTGAGCCACAGAGGACTCAGCAATCCCGTTCCCGGGTAACAAGACTATTTAAGCCTTGGGTGAGGACAAGGCTGAAGAAAGAACAAGAGGTGAAGGAACAACAAGAGTCTGCAGCAGCAACTAGCACTAGCTTACGTATACGAGAGCGAGAAGAGAAGAGCATCGGTCGAAAGATGATCACGAAGTGATCCTAGCTAAAGCCGGTCAAACATAACCCCACCGTGTTCAACTCCCGAATCCCTATTCGGAAATTGACAGTCACGGTACACACACTGGTAGTGTATTGTAACATTGTGTCAAGTTATCTACAACCGGATATTAACAAGCTCCCATCTGCCACATAACCGCGGGCACGGCTTTCGAAAGTTCAAACCCTGCAGGGGTGTTCCAACTTGACCCATTACAAGCCCACGATCCGCGGAGTCGCAACTCCATAGGTGGGAAGACCCGAGTATTCTCGGAATCCCGTGCTCGAGTTAAACCGAACTAAGGTAAGGCTAATCCAGCAAATCCTCCCGGCGTGTCGACACCCTGATAGTAGCCGCGCGTATCTAAGTCTCAGGACACGACCGGATGGGTGAAGCTACGGGTTTTTACCAGACCTTGAGTTTCCTCGAGGTGGCCCCGCAGGCTCCCCGTTTCGGACCAACACTCATGTGGAGCACTGGCCCGGGGTTGTTGAATTAAAATAAAAAGGGATAGCTAGTCCACATGCAAGTTTTATTAGTTATTAGGCAAATAGTACCAATGTTGGGATTTGCTGGAAAAGACTTAGCACTTAGCGGTTTATCAAGGGGGTCCCATACACCCCAACCGTGTTAGGAACGCATAATCAAGGAACATAACACCGGTTTATACGGTTCCTAACGGCATGAGTGGAACAAATCACCAAGCAAAAGGCTTAGCCTTCCACCCTTGCCAATATATAGATGATTTCATTTAAGCATTTATATAGTGTGATATAACCCAACCAAACTTCAACATGAAGCAAGCATCTTCAATCTTCACCTGCAACTAGCAAAGCTATAAGAAGGGCTGAGCGAAGCGTACTTAGCCAAGCAACGGTTTGCATAGGTAGGTTGGTTAAACATGGCAATTGGTTACAAGTAGGAGGCTGACAAGAAGATCATGGGCATCAAGGCAAAACTATAGATCGAGACTACTAGCAATAGGCAAAGATAGTAATGGTATCCGGGTTCGGTCATCTTGCCTGGGATTCCACAAGGGAGAAGAACGGATCCATGAAGTAGACGAAGCAACACAGTCGAGAGAATCCTCACAACTCCGGAACGAAACCGAAGCTAACAAGAGAAGCAACCGGAAAGAAAGAAACAACACGGTAAACACACAAGCATAAACATGGCATACGATGCACATCCAAGTATGATGCATGTCCGGTTTAATTATGCATGGCATGGCAAAGCGCAAACAAAACTACAAGTTAAGTGGAGCTCAATATGCAACGAGTTGCATATTGACGAAACACCACATATTAATTATTTAGTTGACTCTCGTTATTTACAAGACAAGATTAAATGTTTTTAACATGGCAAGAGGTGAAGCATAATAAAACTACACTATTAAGACATTTTAAATGAGGCCGGAAAATAACAACAACATATCCGGAAAATCCCCATGAGCATGTTTAATGATTATAAAGCAACAACAATTCACACATATTAATGTTGTTAACATGATGCGGATGACATGATCAAATTTATGCAAGTTTTATTAAAAGTTGACAAGAGAGATATGAAGCAACGTCACCGTGGTGGAAGGAAAAGGGTGCCACTGTAACAATTCCGAAAATGATGCCACGGCAACATATCGGTGCCGGTAACTCGTTGAGAGTCCGGTGCAAAAGATAGATGGTGTGGGCGAGTCAACGAGATGAAAGGTGGGGTGATCCCGTCACCGGGTTCCCACGAGTCGGCGACGAGGCAACCGAGGAACATGACAAAAGAGGGCACAACGGACACGGAGCACACAAGGGAGACATTCCATACAACACAACAAGCATCCACGGGTCATCCACGGGGTTATACCTTCGGAACAATCGGTCTCGAAGCGGTTCGAGTGCCGAGGGACGTAGTGGTAGTAGTTGTTCTCGGGAGTCGTGGTACACGTTCGTAGAGGAAGAAGTTGTTCTCGTTTTCGAAGAGGAAGTAGTCGTTCCGTAGAGGTACACGGGGCGACGGTAGGGGTACTTGGAGTCTCCGAGTAGTCGTGGTACTTGGCGCTTCTGGCGACGGTAGTCGTTCCGTATGTAGTGGTACTTGTTCCGTAGCTGTTCACGTATGTAGTGGTACTTGTTCCGTAGCCGTTCACGAGCTCGTTTTTTCGTAGATGTTCAAGTCGTCGGTAGTCGAACTTGACGAAAAGTTGTAGTTGTACTCGGGCGGCGGTAGCGGAAGTAGACGTTCCCGTAGATGTACATGTCATTTTTCCGTAGATGTTCAAGTCCTTGGGGTCTTTGGCGTGTAGGTGTACACGGTTCCCTGACAAGTTCACAGCAAGGCAACACAACCAAAACAAACAAAAACAGCAGCACATGAGGCGACGCGGCCACGGCAGTAGCACGGCGAGGCGCTGCGGAACCAGCCGGCGAAGAGGAAGGCAGCAGGCCTCGGGGTCTTGCGCAGGAGACGATGGAAGGCTGCAGCCTTGGGCGTCGGGTGCAGGGCCATGGCGCGGCTCTGGACGAGGGAGGCGCGTCAGGCTGGAGAAGAGGCCCGCGGCTTGCGGCCACGAGGAGGGAGCGAAGGGCTCCTGGAGGCGCTGGCCTTGGCGCGGTGCCGAGGCAGGGACCAGGGAGGCGCGGCGCTCGCGCGCTGCCTGGCCGAGGGGGCGGCGGGAGCCTGGCCATGGGGCGCGGAGGAGAAGGCGCAGGGACTCGCGCGGATGGAGCTCGCGGCCGGAACGAAGGGAGGCCGGAGGGTCGCGGCCTCGGGGCGCGCAGGAGGCGCTGAAGTGAAGGAAATATGCCCTAGAGGCAATAATAAAGATGTCATTTGTATTTCCTTATATCATGATAAATGTCTTTTATTCATGCTAGAATTGTATTAACCGGAAACTTAGTACATGTGTGGATACATAGACAAAACAGTATGTCCCTAGTATGCCTCTACTAGACTAGCTCATCGATCAAAGATGGTTATGTTTCCTAGCCATAGACATGAGTTGTCATTTGATCAACGGGATCACATCATTAGGAGAATGATGTGATGGACAAGACCCATCCGTTAGCATAGCACTATGATCGTTTAGTTTAACTGCTATTGCTTTCTTCATGACTTCTACATGTTCCTATGACTATGAGATTATGCAACTCCCGAATACCGTAGGAACACCTTGTGTGCTATCAAACGTCACAACGTAACTGGGTGATCATAAAGATGGTCTACAGGTGTCTCCGAAAGTATTCGTGGTGTTGGCATAGATCAAGATTAGGATTTGTCACTCCGAGTGTCGGAGAGGTATCTCTAGGCCCTCTCGGTAACACACATCACAATAAGCCTTGCAAGCAAAATACTAATGAGTTAGTCACGAGATGATGTGTTACGGAACGAGTAAAGAGACTTGCCGGTAACGAGATTGAACTAGGTATAGAGATACCGACGATCGAATCTCGGGCAAGTAACATACCGTTTGACAAAAGGAACAACGTATGTAGTTATGCGGTTCTGACCGATAAAAGATCTTCGTAGAATATGTAGGAGCCAATATGAACATCCAGGTTCCGCTATTGGTTATTGACCGGAGATGAGTCTCGGTCATGTCTACATAGTTCTCGAACCCGTAGGGTCCGCACGCTTAACGTTTGATGACGATCGGTATTATGAGTTTATGAGTATTTATGTACCGAAGGTAGTGCGGAGTCCCGGATGAGATCACGGACATGACGAGGAGTCTCGGAATGTCCAAGACATAAAGGTTGATATATTGGACGGCTATATTCGGACACCGGAAGTATACCGGAAAAGTTTCGGATTTATCGGGATTGCCGAAGGGGGTTACCGGAACCTCCTACGAAGGGGGATGGTCCATAGTGGGCCTTGTGGAAAGGAGAGAGGCAACCCATAGGGCTGGCCGGTGCCCCACCTAGTTCCTAGTTGGACTAGGATTGGTGGGAGGCGCCACCTCTTCCTTTTCCTACTCCATCTCTTCCTTCTTTGGTGATTCCTACTAGGAATAGGATTGCAATCCTATTCCTAGTAGGATTCCTTCCCTAGCCGCACCATAGGAGGTTGGCCGGCCCTCCTCCCTTGCTCCTTTATATACGGGGGCAGGGGGGCACCCAAAGACACACAAGTTGAATTGTTTTAGCCGTGTGCGGTGCCCCCCTCCACAGAATCACACCTCGGTCATACTGTCGCGGAGCTTAGGCGAAGCCCTGCGCCGGTGAACACATCATATCCGTCACCACGCTGTCGTGCTGACGAAACTCTCCCGTGAAGCTCAACTGGATCAAGAGCTCGTGGGACGTCATCAAGCTGAACGTGTGCTGAACGCGGAGGTGCCGTACGTTCGGTGCTTGATCGGTTGGATCGCGAAGAAGTTCGACAACATCAACCGCGTCACTTGACGCTTCCGCTCCCGGTCTACGAGGGTACGTAGACACACTCTCCCCTCTCGTTGCTATGCATCTGGTAGATAGATCTTGCGTGATCGTAGGAAAATTTTAAAATACTACGTTCCCCAACAGTGGCATCATGAGCCAGGTCTATGCGTAGATGATATGCACGAGTAGAACACAATGATTTGTGGGCGATACTAGTCATACTGCTTACCAGCATGTCATACTTTGCTTCGGCGGTATTGTGAGATGAAGCGGCCCGGACCGACATTACGCGTACGCTTACGCGAGACTGGTTTCACCGTTACGAGCACTCGTTGCTTAAAGGTGACTGGCGGGTGTCTGTCTCTCTCACTTTAGCTGAATCAAGTGTGGCTACACCCGGTCCTTGTGAAGGTTAAAACATCACATACTTGACGAAACATCGTTGTGGTTTTGTATGCGTAGGTAAGAACGGTTCTTGCTAAGCCCGTAGCAGCCACGTAAAACTTGCAACAACAAAGTAGAGGACGTCTAACTTGTTTTTGCAGGGCATGTTGTGATGTGATATGGTCAAGACATGATGAGTTATACGGTTTTTGTATGAGATGATCATGTTTTGTGAAGGTGATCATGACGGTGCTTTGGAGATGGAGATCAAAAGCACAAGATGATGATGGCCATATCATGTCACATATTTTGATTGCATGTGATGTTTATCTTATTATGCTTAGAACGACGGTAGCATTATAAGATGATCCCTTACTAAATTTCAAGGTATAAGTGTTCTCCCTGAGTATGCACCGTTGCGAAAGTTCGTCGTGCCGAGACACCACGTGATGATCGGGTGTGATAAGCTCTACGTTCAAATACAACGGGTGTAAGCCAGTTTTGCACACGCAGAATACTCGGGTTAAACTTGACGAGCCTAGCATATACAGATATGGCCTCGGAACACTGTAGACCGAAAGGTCGAGCGTGAATCATATAGTAGATATGATCAACATAAGATGTTCACCATTGAAACTACTCCATCTCACGTGATGATCGGACATGGTTTAGTTGATTTGGATCACGTGATCATTTAGATGACCGGAGGGATGTCTATCTAAGTGGGAGTTCTTAAGTAATATGATTAATTGAACTTTAATTTATCATGAACTTAGTCCTGGTAGTATTAGCATATCTATGTTGTAGATCAATAGCTCGCGATGTTGCTCCCCGTTTATTTTTCATATGTTCCTAGAGAAAACCAAGTTGAAAGATGTTAGTAGCAATGATGCGGAATTGTTCCGTGATCTGAGGATTATCCTCATTACTGCACAGAGAAATATGTCCTTGATGCACCGCTAGGTGACAGACCTATTGCAGGAGCAGATGTAGATGTTATGAACGTTTTGACAAAAGCTCAGTATGATGACTACATGATAGTTTAGTGCACCATGCTTTACGGCTTATAACCGGGACTTCAAAAACGTTTTGAACGCCACGGAGCATATAAGATGTTCCAAGAGTTGAAATTAGTATTTCATACTCATGCCCGTGTCGAGAGGTATAAGACCTCTGACAATACTTTGCCTACAAGATGGAGGAGAATAGCTCAACCAGTGAGCATGTGCTCAGATTGTCTGGGTACTACAATTACTTTAATCAAGTGGGAGTTAATCTTCCAGATAAGATAGTAATTGACAAAGTTCTCTAGTCACTATCACCAAGTTAGTAGAACTTCGTGATGAACTATAATATGCAAGGGATGACGAAAGGAATTCCCAGCTCTTCGCAATACTGAAGTAGGCGAAGGTAGAAATCATGAAAAAGCATCAAGTGTTGATGGTTAAACAAGACCGCTTGTTTCGAGTAAAGGGCAAAGGGATAGAAGGGGAACTTCAAGAAGAATGACAAGCAAGTTGTCACTCCCGTGAAGAAACCCAAAGCTAAACTCAAGCCTGAAACAAGTGCTTATACTGCAAAGGAAATGGTCACTAGAAGTGGAACTGCCCTAGATATTTGGCGGATAAGAAGGATGGCAAAGTGAACAAAGGTATATTTGATATACAAATTATTGATGTGTATTTTACTAGTGTTCATAGCAACCCCTCGGTATTTGATATTGTTTCAATTGCTAAAGAGTAGTAACTCGAAGTGGGAGTTGCATAATGAACATAAACTAGTTAAAGGATGAAGTGACGATGTGTATTGGAAGCAGTTCCAAGATTGATATGATCATCATCGCACACTCCCTATACTTTCGGGATTAGTGTTGAACCTAAATAACTGTTATTTGGTGTTTGTGTTGAGCATGAATGTGATTTGATCATGTTTGTTGCAATACGGTTATTCATGTAAGTCAGAGAATAATTGTTGTTCTGTTTACATGAATAAAACCTTCTATGGTCATACACCCAATGAAATTAGTTTGTTGGATCTCGATCGTGTAATACACATATTCATAATATTGAAGCCAAAAGATGCAAGGTTAATAATGATAGTGCAACTTATTTGTGGCACTGCCGTTTAAGTCATATTGGTGTAAAACGCATGAAGAAACTCCATAATGATGGACTTTTGGAATCACTTGATTATGAATCACTTGGTGCTTGCGAACCATGCCTCATGGGCAAGATGACTAAAACTCCGTTCTCCGGAACTATGGAGCGAGCAACATATTTGTTGGAAATCATACATACTGATGTATGCGGACCAATGAGTGTTGAAGCTCGCGGCGGGTATCGTTATTTTCTGACCTTCACTGATGATTTGAGCAGATATGGGTATATCTACTTAATGAAGCACAAGTCTGAAACATTTGAAAAGTTCAAAGAATTTCAGAGTGAAGTAGAGAATCATCGTAACAAGAAAATAAAGTTCCTACGATCTGATCGTGGAGGAGAATATTTGAGTTACGAGTTTGGTCTTCATTTGAAACAATGTGGAATAGTTTCACAACTCACGCCACCTGGAACACCACAGCGTAATGGTGTGTCCGAACGTCGTAACCGTACTTTATTGGATATGGTGAGATCTATGATGTCTCTTACCGATTTACCACTATCGTTTTGGGGTTATGCTTTAGAGACAGCTGCATTCACGTTAAATAGGGCACCATCTAAATCCGTTGATACGACACCTTATGAACTATGGTTTGGCAAGAAACCAAAGTTGTCGTTTCTCAAAATTTGGGGCTGCGATGCTTATGTGAAAACACTTCAACCTGATAAGCTCGATCCCAAGTCGGAAAAATGTGTCTTCATAGGATACCCAAAAGAGACTGTTGGGTACACCTTCTATCACAGATCCGAAGGCAAAATATTCGTTGCTAAGAACGGATCCTTTCTAGAAAAAGAGTTTCTCTCGAAAGAAGTGAGTGGGAGGAAAGTAGAACTTGATGAGGTAATTGTACCTTCTGCCGGATTGGAAAATAGTACATCACAGGAAATTGTTCCAGTGATTCCTACACCAATTAGTGAGGAAGTTAATGATAATGATCATGAAACTTCGGATCAAGTTTCTACTGAACGTCGTAGATCAACCAGAGTACGTTCCGCACCAGAGTGGTACGGCAACCCAGTTCTGGAAATCATGTTACTAGACCATGATGAACCTATGAACTATGAGGAAGCGATGATGAGCCCAGATTCTGCAAAATGGCTTGAAGCCATGAAATCTGAGATGGGATCCATGTATGAGAACAAAGTATGGACTTTGGTTGACTTGCCCGATGATCGGCAGGCCATCGAAAATAAATGGATCTTCAAGAGGAAGACCGACGCAGACGGTAATATTACTGTTTACAAAGCTCGACTTGTTGCGAAAGGTTTTCGACAAGTTCAAGGAGTTGACTACGATGAGACTTTCTCACCTGTAGCGATGCTTAAGTCTGTCCGAATCATGTTAGCAATTGCCGCATTTTATGATTATGAAATCTGGCAAATGGATGTCAAAACTGCATTCCTAAATGGATATCTCAAAGAAGAGTTGTATATGATGCAACCAGAAGGTTTTGTCGATCCAAAAGGTGCTAACAAAGTATGCAAGCTCCAGCGATCCATCTATGGACTGGTGCAAGCATCTCGGAGTTGGAATATACGCTTTGATGAAGTGATCAAAGCATATGGTTTTATACAGACTTTTGGAGAAGCCTGTATTTACAAGAAAGTGAGTGGGAGCTCTGTAGCATTTCTAATATTATATGTAGATGACATATTGTTGATTGGAAATGATATAGAATTTCTGGATAGCATAAAAGGATACTTGAATAAAAGTTTTTCAATGAAAGACCTCGGTGAAGCTGCTTATATATTAGGTATCAAGATCTATAGAGATAGATCAAGACGCTTAATTGGACTTTCACAAAGCACATACCTTGATAAGATTTTGAAGAAGTTCAAAATGGATCAGTCAAAGAAAGGGTTCTTGCCTGTTTTACAAGGTATGAAGTTGAGTAAAACTCAATGCCCGACCTGTTGGGGAACGTTGCATGGAAAACAAAAAATTTTCTCTACGTTCACCAAGATCAATCTAGTAGATGCAACTACGAGGGGAGAGTAGGATCCACATACCCTTGTAGATCGCTAAGCGGAAGCGTTAAGAACGCGGTTGATGGAGTCGTACTCGCCGCGATTCAGATCGCTGAAGATCCAAGCACCGAAGCAACGGTGCCTCCGCGTTCTTCACACGTACGGCTCGGGGACGTCTCCTCCTTCTTGATCCAGCAAGGGGTGGAGGAGAGGTTGATGGAGAACCGGCAGCACGACGGCGTGGTGGTGATGGTGTAGAAGAATTCCAGCAGGGCTTCGCCTAAGCACCGCGGGAGAAGAAGATGTTATGGGAGAGGGAGGGCAGCACCGAGGCACGAACTTGTGTTGGCTGCCCTCCCTCTACCTCTCCATATATAGGGGGAAGGAAGAGAGGGGGGCGACCTAGGGTTTCCCCTTAGGGGGCCGGCGGCCAGGGCAAGGGGGGGCGGCGGCCAAGGCAGGGGGGGCGGCGGCCAAGGGCCAGCCCTAGGGTTTCCCCCCCTAGGCGCCTTGCCCCCCAAGCCAGGGGGGTGCGGCTGCCCTAGGAGGGTCCACCTCCCCTTGCGCATGAGGAGAGGGCCCAGGGGGGGCGCACAGCCCTATGAGGGCTGTGGTGTCCCCCCTTGTGGCCCATTAGGCCCAGAAACACTTTCGGGACCCCCGAAACCCTTTCCGGTACTCCGCCGATTTCCCGATGCTCCCCGGAACACTTCCGGACTCCGAAACCTTTCATCCTATATATCAATCTTCGTCTCCGGACCATTCCGGAGACCCTCGCCATGTCCGGGATCTCATCCGGGACTCCGAACAACCTTCGGTAACCATGCACTTTTCTCACTAACAACCCTAGCGTCACCGAACCTTAAGTGTGTAGACCCTGCGGGTTCGGAAACCATGTAGACATGACCGAGACACTCCCAGGTCAATAACCAATAGCGGGATCTGGATACCCATATTGGTTCCCACATGTTTCTCGATGATCTCATCGGATGAACCACGATGTCAAGGATTCAGGCAATCCCGTATACAATTCCCTTTGTCTCGTCGGTATGTTACTTGCCCGAGATTCGATCGTCGGTATCTCTATACCTAGTTCAATCTCGTTACCGGCAAGTCTCTTTACTCGTTACCGTAATACATAATCCCGTGACCAACTACTTAGTCACTTTGAGCTCATTGAGATGACGTATTACCGAGTGGGCCCGGAGATACCTCTCCGTCACACGGTGTGACAAATCCCAGTCTCGATCCATGTCAACTCAACAGACACCCTTGGAGATACCTGTAGAGTACCTTTATAGTCACCCAGTTACGTTGCGACGTTTGGCACACACAAAGCACTCCTACGGTGTCAGTGAGTTACATGATCTCATGGTCATAGGAACTTATACTTGACATGCAGAAAACTATAGCGATAACTGACACGATCAAAAGCTATGTTTAACGTTTGGGTCTCGTCCATCACATCATTCTCCTAATGATGTGATCCCGTTATCAAATGACAACTCATGTCTATGACCTGGAAACCGCGGTCATCTTTGATCAACGAGCTAGTCCTGTAGAGGCTCACTAGGGACACAAAGTCTGTCTATTTATCCACACATGTATTTGAGTTTCCAATCAATACAATTATAGCATGGATAATAAACGATTATCATGAACAAGGAAATATAATAATAACTCTTTTATTATTGCCTCTAGGGCATATTTCCAACAGTCTCCCACTTGCACTAGAGTCAATAATCTGGCATTACAAGGTAATGAATCTAACACCCATAGAGTCTTGGTGTTGATCGTGCTTAGCCCGTGGAAGAGGCTTAGTCAACGGATCTGCAACATTCAAATCCATGTGTACTTTGCAAATGTTTATGTCCTCCTCCTTGACCGAATCGCGGATGGAATTGAAGCGTCGCTTTATGTGTCTGGTCCTCTTGTGAAACCTTGGTTCCTTGGCTAGAGCAATGGCACCAGTGTTGTCACAGAACAGAGTCATTGGGTTCAGTGCACTAGGCACAACTCCAAGATCTGTCATGAACTCCTTCATCCAGACACCTTCCTTTGCCGCCTCCGAGGCAGCTATATACTCCGCTTCACATGTAGAATCAGCTACCACGCTCTGCTTGGAACTGCACCAGCTTACCGCTCCCCCGTTGAGAATATATACGTATCCGGTTTGAGACTTAGAGTCATCCGGATCAGTGTCAAAGCTTGCATCGACGTAACCCTTTACGACGAGCTCTTGATCACCTCCATAAACGAGAAACATATCCTTAGTTTTTTTCAGGTACTTTAGGATATTCTTGACCGCTGTCCAGTGATCCATACCAGGATTACTTTGAAACCTTCCGGCCATACTTATGGCAAGGCTGACATCTGGTCTTGTGCACAGCATTGCATACATGATAGAGCCTATGGCTGAAGCATAGGGGACGACACTCATCTTTTCTCTATCTTCCGCAGTCACTGGGCACTGAGTCTTACTCAACTTTGTACCTTGCAATACCGGCAAGAACCCCTTCTTGGATTGATCCATTTTGAACTTCTTCAAAACTTTATCAAGGTATGTGCTTTGTGAAAGTCCTATCAAGCGTCTTGATCTATCTCTATAGATCTTGATGCCCAATATGAAAGCAGCTTCACCGAGATCCTTCATTGAAAAACTCTTGTTCAAATACCCCTTCACGCTATCCAAAAATTCTATATTGTTTCCAATCAGCAATATGTCATCTACATATAATATTAGAAACGCTATAGAGCTCCCACTCACTTTCTTGTAAATACAAGCTTCATTGTAAACTTGTATAAACCCAAACGCTTTGATCACCTCATCAAAGCGAAGATTCCAACTCCGAGATGCTTGCACCAGCCCATAAATGGAACGCTGGAGCCTGCATACTTTGTCAGCATTCTCTGGATCGACAAAACCTTCTGGTTGCATCATATACAACTCTTCCTTAAGAAAACCGTTAAGGAACGCTGTCTTGACATCCATCTGCCAAATTTCATAATCGAAATATGCAGCTATTGCTAACATGATTCGGACGGATTTAAGCATCGCTACGGGTGAGAAAGTCTCATCGTAGTCAATCCCTTGAACTTGTGAAAAACCCTTTGCCACAAGTCGAGCTTTATACACGGTGACATTACCGTCAGCGTCCGTCTTCCTCTTAAAAATCCATTTATTCTGAATGGCCTTCCGCCCTTCAGGTAATACTTCCAAAGTGCATACTTTGTTTTCATACATGGATCCCATCTCGGATTTCATGGCCTCTAACCATTTGTCGGAATCCGGGCCCACCATCGCTTCTCCATAGCTCGTAGGTTCACCGTTGTCTAACAACATGACCTCCAAGACAGGGTTACCATACCACTCAGGTGCAGTGCGTACCCATGTCGACCTACGAGGTTCGGTAGTAACTTGATCAGAAGCTTCTTGATCATCATCATTGGCTTCCTCTTCAACCTCTGTAGGCTCCACAAAAACATCCTTTTGTGCTGCGCTACTCTCTGGTTGAAGCAGAGGTTCAATAACCTCATCAAGTTCTACCTTCCTCCCACTCAATTCTTTCGAGAGAAACTCTTTTTCGAGAAAGGACCCGTTCTTAGCGACAAACACTTTGCCTTCGGATCTGAGATAGAAGGTGTACCCAACAGTTTCTTTTGGGTATCCTATGAAGACACATTTGTCCGCTTTGGGTTCGAGCTTTTCTGGCTGAAGCCTTTTGACATAAGCATCGCAACCCCAAACCTTGAGAAAAGACAACTTCGGTTTCTTACTAAACCATAGTTCATACGGTGTTGTCTCAACGGACTTAGATGGAGCCCTATTTAAAGTGAATGCAGCTGTCTCTAACGCATATCCCCAAAACGATAGTGGCAAATCGGCAAGAGACATCATAGAACGCACCATATCTAATAGGGTTCGATTACGACGTTCGGACACACCATTACGCTGTGGTGTTCCAGGTGGCGTCAACTGTGAAACAATTCCACATTTTCTTAAGTGATCACCAAACTCATAACTCAGATATTCTCCCCCTCGATCAGATCGTAGGAACTTGATCTTCCTGTTACGATGATTTTCAACTTCACTCTGAAATTGCTTGAACTTTTCAAAAGTTTCAGACTTATGCTTCATCAAGTAAATATACCCATATCTACTTAAGTCGTCAGTGAAGGTGAGAAAATAACGATATCCACCGCGCGCCGTTACACTCATCGGACCGCACACATCAGTATGTATGATTTCCAATAAGTCACTTGCCCGTTCCATTGTCCCTGAAAACGGGGTCCTTGTCATCTTGCCCATGAGGCACGGCTCGCACGTGTCAAGTGATTCAAAATCAAGAGACTCCAAAAGTCCATCAGCATGGAGCTTCCTCATGCGTTTCACGCCGATATGACCGAGACGACAGTGCCACAAGAAAGTGGTATTATCATTATCTACTCTACATCTTTTGGCATCAATGTTATGAACATGTGTATCATCACTATCGAGATTCAATAAGAATAAACCCCTAACTTCGGGTGCATGACCATAAAAGATATTACTCATATAAATAGAACAACCATTATTCTCTGACTTAAATGAGTAACCGTCTCGCAATAAACAAGATCCAGATATAATGTTCATGCTTAACGCAGGCACTAAATAACAATTATTCAGGTTCATAACTAATCCCGATGGTAATCGAAGAGCGAGCGTGCCGACGGCGATCACATCAACCTTGGAACCATTTCCCACGCGCATCGTCACTTCGTCCTTCGCCAGCCTCCGTTTATTCCGCAGTTCCTGTTTAGAGTTGCAAATGTGAGCAACCGAACAGGTATCAAATACCCAGGCACTACAACGAGAGTTGGTAAGGTACACATCAATAACATGTATATCACATATACCTTTGTTGTTGTTGGCCCCCTTCTTGTCCGCCAGATACTTGGGGCAGTTCCGCTTCCAGTGGCCGTTCCCCTTGCAATAGAAACACTCAGTCTCTGGCTTGGGCCCAGCCTTAGGTTTCTTCACTGGATTAGCAACTTCTTTGCCACCCTTCTTAGAGTTACCCTTCTTGCCCTTGCCATTCTTCTTGAAACTGGTGGTTTTATTGACCATCAACACTTGATACTCCTTCTGGATGTCTGCCTCAGCGACTTTCAGCATCGAAAACAGCTCGGTGATGGTCTTGTTCATCCCTTGCATGTTATACTGCTGCACGAAGCTCTTGTAGCTTGGAGGGAGTGACTGGAGAATTCTGTCAATGATAGCCTCATCCGGGAACACAAGTCCCAGATCAGCTATGCGGGTATAGTACCCAGACATCTTCAGTAAGTGCTCACTGACAGACGAATTCTCCTCCATCTTGCAAGCAAAGAATTTATCGGTGGTCTCATACCTCTCGATCTTAGCATTCTTCTCAAAGATGAACTTCAACTCCTGGTACATCTCATATGCACCATGACGTTCAAAACGCCTTTGAAGTCCTCCTTCCAAGCCGTACAACATGGCACACTGCACTATCGAATAGTCATCCGAACGTGTCTGCCAGACGTTCAAAACGTCTGCAGGGGCTGTAGGAGCGGGGGGGTCACCTAGCGGTGCATTTAGGACATAAACCTTTTGGGCAGCTGTGAGGATGATCCTCAGATTGCGGAGCCAGTCCACAAAGTTGCTCCCGTCATCTTTCAGTTTAGCTTTCTCTAGGAACGCATTAAAATTCAGGGGAGCTACTGCGCGAGCCATCTACAACAAAAATTTGCAAAGACATTTTAGACTATTGTTCATGATAAGTGAGTTATTACCTAATCAAATTATTTATAACTCCCACTCAAATTGACATCCCTCTGGTCATTCGAGCGTGACATGATCCAAATTCACCAACCCAAGTCCGATCATCACGTGAGATGAGGTGGTGTCAATGGTGAACATCAACATGTTGATCATATCTACTATATGACTCATGCTCGACCTTTCGGTCCTCCGTGTTCCGAGGCCATGTCTGTACATGCTAGGCTCGTCAAGTCTAACCCGAGTGTTCTGCATGTGCAAAACTGGCTTGCACCCGTTGTATGCGAACGTAGAGTCTATCACACCCGATCATCACGTGGTGCTTCGAAACGACGAACCTTCGCAACGGCGCATACTCGGGGGGAACACAATTTTATCTTGAAATTTAGTGAAGGATCATCTTATAATGCTACCGTCGTCCTAAGCAAAATAAGATGCATAAAAGGATTAACATCACATGCAAATCATAAGTGACATGATATGGCCATCAACTCGTGCTTTTGATCTCCATCTCCAAAGCACCGGCATGATCTCCATCGTCACCGGCGCCACACCATGATCCCCATCATCATGATCTCCATCATCGTGTCGCCATCGGGGTTGTCGGCGCCCACCATGCTCTTACTACTATTGCTACCGTTTAGCGATAAAGTAAAGCATTACAAAGCGCTTAATGATTGACACGCAGGTCATACAAAAATTAAAGACAACCCTATGGCTCCTGCCGGTTGCCGTATGCATCGACATGCAAGTCGATATTAACTATTACAACATGATCATCTCATACATCAAATATAACTCATCATGTCATTGGCCATATCATATCACATACATACCCTGCAAAAACAAGTTAGACGTCCTCTAATTTGTTGTTGCCTGTTTTACGTGGCTGCTATGGGTATCTAGCAAGAACGCTTCTTACCTACGCAAAACCACAACGGTGATATTCAAGTTGCTATTTAACCTTCTACAAGGACCGCCTTGTTCTATTCCGATTCAACTAAGATAGGAGAGACAGACACCCGCCAGCCATCTTATGCAACAAAAGTCACATGTCTGTCGATGGAACCGGTCTCATGTACGTGGACATGTAAAGTTGGTCCGGGCCGCTTCATCCCATAATACCGCTGAATCAAGAAAGACTAAGGAGGGCAGCAATTTAAACATCAACGCCACAAACCCTTTTGTGTTCTACTCGAGAAAGCATCTACGCAAGATCCTAGCTCATGATGCCACTGTTGGGGAACGTTGCATGGAAAACAAAAATTTTTCTCTACGTTCACCAAGATCAATCTAGTAGATGCAACTACGAGGGGAGAGTAGGATCCACATACCCTTGTAGATCGCTAAGCGGAAGCGTTAAGAACGCGGTTGATGGAGTCGTACTCGCCGCGATTCAGATCGCTGAAGATCCAAGCACCGAAGCAACGGTGCCTCCGCGTTCTTCACACGTATGGCTCGGGGACGTCTCCTCCTTCTTGATCCAGCAAGGGGTGGAGGAGAGGTTGATGGAGAACCGGCAGCACGACGGCGTGGTGGTGATGGTGTAGAAGAATTCCAGCAGGGCTTCGCCTAAGCACCGCGGGAGAAGAAGATGTTATGGGAGAGGGAGGGCAGCACCGAGGCACGAACTTGTGTTGGCTGCCCTCCCTCTACCTCTCTATATATAGGGGGAAGGAGGAGAGGGGGGGCGCCCTAGGGTTTCCCCTAGGGGGCCGGCGGCCAGGGCAAGGGGGGGGGCGGCGGCCAAGGCTGGCCCTAGGGTTTCCCCCCTAGGTGCCTTGCCCCCCAAGGCTAAGGGGGTGCGGCCACCCTAGAGGGGTCCACCTCCCTTGGCGCACAAGGAGAGGGCCCAGGGGGGCGCACAGCCCTATGAGGGCTGTTGTGTCCCCCCTTGTGGCCCATTAGGCCCAGAAACACTTCCGGGACCCCCGAAACCCTTTCCGGTACTCCGCCGATTTCCCGATGCTCCCCGGAACACTTCCGGACTCCGAAACCTATCATCCTATATATCAATCTTCGTCTCCGGACCATTCCGGAGACCCTCGTCATGTCCGGGATCTCATCCGGGACTCCGAACAACCTTCGGTAACCATGCACTATTCTCACTAACAACCCTAGCGTCACCGAACCTTAAGTGTGTAGACCCTGCGGGTTCGGAAACCATGTAGACATGACCAAGACACTCCCAGGTCAATAACCAATAGCAGGATCTGGATACCCATATTGGTTCCCACATGTTTCTCGATGATCTCATCGGATGAACCACGATGTCAAGGATTCAGGCAATCCCGTATACAGTTCCCTTTGTCTCGTCGGTATGTTACTTGCCCGAGATTCGATCGTCGGTATCTCTATACCTAGTTCAATCTCGTTACCGGCAAGTCTCTTTACTCGTTACCATAATACATAATCCCGTGACCAACTACTTAGTCACTTTGAGCTCATTGAGATGACGTATTACCGAGCGGGCCCGGAGATACCTCTCCGTCACACGGAGTGACAAATCCCAGTCTCGATCCATGTCAACTCAACGGACACCCTCGGAGATACCTGTAGAGTACCTTTATAGTCACCCAGTTACGTTGCGACGTTTGGCACACACAAAGCACTCCTACGGTGTCAGTGAGTTACATGATCTCATGGTCATAGGAACTTATACTTGACATGCAGAAAACTATAGCGATAACTGACACGATCAAAAGCTATGTTTAACGTTTGGGTCTCGTCCATCACATCATTCTCCTAATGATGTGATCCCGTTATCAAATGACAACTCATGTCTATGACCTGGAAACCGCGGTCATCTTTGATCAACGAGCTAGTCCTGTAGAGGCTCACTAGGGACACAAAGTCTGTCTATTTATCCACACATGTATTTGAGTTTCCAATCAATACAATTATAGCATGGATAATAAACGATTATCATGAACAAGGAAATATAATAATAACTCTTTTATTATTGCCTCTAGGGCATATTTCCAACACGACCACTGCAGAAGATAGAGAGAAAATGAAAGTCATTCCCTATGCCTCAGCCATAGGATCTATCATGTATGCAATGCTGTGTACCAGACCTGATGTGTGCCTTGCTATAAGTCTAGCAGGGAGGTACCAAAGTAATCCAGGAGTGGATCACTGGACAGCGGTTAAAAACATCCTAAAGTATCTGAAAAGAACAAAGGATATGTTTCTCGTATATGGAGGTGACAAAGAGCTCGTCGTAAATGGTTACGTCGATTCTAGCTTTGACACTGATCCGGATGACACAAAGTCACAAACCGGATATGTATTTTTATTGAACGGTGGAGCTGTCAGCTGGTGCAGTTCCAAGCAGAGCGTCGTGGCGGGATCTACGTGTGAAGCGGAATACATAGCTGCTTCGGAAGCAGCAAATGAAGGAGTCTGGATGAAGGAGTTCATATCCGATCTAGGTGTAGTACCTAGTGCATCGGGTCCAATGAAAATCTTTTGTGATAACACTGGAGCCATAGCCTTGGCGAAGGAATCCAGGTTTCACAAGAGAACAAAGCACATCAAAAGACGCTTCAATTCCATCCGCGATCTAGTCAAGGAGGGAGACATAGAGATTTGCAAAATACATACAGATCTGAATGTTGCAGACCCGTTGACTAAGCCTCTTCCACGGGCAAAACATGATCAGCACCAAGACTCCATGGGTGTGAGGATCATCACTTTGTAATCTAGATTATTGACTCTAGTTCAAGTGGGAGACTGAAGGAAATATGCCCTAGAGGCAATAATAAAGATGTTATTTGTATTTCCTTATATCATGATAAATGTCTTTTATTCATGCTAGAATTGTATTAACCGGAAACTTAGTACATGTGTGGATACATAGACAAAACAATATGTCCCTAGTATGCCTCTACTAGACTAGCTCATCGATCAAAGATGGTTATGTTTCCTAGCCATAGACATGAGTTGTCATTTGATCAACGGGATCACATCATTAGGAGAATGATGTGATGGACAAGACCCATCCGTT
>LR738714.1:659590457-659607116 GCA_902687465.1 Secale cereale
GATCTAGTCAAGGAGGGAGACATAGAGATTTGCAAAATACATACAGATCTGAATGTTGCAGACCCGTTGACTAAGCCTCTTCCACGGGCAAAACATGATCAGCACCAAGACTCCATGGGTGTGAGGATCATCACTTTGTAATCTAGATTATTGACTCTAGTTCAAGTGGGAGACTGAAGGAAATATGCCCTAGAGGCAATAATAAAGATGTTATTTGTATTTCCTTATATCATGATAAATGTCTTTTATTCATGCTAGAATTGTATTAACCGGAAACTTAGTACATGTGTGGATACATAGACAAAACAATATGTCCCTAGTATGCCTCTACTAGACTAGCTCATCGATCAAAGATGGTTATGTTTCCTAGCCATAGACATGAGTTGTCATTTGATCAACGGGATCACATCATTAGGAGAATGATGTGATGGACAAGACCCATCCGTTGGCATAGCACTATGATCGTTTAGTTTAACTGCTATTGCTTTCTTCATGACTTATACATGTTCCTATGACTATGAGATTATGCTACTCCCGAATACCGTAGGAACACCTTGTGTGCTATCAAACGTCACAACGTAACTGGGTGATCATAAAGATGCTCTATAGGTGTCTCCGAAAGTATTCGTGGTGTTGGCATAGATCAAGATTAGGATTTGTCACTCCGAGTGTCGGAGAGGTATCTCTGGGCCCTCTCGGTAACACACATCACAATAAGCCTTGCAAGCAAAAGACTAATGAGTTAGTCACGAGATGATGTGTTACGGAACGAGTAAAGAGACTTGCCGGTAACGAGATTGAACTAGGTATAGAGATACCGACGATCGAATCTCGGGCAAGTAACATACCGTTTGACAAAAGGAACAACGTATGTAGTTATGCGGTTCTGACCGATAAAAGATCTTCGTAGAATATGTAGGAGCCAATATGAACATCCAGGTTCCGCTATTGGTTATTGACCGGAGATGAGTCTCGGTCATGTCTACATAGTTCTCGAACCCGTAGGGTCCGCACGCTTAACGTTTGATGACGATCGGTATTATGAGTTTATGAGTATTGATGTATCGAAGGTAGTTCGGAGTCCCGGATGAGATCACGGACATGACGAGGAGTCTCGGAATGTCCGAGACATAAAGATTGATATATTGGACGGCTATATTCGGACACCGGAAGTATACCGGAAA
The DNA here is from genome assembly GCA_902687465.1 of Secale cereale. Taxonomy (NCBI): domain Eukaryota; kingdom Viridiplantae; phylum Streptophyta; class Magnoliopsida; order Poales; family Poaceae; genus Secale; species Secale cereale. The sequence continues at coordinate 659,591,642 of LR738714.1, forward strand.
AGTTTCGGATTTATCGGGATTGCCGAAGGGGGTTACCGGAACCTCCTACGAAGGGGGATGGTCCATAGTGGGCCTTGTGGAAAGGAGAGAGGAAGCCCATAGGGCTGGCCAGCGCCCCACCTAGTTCCTAGTTGGACTAGGATTGGTGGGAGGCGCCACCTCTTCCTTTTCCTACTCCATCTCTTCCTTCTTTGGTGATTCCTACTAGGAATAGGATTGCAATCCTATTCCTAGTAGGATTCCTTCCCTAGCCGCACCATAGGAGGTTGGCCGGCCCTCCTCCCTTGCTCCTTTATATACGGGGGCAGGGGGCACCCAAAGACACACAAGTTGAATTGTTTTAGCCGTGTGCGGTGCCCCCCTCCACAGAATCACACCTCGGTCATACCGTCGCGGAGCTTAGGCGAAGCCCTGCGCCGGTGAACACATCATATCCGTCACCACGCCGTCGTGCTGACGAAACTCTCCCGTGAAGCTCAACTGGATCAAGAGCTCGTGGGACGTCATCAAGCTGAACGTGTGCTGAACGCGAAGGTGCCGTACGTTCGGTGCTTGATCAGTTGGATCGCAAAGAAGTTCGACAACATCAACCGCGTCACTTGACGCTTCCGCTCCCGGTCTACGAGGGTACGTAGACACACTCTCCCCTCTCGTTGCTATGCATCTGGTAGATAGATCTTGCGTGATCGTAGGAAAATTTTAAAATACTACGTTCCCCAACATGAAGATGGAGGAGGGGCCGCGGTGACCACGCGTCGGGGAAGGGCGCGGCTCGCGGCGTACGGGCATCGAGCCCTGGCTCGACGGGAGGAGGCGCGCAGGGTCGAGGGGTTCGGCCGAAGGGGTGAGGGAGACAGAGGGTGAGGGGATCGGGCTCTCGGGGGGAACGAGGGTGAGGTCGGAGGGAACAGACGAGGGACAGATGGGAATTGGGGTGAGCGAGTGGCTGGCGGCGACGCGAGGGGATAACGGGAGGAGCGGGGCTCGATGCTAGGGTTCGGTAGGGAGTTGTCTGGAGTCGGGCCTGGGAAGACTTGGGCCGCAGGCCTGAGAAGTTGGGCCTGACTGCGGCTAGAGCCAAAGGAGGGATGGCCGGGCGCTTGGGCCAGAAAGGCTGCGGGGTAGATGGCCTGATGGCCTCTGCTCTTTTAAAAACTGAACCTTGTTTAGCAGAAACCAAAAGGAGAAGAAAAGAATATGAGGAGGGGGTTTAGGGCAAAAACACAAGAGGATATTTTTCTCGGGCATCAAAAATAGCACGGTCCGAGAAAAATAGAAAAGGCAAAAACGAGAGAAATAATTCAAACATATTTGAATTTAATTCAAATAGGTTTGAACTAAGACTTGATTATAGAAGTGTCCAAAAAATGTTCGAATTTTCGGAGGAACCTCGAAACAACGGAAAAGAATTATTGGCAAGATTTTGAAGGTGAAACTCGAAGTGAAAAGACATGGGGAAATTATGCAAGTGTGTTATGGTGATTCCGAAGCAATGGAATAATTAATAAATATAGCTCCCTAAATATTGAGAGACTTTTATATGTTATAAAGAGAAGACATTCTTCCCTCGATTTAAATGGACCGAAAGTCCACACGGTTTATTTAGGTTGAGATGCAAAATAAAATATGACATGATGGCATGATGACATGATGCAGTGCAAAATAAATAAAGCAAGCACAAAAGAAAACACACGGGCAACCCCGGAACATCTGGAATCTTCTGGAATCTTCTGGGACGTCGGTCTTCGGGCGTCACAACTCTCCCACACTAACAGAGGATCTCGACCCGAGATCCTAGAGATATCACCGGGTAAAACGGAAGAGGAAGAGGTAAAACAAAGTTGCTTCTTTGACAGACGAGTGAAACCAAAGAACCTTGAGAGGTTGAACAAAATGAAAGAAAATACAACGGAGATGAACGAATATGAAAACTCCGTTAGAAAAGAGGAACAAGGAACATTGTGAGAACCTTGAGAGGTTGAAAGACATGAAACAAGAGCTCACGGATGACGAAAGAATAAGAAACCACAATGGTATAGCCAAGGAATAAGAATGACAGAATTTGGACAGCACTCCGTCTGAAAAGGAAGGAATGAACAAAAACTTGAGGAGATGGGAAGATACTTGATGAAAACAACAACATATTGACTCCGAAACAATTAAAAGAATGGCACAAGGTTAAGAAGGATTCAGACAGCACTCCGGTTGAAAAGATAGGCAAAACTTGATAAGATGACGGAACTTGAATGAAGAATACAACACTCCGGTTAAATAGATAAACAAGGAAAAGAACATGATCTTGATAAAAACGAGATGATGGTTAAAGAGAGCAATATCACAATGCCTCCGGAATGAAAGAATAGAATATAGGTCAATGGGAAGAAAGAACGGAGACGAAAATGACAACTTCTCTCAAAATTGAATTTGAAAGAGCATCCTTACGAAGAAGGGTTGAACGGAGTTGTTGGAAAATCAACAACGAAAACGAATAAGCTTGATGTGGGCTTATGGAAAACATCTCAGAATTAAGAGGTGACAACCAGCCACTAACTTAAACAATTGATTGGATTGATATCAACAAGGAGATGAAAAACTTTTTTCACCGGAATGATAAATGAAGGACTTGGGTCATTTATAAGCACCATAATTAGCAACAATTCTCAGGGAAAGCTTTTAGGTGAAATACAACCCAAGATAACTCCAATGAATAAATTGAAGGATTGAAAAGATCTCCTGAGCAAGGAAAATGATGGGTTTAAATATCTCATTCTTGATAACTTGAGAGTCATGAAACATGAAGGGAAAATTGTCAAGAATGACATAACACCATCTTAAAGATGAGGTAGAAAGAATTGCAATTGGAAGCATGATGAAGAATGCTTGAGCTCCAACAAGAATGTTGAAGAAAACTTCAAGGATGAATTAAATGATGATGAACCACCATGAAGAACTCCGGTAATGAAAGCATGAGAAGTGAAAGATGAAAAGAATAAGACTCAAGGCCTGCGATGAATTAGATTGAGCTTTGAAATGATGTAATTGAAATAGCTTGAAGCTCCGGAAACAAGATGAATAACTTAGAACTGAGGATATGATATGATGAACAAGCTCCGGAAAAAGATATTAAAACCACCTTGAAGGAATAACAATAAGAATTATGTCATGCATCTCCTTCACCAATTTAAATTGATGACAACCAAAGGATTTGGCATACTACTTATTCTCGTTGGAAAGAATTAAAGAGAGATCTAGCACAAGCTTGGATAAGTATTCAACAAAGCACCGGTAGGATTATGAAAAGAACGAGTGAATGAAAACGATAACAACGGAAATGTAATCTTGAAAGAACCACCGTAAAAATAGGGAGACGAACGAAGAGACATCAATGAAGAATAGTTGGAGGGCGAAGTTGAAAACTGAGAACGAAGAAATCTTCTGAAATGATGGCCTTCGGAGGATCACAAAGAAAAGAATTCTTGAAAATGCTTCGGATGGGTGTGAAAAGAATTCCTCACAATCTGAACAATAATGAGGATGGCGTGAAGCTAGAACCACGAATCTTCAAGAGAACGGGTCAAGATTTAAGAGAAACTCTTCTCCGGTCTCCAAATGTTGAGAATGAAGACGAGAAATGCCATAAGAATTGTTGAGCATTCCGGAATGAAGAATTAAAAAGGTTGAACCAATGAAGAAAATAATTTGAAAGCGATCTTGGAGAAGGTATGTGACTGATGGGATTCATACTTACGTCACACTTTGAAAAGAATTTGAGTATAACTCCAGAAAAATTAGAAGAGTCAGGTAAGATCCTGGGAAAGACCTGTGGGTTAGGGCCCACTCAAAGAAATCACCGTTGAAAAAGATTGCTTGAGATATTGCACCGGTTGAATTAAATGGCTTGAATAAGATGACAACCCTCAAAATAGTTGAACGGGATAAGAATGGAATTATGAATCTTCAGCACTCCAGATATGAATAGCAAGAGGAGAATGATTAATTGGGGCACCGGAATAAGAAGCATTGTGAAAAGAGGAAAATGATAAGATCAACACCGAAATCTTGAATTACATCCTCCGGCAGAATTAGAGAACAAAAGAATGATGAACTTGAAGCTCTTGAGCATCTTCACGATAAATCACCGGATAAGAACATTGAAGGAAAACAATGAAGAAATATCACATGAATAAAATGGATACTTCATTTGAGAATTTCTGGCTCCAAGAAGAAGAAGGGTGGGAGGGTGGGAAAAAAACAAAGACAACTTGAGATGAATGAAACAGACAAATCGTCAGATTTCTCAACGACATCCGTATGAAATAACTTGAAGAGAAGGCACACCGGTTGAAAGATTAGCATGAAGATCTTGATGATCAAGAAGAATTAGCACTCCCATAGAAATATGAGAACACCGATTAAGAAAGGTATGGAATCAACATTTGACATCGAAGCAACTCGAATACCAGAATCAAAACAAAACAAAGGATAGATATGTAACATGATCTTCACAATATCATCTGAACTGAGAATTGAACGAATGAGTTCCGTAGGTACATCAGCTTGACGAGAAGCCACTTGGAAGAAGAAAAAGATAAATAAAAAGGAACAAGGATCAGATAGAACAAATACAAGATAGAAGTTTCGTTCGACATCTTCGTGCTGAAGGCTCATGGAACGTGTTACAAAAGGGTTTTGCAATCCCCGGATCAGCATAGCCAAGGACCCTTTAAGATGCAACTCCCGATCCGAACAAGTCCATAAAACCACTTCACTCAATGTAGAACCCCAAACTTCATATCGTGCATCCGTTGGAAGAATGCCTAGAACTACTAGATGAACCCACCTATAGATTTCCGAAAGTTTCCAGTTATGCAATCAGGTGTTGGGGATACACGGGAAGCACCGCGCAATCAACTCTAAACCTACATCCAGGTGTATCCATCCTTCAACACATAACCAGTCTTTCTCGGAAACTGTTTACCTCGGACCTTCGAAAAGCATCCACTATAACAAGCTATGGCAATACTCTCGAACTACCTCCCCAGTACTGGGTGATGTCGGGGTTATCTTGCCACTGGCCGTATAGGAGAGATTTTCGATGTCGGCCGTCTTAAGTATTTAGTACTGCCGCGATATGCTTGTGACGACAATACCCCGAAGCTCAACTCCCTGGGAACAGGAGGCATCGAGAACAATATCCTTGTCACAAGAACATCGAAACAATCCCAGAATACTCGCGAGATCCTAAAAAAATTTGGTGCAATTTTTGAAAGTAGAAGAGATAAGAGTAATCGTCAGGAGTCCTCACCAGAGAGAAAAGAGATGAGAAGCAAAGAAATCCTACTCTCCGATATATATAGGACTCAAAAAGTTTTTCAGTGTGTGCCTAGACTCAACCGTCAACGATTCGATCAATCAGTGGGGGCTTCTAGGTCGGAGAAGGCTTTGATACCAACTTGTAATGCCCAGGATGGGACTATACCTCCTACGTGTCGAGGCACGACTTAAAGGTATAAGCCCATCCTAGAATGATCTCAAGTTTGGTATCTTTGCACGACTCATGTAAAAGAGGGATTAAAATGCAAAAGGAGATAGTTGGCTTACACTCGCCACTTCACACAATACAATACATAAGCAAACATCATACAAAACATCACAACCCGACTACGGGCGAAGATCCAAAAGAAAGATACCAAAACAACATAAAGCCACAGGTCAGGATCGAATCCTAGTAGAAACCACTACTGATCATCGAAACGTCACAAACAAACAGCCAAACTCTTCAACGAACTCCCGGTGAAGAACTGATCCAACTCCTGCATCAAACTCGGCTGAACCTGCATCTGGTGTGGTGAAGTAACTGTGAGCCACAGAGGACTCAGCAATCCCGTTCCCGGGTAACAAGACTATTTAAGCCTTGGGTGAGGACAAGGCTGAAGAAAGAACAAGAGGTGAAGGAACAACAAGAGTCTGCAGCAGCAACTAGCACTAGCTTACGTATACGAGAGCGAGAAGAGAAGAGCATCGGTCGAAAGATGATCACGAAGTGATCCTAGCTAAAGCCGGTCAAACATAACCCCACCGTGTTCAACTCCCGAATCCCTATTCGGAAATTGACAGTCACGGTACACACGCTGGTAGTGTATTGTAACATTGTGTCAAGTTATCTACAACCGGATATTAACAAGCTCCCATCTGCCACATAACCGCGGGCACGGCTTTTGAAAGTTCAAACCCTGCAGGGGTGTTCCAACTTGACCCATTACAAGCCCACGATCCGCGGAGTCGCAACTCCATAGGTGGGAAGACCCGAGTATTCTCGGAATCCCGTGCTCGAGTTAAACCGAACTAAGGTAAGGCTAATCCAGCAAATCCTCCCGGCGTGTCGACACCCTGATAGTAGCCGCGCGTATTTAAGTCTCAGGACACGACCGGATGGGTGAAGCTACGGGTTTTTACCAGACCTTGAGTTTCCTCGAGGTGGCCCCGCAGGCTCCCCGTTTCGGACCAACACTCATGTGGAGCACTGGCCCGGGGTTGTTGAATTAAAATAAAAAGGATAGCTAGTCCACATGCAAGTTTTATTAGTTATTAGGCAAATAGTACCAATGTTGGGATTTGCTGGAAAAGACTTAGCACTTAGCGGTTTATCAAGGGGGTCCCATACACCCCAACCGTGTTAGGAACGCATAATCAAGGAACGTAACACCGGTTTATACGGTTCCTAACGGCATGAGTGGAACAAATCACCAAGCAAAAGGCTTAGCCTTCCACCCTTGCCAATATATAGATGATTTCATTTAAGCATTTATATAGTGTGATATAACCCAACCAAACTTCAACATGAAGCAAGCATCTTCAATCTTCACCTGCAACTAGCAAAGCTATAAGAAGGGCTGAGCGAAGCGTACTTAGCCAAGCAACGGTTTGCATAGGTAGGTTGGTTAAACATGGCAATTGGTTACAAGTAGGAGGCTGACAAGAAGATCATGGGCATCGAGGCAAAACTATAGATCGAGACTACTAGCAATAAGCAAAGATAGTAATGGTATCCGGGTTCGGTCATCTTGCCTGGGATTCCACAAGGGAGAAGAACGGATCCATGAAGTAGACGAAGCAACACAGTCGAGAGAATCCTCACAACTCCGGAACGAAACCGAAGCTAACAAGAGAAGCAACCGGAAAGAAAGAAACAACACGATAAACACACAAGCATAAACATGGCATACGATGCACATCCAAGTATGATGCATGTCCGGTTTAATTATGCATGGCATGGCAAAGCACAAACAAAATTACAAGTTAAGTGGAGCTCAATATGCAACAAGTTGCATATTGACGAAACACCACATATTAATTATTTAGTTGACTCTCGTTATTTACAAGACAAGATTAAATGTTTTTAACATGGCAAGAGGTGAAGCATAATAAAACTACACTATTAAGACATTTTAAATGAGGCCGGAAAATAACAACAACATATCCGGAAAATCCCCATGAGCATGTTTAATGATTATAAAGCAACAACAATTCACACATATTAATGTTGTTAACATGATGCGGATGACATGATCAAATTTATGCAAGTTTTATTAAAAGTTGACAAGAGAGATATGAAGCAACGTCACCGTGGTGGAAGGAAAAGGGTGCCACGGTAACAATTCCGAAAATGATGCCACGGCAACATATCGGTGCCGGTAACTCGTTGAGAGTCCGGTGCAAAAGATAGATGGCGTGGGCGAGTCAACGAGATGAAAGGTGGGGTGATCCCGTCACCGGGTTCCCACGAGTCGGCGACGAGGCAACCGAGGAACATGACAAAAGAGGGCACAACGGACACGGAGCACACAAGGGAGACATTCCATACAACACAACAAGCATCCACGGGTCATCCACGGGGTTATACCTTCGGAACAATCGGTCTCGAAGCGGTTCGACTGTCGAGGGACGTAGTGGTAGTAGTTGTTCTCGGGAGTCGTGGTACACGTTCGTAGAGGAAGAAGTTGTTCTCGTTTTCGAAGAGGAAGTAGTCGTTCCGTAGAGGTACACGGGGTGACGGTAGGGGTACTTGGAGTCTCCGAGTAGTCGTGGTACTTGGCGCTTCCGGCGACGGTAGTCGTTCCGTATGTAGTGGTACTTGTTCCGTAGCCGTTCACGTATGTAGTGGTACTTGTTCCGTAGCCGTTCACGAGCTCGTTTTTTCGTAGATGTTCAAGTCGTCGGTAGTCGAACTTGACGAAAAGCTGTAGTTGTACTCGGGCGGCGGTAGCGGAAGTAGACGTTCCCGTAGATGTACATGTCGTTTTTCCGTAGATGTTCAAGTCGTTGGGGTCTTTGGCGTGTAGGCGTACACGGTTCCCTGACAAGTTCACAGCAAGGCAACACAACCAAAACAAACAAAAACAGCAGCACGGGAGGCGACGCGGCCACGGCAGCAGCACGGCGAGGCGCTGCGGAACCAGCCGGCGAAGAGGAAGGCAGCAGGCCTCGGGGTCTTGCGCAGGAGACGATGGAAGGCTGCAGCCTTGGGCGTCGGGTGCAGGGCCATGGCGCGGCTCTGGACGAGGGAGGCGCGTCAGGCTGGAGAAGAGGCCCGCGGCTTGCGGCCACGAGGAGGGAGCGAAGGGCTCCTGGAGGCGCTGGCCTTGGCGCGGTGCCGAGGCAGGGACCAGGGAGGCGCGGCGCTCGCGTGCTGCCTGGCCGAGGGGGCGGCGGGAGCCTGGCCTTGGGGCGCGGAGGAGAAGGCGCAGGGACTCGCGCGGATGGAGCTCGCGGCCGGGACGAAGGCAGGCCGGAGGGTCGCGGCCTCGGGGCGCGCAGGAGGCGCTGAAGATGGAGGAGGGGCCGCGGTGACCACGCGTCGGGGAAGGGCGCGGCTCGTGGCGTACGGGCATCGAGCCCTGGCTCGACGGGAGGAGGCGCGCAGGGTCGAGGGGTTCGGCCGAAGGGGTGAGGGAGACAGAGGGCAAGGGGATCAGGCTCTCGGGGGGAACGAGGGTGAGGTCGGAGGGAACGGACGAGGGAGAGATGGGAATCGGGGTGAGCGAGTGGCTGGCGGCGGCGCGAGGGGATAACGGGAGGAGCGGGGCTCGATGCTAGGGTTCGGTAGGGAGTTGTCTGGAGTCGGGCCTGGGAAGACTTGGGCCGCAGGCCTGAGAAGTTGGGCCTGACTGCGGCTAGAGCCAAAGGAGGGATGGCCGGGCGCTTGGGCCAGAAAGGCTGCGGGGAAGATGGCCTGATGGCCTCTGCTCTTTTAAAAACTGAACCTTGTTTAGCAGAAACCAAAAGGAGAAGAAAAGAATATGAGGAGGGGGTTTAGGGCAAAAACACAAGAGGATATTTTTCTCGGGCATCAAAAATAGCACGGTCCGAGAAAAATAGAAAAGGCAAAAATGAGAGAAATAATTCAAACATATTTGAATTTAATTCAAATAGGTTTGAACTAAGACTTGATTATAGAAGTGTCCAAAAAATGTTCGAATTTTCGGAGGAACCTCGAAACAACGGAAAAGAATTATTGGCAAGATTTTGAAGGTGAAACTCGAAGTGAAAAGACATGGGGAAATTATGCAAGTGTGTTATGGTGATTCCGAAGCAATGGAATAATTAATAAATATAGCTCCCTAAATATTGAGAGACTTTTATATGTTATAAAGAGAAGACATTCTTCCCTCGATTTAAATGGACCGAAAGTCCACACGGTTTATTTAGGTTGAGATGCAAAATAAAATATGACATGATGGCATGATGACATGATGCAGTGCAAAATAAATAAAGCAAGCACAAAAGAAAACACACGGGCAACCCCGGAACATCTGGAATCTTCTGGAATCTTCTGGGACGTCGGTCTTCGGGCGTCACAGGGATACTGCTTCTTGTGCTCTCCTAGCACAGCTTCTACAGCAAGGTTTTTGGCCCTATAAGCCATATGCCTTGGCACATCAACACCATACTTCTCATTGCAGTTGTCAATTAGAGTGTGTATGGTAGTGGTTGGATCAGACCTAAACAATGACTCATAGGTCTTTGCAAGCCACTTGGCACTTATCCTTAATGTCTCAGTGCTGCTAGGGCAAGTGTGCTCCAACCTTATTTTCTTAATAGCAAAGGTCTTCTCCCCTTTGATAACTGCAGCAACAATGCAAAACTGACAATGCTCTTGCTTACAACAGGCAATGATCCTTTGGTCTGAATTTCTGTGATACCTAAAGTCTCTGGCCTGTGTGATGTGCAAGCTCAACAAAGCATCTCTGAATTGTTGTTGATCCTTAAAGCACATGTACAGACATAACTATTGATGTGGTTGCTCAAGTTTGTCATTGTACCAGATCCTTGGTTTCCTTTTCTTGGCCCTACTCTTCCTCCCTTTAGGCAGAACAAATGAAAGTGGCTCATGTCCATCATCTTCATCCTCAAACAACAACCCATCATCTTCTTCATCTGATGAAGGAATGAAATCAGTTTTCACCTCCTCCAACACACTTGAATGTGACCTACAAGTTGGGCCTCTCCTAACTACCAGCTTCTTCCTCCTTTTTGCAGGTTGTTGCTTTGCTGCTTCTTCTCTTTCCACAACATTGACCTGCTCATCCTCCTCCTCCTCCTCCATCTCAAACAAATCCTCAACCTCAGTGTCACCCTCATAATGTAATTGTTCCTCATCTGAATCCTCAACTGAATCTTCCTCTGAATCTTGATCTTCAACTTCTTGCTCTGCTAATTTTTTCCCCTCTATTATCTCTGTGTCTTCACATACCCTGTACTTCTCAATGCAGAAAGGATTGTTAACACTGTCATATGCAGCCTTAGAGTCATCACTATTATGTGCCTCTTCCTCCATTACAGCTTTGAGCTTCCCCTTGCTTAAATTTTTGCTCTCTTGTGTGCACAAAGCAGCAGGTTGAAATGTAGTGCTGCTAGACTGACTATGAAACACAACACCTTCTTCATCAACAGCAAGAACTGGAGCCTCACTGAGATCATACACAACAGGTGGTTGATACAATATAGTTGCTAAATCTTGTTCTCTGCTATGACAAACATTGTTGTACTTTGATCTCACAAAATGTTCTTCTATTTGAGAGCTCTCTATTTGACATACAAAAGGTGTTGTTGCCCTCACTAGCAAATTCAGAACTAAACTATGCTCATATTCCTTCTTAAGTTGCTGTAGTTTGATGTTTGTGTCAATCAAATCTAACCCATGCTCTCTTTCCTCTCCACTGCCTAAATTCTTCATGTGGTACAGTTCATCAGAGAAAGAATAACCTTGTGTGTGCATCAGTGCATATAGGTTCAGAAATGTCAAATCTGAGTTGCATATCTTCCTATCCAGATTATGTTGTGCATCAAAATGAATTCAAACATCCCAAACAGCATCATCCAAACTACAATCGACAACACACATTTACACTATCATCAGCAACTAACCCTAGCCTCCTGTTTTCAAATATGCAGAAAGAAGGAGAGAAGAAAAGGACTTACACCATGCCGCGAGGAGCTCCACTGGTCCAGTGATGGCTCGTGCTAGGGTTGGCCACCCATATCTCTGCTAGCCTCACCATGTCCTCCATGGACAGCGCCGCCTCCTCGTCGTCAGCGCTGGAGTAGTACGAACTGGAGCCATCGTCGACTTCCAGACCTAGGTGGTCATCGCTCCCGAGCCCGGGAAGGTCTCCGTGCCCGCCCGCACCGTCGCCGCCGCCAGGAGTCGCCGCCGCCATCACCTGAGAGTGGAGAGGGAGACGAGGGATAGGGGAGAGGAAAGTAGGGTTCGTCCCGTGCGGGTTTGACCCGACCGAACTCACAGCGACCGAGCGGCTAGGACGAGTGCGACCGAGCGGTGTAGGACTAGTGTTATCGGGCGGGTGCGCGGGTACGCCACCGTGACACCTGACAGGTGGGCCCTGTCGGTCAGATACGCGGTCAACACGTGCTTATACGGCTATCAGACCGTTTTGCTACACTTAGGCTTCGAGTTGGTACTGGCACGCAAAAAAAGTGAAAAGTGGTACTGATTCGTTACGGCGTGTCGAAGTGTGGTAGTTCCTTGCAATTAACTCACGCGGCATGGCCTGCGGGCGACGCGGCATGGCCTGCGGGCGATGGGGCACGACCGACAGGGTTGGACGCGACCGGCGTGGCCGGCGCAGCCGGCTGGGGGAAGGGGCGGCAGCGGCCGGACTGGAGGAAGGAACTCTTTATTCCAGTTTTACAGTATATGTTCGGCCGCAGCTAAAATGAACCTTAAAATGCACTTTTTCCAACCCGCATCCCAGTTTTGCAGTTTGCGATTATGCGGGGTCTGCTAGAGATGCTCTTAGTGGGTCGAGTGAGAGTGAGCACATGACACACAACCATTCCTCTAAAAAAGCCATCCCCTTCTTCGTTCTCGTCAGGATCCTTCTCCAGCGCCTATCGTTCCGATTCTTCTCTCAACCTCTCCTTCCCAGTTGTTTCCTTGCTGTTGCGCCATTACGGATTCATTTCAGACCCGTATTGGCACATGAGAGAGGTCGAAGTTTGAGCATTGCTGGAGACCGGTGACGAGGAGGAGAAAGAGCTATGCTCGCATCAAGGGTGGTGTTTATATCCTTGTGATGTGCCGGCGTCACTGGGGACTTGCGTGCGGTGGAGAAGGCGGGACACACCGGCGGCTTCTTGTATGAGATTTTCTTTTAGCGCATAATCAGACAGGAAGACTTGCATGGATGTCCACACCCTCAGGTGGATGGGTCAACCAAACATGTCGAGCAGTAGTTTCATATAAAGCACTACGAACTAAGGAATGAGCTTCTGCATTCGTTGTTCATCGCTCATAAGTGGCCTCCGCACCTTACAATCCCTGCAACTTCTCCTTTATTTCATGTGAAGGTTGTGCGTAAAGCTCCCAAAATTCCTACAAGCAGGCTCCTGACTGCCTGCTGGCAGTGACTTGCGACAACGATTCTGCAGTGATAATAATTGTTTAAATAGCAAAAAAAAAGCAACTTATTAACATAGTTTCTATACTTTTGTCTAATGTGTAGAGAAGTTTGACTTATGAAAGCTAGAGCTTTAGTTGATCTGGAGACAAAGTAGAAGAGAAAATTTGGTTTTCAGAATTAAAAAGATGACCACGATTGATTGCTTAGGGGCATCACCCGGGCCGATGCTTCCATAAAGCAAACATAGAAAGTTAACGACCTGCAGGAGCTCCAACACCAGAGGAAGATGACACCACCTGGGGCCCTTTTATGTGCTGAGAAGGTAGGTTTCCTTTATGGCCATGGCTGCTGATTGCACCAACTGTCCAAGAGTCCAAGATAGTTCGTTGCCATCAACTCTACTTCAGTGGCCCGCTCATAATGCCTGCATCGAGCAGGAATGAGACTTCGATCTGCCTAGATTTGTGTCGCACCCATCTTTGGTAATGCCTAATTGCCTCTAACAATGTTTTAATAGGTTCCCTAACCTCTATAGTCACTTACATTAAGCCCTTTGTCTCAAAAAAAAACAAAACTTACATTAAGCCCTACTATTTGTGTCTAACACGCCATGATTGTCCAGCTTTCGATTAAGGATACGACCAGGATTGATGCGGTCAATACATAATACTACCTCTGTCCTGGTTTACTACCACCTCGTGTTTTGGATCTTATTTTGATCATGATTTTTTTACTAATAAAATATAAATTATACCTAGCAAAAATAACATCATTGGAAAATACATTCAAATACCAACCCAACATTTCTTTTGAAGTATTAACATTTTACTAGTCAAATATGTGGTCAAATTTTAACACAAAATAATACTCTTTCCGTCTCAAAGTGAGTGTCTTAACTTTGTACTAACTTCTGTACAAAATTGTAATAGAGTTGAGACACTTATTTCGGAACGAAGGGAGTATCTCAACCCTAAACCCAGACGAAGATAGTAGCATAACACAAGTGTCTCCGATTGGATGGACTCCTGAGTCGATCTATTATCTCCCTCCGTAAGTAATTAACTAACAAAGTCGACGATCTATCCAAAACCAGACGTCGATGCATGACCCACATGATCCAGCCCTTTATTTCCTTTGCGCTTTCATGCATCACACTTCCATCTTCGTGGTTGTAGGCATATGATATGACGCCGAAAAGCTCACGTACCTGTATGTTATATCCTTGTTTATCTATAAAGACGGATGTCCTAATTAACCATCTCCGGTGGCTACACTTGCACCAATGACTTTCTCGAGTGAGACATCGGGGTGGCCCCAATCGCCATATTCTGCCGCATGTATAAATCCTGCGTAGGCGCGTCATTTCTTTCACAGGGCCGAGTAGACACGCGCGACGAAGCTATACACCGGGTGATCGATCGATCTACACGACCTGACATTGGGGCGGAGGCGGCGGCGCACTGGGACATCCTGGCCAAGGCCGCCAACTTAGCGCAGATCTCCGGCCTGCACGCCGTCATGCTCATCGCCGTTGGCGCGAGCCTCCTGCGCGTCCCGCAGAGCAAGTGGGAGTGTGCCAAGCTCGAGCGGTGCAGCAGCAGGCTCCATGCGCTGCTGCAGTGGCCGACGGGGTGCGGGGCCGCGCCGCTGTCCTCCGAGATGGGAGCCCCCGTCCTAACGGCGCTTACTGACGCGGCAAGTCTCGCCGCCTCCTACAAGAAGAGCACGCTGTGGCGCCGCGTCCGGAGGGGCAGGGGCATGGCCGCCCAGCTCCGTGACATGCAGGACGTTGTCGACTCCTACTGCGGCCTCCTGCTCTATGTCAACGCGCATCTCCTGTTACAACCAGCGGCTCATCGTCCCCCGTCAGATGCTACCACGTACGGGTAACTTGAGAGATACACGTTGATTTAATTACGACATTCTAGAAAACTGATTTAGTCATGACTCTAGTACCATCATGCTAATTTAATTTGCAACGCAGGGTTCATGAGGTGAATGAGAATGACACACCACAGAGTCGAAGTGTGGTACAAGCAGTAACAATAGCCCGGGAGTTCCAGAAACTCGTGGCACTCAAAGGCCCGATGATACTGACAAGGGAGGGATAGGCGGTCAGACAGGCGACACCGAAGTACCGAACCCAGCTGTACATGAAAGAAGCGTGGCTGCTTGATTAGTAATTTTGCATGACCATAGAAGGTGTAGGCTAATCGATCATTGGTAGCGGATTCTCAGTGCTTGCAAGAGTGAAGAATTTACCATCTGTATATGTGTATGTGTATGTAAGCTTGGAAGATTTGTTTTAAAAGGTTTCTAGCAAGCTTTACTGATCACTGATAATTTACAGTAACCCGCAAAAAGAAAAGCGATAATTTACAGTCTGTTAACAGGGAAGAATGAAATCCGGAGTCTTGTCGCAAAACACAGGAGTCTAAACAAGGAACGGTACATCTACAGACAATTAAATAATGGATGCTGATCTGGCAGATTTCAATTGGATTAAGTTGGAGGGAAGAGACCCATCCCAGTGAAATTGGGGGGGGGGGGGG
>LR738714.1:659622156-659633588 GCA_902687465.1 Secale cereale
TCGAATCTCGGGCAAGTACCGTACCGATGGACAAAGGGAATAACATACGGGATTGAGTGAATCCTTGACACGGTGGTTCATCCGATGAAGATCATCGAGGAACACGTGGGAACCAACATGGGTATCCAGATCCCGCTGTTGGTTATTGACCGGAGAGTGGTCTCGGTCATGTCTACGTGTCTCCCGAACCCGTAGGGTCTACACACTTAAGGTTCGGTAACGCTAGGGTCGTAGAGATAAATGCACGTGGAAACCCGAAAGTTGTTCGGAGTCCCGGATGAGATCCCGGACATCACGAGGAGTTCCGGAATGGTCCGGAGGTAAAGATTGATATATAGGAAGTCCAGTTTCGGCCATCGGGTGATCTCCGGGGGTCACCGGGAGCGTCCCGGGACCACCGGAGGGGCCCCGGGGGTCCACCGGGTGGGGCCACCCATCCTGGTGGGGCCCCTAGGCCGCGAGGGGAAGTTTCCAGCCCTCAGGGCTGGCGCACCACAAGGGGGCCCACCTCCCCATGCGCCTAGGGTTCAAACCCTAAGGGGGAGGGGGGCTCCACTTGCCTTGGGGGGCAAGGAACCCCCCCTGGCGGCCGCCCCCTTGCAGATTGGATCTGCAGGGGGTCCAGGCGCACCCCCCTGGCCCCTATATATATGTGGAGGGGGAGAGGGCAGCCGCACCCAAGCCCTGGCGCCTCTCCCCCTCCCGTCACACCTCCATACTCCTAACGCAGGGCGCCCGGCGAAGCCCTGCTGCGATCTCCACTGCATCCGTCATCACGCCGTCGTGCTGCCGGATCTCTGACGACTTCTCCTCCCCCCTTGCTGGATCAAGAAGGAGGTGACGTTGCTGCACCGTACGTGTGTTGAACGCGGAGGTGCCGTCCGTTCGGCGCGAGATCATCGGTGACGAAGAACGTGAAGAGTACGATTACTTCATCCACGCTTCGTTGAAAGCTTCCGCTCGCAATCTCCATAACGGTATGTAGATGCACTCTTACTTGCTCGTTGCTAGATGTCTCCATAGATGGATCTTGGTGAAAGCGTAGAAAATTTTGAATTATGCTACGTTACCCAACAGTGGCATCTGAGCCTAGGTTTTATGCGTAGCATCTTGCACGAGTAGAACACAAAGCAGTTGTGGGCGTTTGGTTTTGTTCAACTTTCTTACCGTTACTAGTCAATCTTGATTCGGCGGTATTGTGGGATGAAGCGGCCCGGACCGACTTTACACGTACGCTTACGTGAGACTGGTTCCACCGACAGACATGCACTAGATGCATAAGGTGGCTGGCGGGTGTCTGTCTCTCCTACTTTAGTCGGATCGGATTCGATGAAAAGGGTCCTTATGAAGGGTAAATAGAAGTTGACAAATCACTTTGTGGTTTTGGCGTAGGTAAGAAACGTTCTTGCTAGAAATCCTATAGAAGCCACGTAAAAATTTGCAACAACAATTAGAGGACGGCTAACTTGTTTTTGCAGCATGTGCTATGTGACGTGGTATGGCCAAAACGAAGATGTGATGAATGATATATGTGATGTATGAGATTGATCATGTTTTTGTAATAGGGAATCACGACTTGCATGTCGATGAACTTGACAACCGGCAGGAGCCATAGGAGTTGTCTTAATTATTGTATGACCTGCGTGTCACTGAATAACGCCATGTAATTACTTTACTTCATTGCTAAACGTTAGCTATAGTAGTAGAAGTAATAGTTGGCGTGACGACTTCTTCAAGACATGATGATGAAGATCATGATGATGAAGATCATGGTGTCGAGCCGGTGACAAGATGATCATGGTGCCCCAAAGATGGAGATCCAAGGAGCAAGATGATATTGGCCATATCATGTCACTTTAATTGATTGCATGTGATGTTTATCATGTTTATGCATCTTGTTTACTTAGAACGACGGTAGTAAATAAGATGAACTCTCACTAAAATTTCAAGTATTGTGTTTCCCCTAACTGTGCACCGTTGCTAAAGCTCGTTGCTCTGAAGCACCACGTGATGATCGGGTGTGATAGGTTCTAACGTTCGCATACAACGGGTGTAAGACAGATTTACACACGCGATACACTTAGGGTTCACTTGACGAGCCTAGCATGTACAGACATGGCCTCGGAACACGGAAGACCGAAAGGTCGAACACGAGTCGTATAGAAGATACGATCAACATGAAGATGTTCACCGTTGATGACTAGTCCGTCTCACGTGATGATCGGACACGGACTACTCGATTCGGATCGTGTATCACTAAGATGACTAGAGAGATGTCATTCTGAGTGGGAGTTCATTAAAATTTGATTAAGATGAACTTAATTATCATGAACTTAGTCTAAATTCTTTACAATATCTCTTGTAGATCAAATGGCCCACGCTCCAGTTTCCCTTAACTTCAACGCGTTCCTAGAGAAAACCAAGCTGAAAGACGATGGTAGCAATTATACGGATTGGGTCAGTAACCTGAGGATTATCCTCATAGCTGCCAAGAGATCATATGTCCTAGAAGCACCGCTAGGTGATGCACCTGCTCCCGATGCGGCCCAAGACGTTTTGAACGTCTGGCAGTCGCGTAGTGATGATTACTCCCTGGTTCAGTGCGGCATGCTTTACAGTTTAGAATCGGGGCTCCAAAAGCGTTTTGAGCACCACGGAGCATATGAGATGTTCGAAGAGCTGAAAATGGTTTTCCAAGCTCATGCCCGAGTCGAGAGATATGATGTCTCCGACGCATTCTACAGCTGTAAGATGGAGGAGAACAGTTCTGTCAGTGAGCACATCCTCAAGATTTCAGGATTGCACAACCGCTTGTCTCAGCTGGGAATGAATCTCCCAGATGAAGCGGTCGTTGACAGAATCCTCCAGTCGCTCCCACCAAGCTTCAAGAGCTTCGTGCTGAACTTCAATATGCAGGGGATGGAGAAGTCCATTCCCGAGGTGTATTCGATGCTGAAATCAGCGGAGGGTGACATCAAGAAAGAACATCAAGTGTTGATGGTCAATAAAACCACTAAGTTCAAGAAAGGCAAGGGTAAGATGAACTTCAAGAAGGACGGCAAGGGAGTTGCCGCGCCTGGCAAGCCTGTTGCCGGGAAGAAGCCAAAGTATGGACCCAAGCCTGAGACAGAGTGTTTTTATTGCAAGGGAACGGGTCACTGGAAGCGGAATTGCCCCAAATACTTAGCAGACAAGAAGGCCGGCAACGTCAAAGGTATATATGATATACATGTTATTGATGTGTACCTTACCAGCACTCGTAGTAGCTCCTGGGTATTCGATACCGGTGCAGTTGCTCACATTTGTAACTCAAAACAGGAGCTGCGGAATAAACGGAGACTGGCGAAGGATGAGGTGACGATGCGCGTCGGGAATGGTTCCAAGGTCGATGTGATCGCCGTCGGCACGCTACCTCTACATCTACCCTCGGGATTAGTTTTAAACCTCCATAATTGTTATTTAGTACCAGCTTTGAGCATGAACATTGTTTCTGGATCTCGTCTTATGCGAGATGGCTACTCTTTCAAATCAGAGAATAATGGTTGTTCTATTTATTTGAGAGATATGTTTTATGGTCATGCCCCGCTGGTCAATGGTTTATTTTTGATGAATCTCGAACGTAGTGATACACATATTCATAGTGTAGATGCCAAAAGATGTAAAGTTGATAATGATAGTCCCACATACTTGTGGCATTGCCGCCTTGGTCATATTGGTGTCAAACGTATGAAGAAGCTCCATTCGGATGGACTTCTAGAGTCTCTTGATTATGAATCATTTGACACGTGCGAACCATGCCTTTTGGGCAAGATGACCAAGACTCCGTTCTCCGGAACAATGGAGCGAGCAACCAACTTGTTGGAAATCATACATACCGATGTGTGCGGTCCAATGAGTGTTGAGGCTCGCGGAGGCTATCGTTATGTTCTCACCCTCACGGATGACTTGAGTAGATACGGGTATATCTATTTGATGAAACACAAGTCTGAGACCTTTGAAAAGTTCAAGGAATTTCAGAATGAGGTTGAGAATCAACGTGACAGAAAAATAAAGTTCTTGCGATCGGATCGTGGGGGTGAATATTTAAGTCATGAATTTGGCACACACACCTTAGGAGCTGTGGAATTGTTTCACAATTGACACCGCCCGGAACACCTCAACGTAACGGTGTGTCCGAACGTCGAAATCGTACTCTGTTGGACATGGTGCGATCTATGATGTCCCTCACCGATTTACCGCTATCTTTTTGGGGTTATGCTTTAGAGACTGCCGCATTCACTTTAAATAGGGCTCCGTCGAAATCCGTTGAAATGACTCCGTATGAACTTTGGTTTGGCAAGAAACCGAAGCTGTCGCTTCTGAAAGTTTGGGGTTGCGATGCTTATGTCAAGAAACTTCTACCTGAAAAGCTCGAACCCAAATCGGAAAAATGCGTCTTCATAGGATACCCAAAGGAAACAATTGGGTACACCTTCTACCACAGATCCAAAGGCAAAGTCTTTGTTGCCAAGAATGGATGCTTTCTGGAGAAAGAGTTTCTCTTGAAAGAAGTGAGTGGGAGGAAAGTAGAACTTGATGAGGTGATAGTCACCCCTCCTGCACCGGAAAGTAGCGCAGCACAGGAAACTGTTCCTGAGGTGCCTGCACCGACAAGGGAGGAAGTTAATGATAATGATCATGAAGAAACAGATCAAGTTACTACTGAACTTCGAAGGTCCACAAGGGCACGTTCCGCACCAGAGTGGTACGGCAACCCTGTACTGGAAATCATGTTGTTAGACAACGGTGAACCTTCGAACTATGAAGAAGCGATGGCGGGCCCAGATTCCAATAAATGGCTTGGAGCCATGAAATCCGAGATTGAATCCATGTATGAAAACAAAGTATGGACTTTGGTGGACTTGCCTGATGATAGGCACGCCATAGAAAACAAATGGATATTTAAGAAGACAGACGCGGATGGTAATGTGACCATCTATAAGGCTCGGCTTGTCGCTAAGGGTTATCGACAAGTTCAAGGGATTGACTACGACGAGACTTTCTCTCCCGTAGCGATGCTGAAGTCAGTCAGAATCATGTTAGCTGTTGCCGCATTCTATGATTATGAGATATGGCAAATGGACGTCAAAACAACATTCCTTAATGGCTTCCTCAAGGAAGAGTTGTATATGATGCAACCGGAAGGTTTTGTCGATCCAGAGAACTCTAACAAAGTATGCAAGCTCCAGCGCTCGATTTACGAGCTGGTGCAAGCATCTCGGAGTTGGAATATTCGCTTTGATGAGGTGATCGAAGCGTTTGGCTTTATACAGACTTATGGAGAAGCCTGTATTTACAAGAAAGTGAGTGGGAGCTCTGTGGCATTTCTCATATTATATGTGGACGACATATTGCTGATGGGAAATGATATAGAATTCTTGGAAAATGTAAAGGCCTACTTGAATAAAAGTTTTTCAATGAAGGACCTTGGAGAAGCTGCTTACATATTAGGCATCAAAATCTATAGAGATAGATCGAGACGCCTCATTGGTCTTTCACAAAGTACATACCTTGACAAAATATTGAAGAAGTTCAATATGGATCAGTCAAAGAAAGGATTCTTGCCTGTTTTGCAAGGTATGAGATTGAGCAAGGCTCAGTCGCCGACCACGGCAGAAGATAGAGAAAAGATGAGTGTCATTCCCTTTGCCTCGGCCATAGGTTCTATCATGTATGCCATGCTGTGTACCAGATCTGATGTGAACCTTGCCATAAGTTTGGTAGGGAGGTACCAAAGTGATCCCGGTATGGAACACTAGACAGCGGTCAAGAACATCCTGAAGTACCTGAAAAGGACTAAGGATATGTTTCTCGTTTATGGAGGTGACTAAGAGCTCGTCGTAAAGGGTTACGTCGATGCTAGCTTCGACACAGATCTGGATGACTCTAAGTCACAAACCGGATACGTGTACATTTTGAATGGAGGGGCAGTCAGCTGGTGCAGTTGCAAGCAAAGCGTGGTGGCAGCATCTACATGTGAAGCGGAGTACATAGCTACTTCTGAAGCAGCGCAGGAAGGAGTCTGGATGAAGGAGTTCATCACCGACCTAGGAGTCATTCCAAGCGCGTCAAGCCCGATGACTCTCTTCTGTGACAACACTGGTGCTATTGCTATTACCAAGGAGCCCAGGTTTCACAAGAAGACCAAGCACATCAAGCGCCGTTTCAACTCCATCCGGAATTATGTTCAGGATGGAGACATAGATATTTATAAAGTGCATACGGATCTGAATGTCACAGACCCGTTGACTAAACCTCTTTCACGAGCGAAACATGATCAACACCAGAACACTATGGGTGTTCGATTCATCACAATGTAACTAGATTATTGACTCTAGTGCAAGTGGGAGACTGTTGGAGATATGCCCTAGAGGCAATAATAAAAGCATTATTATTATATCTCCTTGTTCATGATAATTGTCTGTTATTCATGCTTGAATTGTATTGTACGGAAACAGCGATACATGTGTGAATACATAGACCACAATGAGTCCCTGGTAGGCCTCTAGTAGCCAGCTCGTTGATCAACAGATGGTCACGGTTTCCTGACTATGGACATAGGATGTCAGTGATAACGGGATCACATCATTAGGAGAATGATGTGATGGACAAGACCCAAACTTGAGCATAACACGAGATCGTATAGTTCGTAATGCATAAGCTTTTCGGTGTCAAGTATTTATTCCTTAGACCATGAGGTTGTACAACTCCCGGATACCGTAGGAGTACTTTGGGTGTGCCAACCGTCACAATGTAACTGGGTGGCTATAAAGGTACGCATCGGGTATCTCCGAAAGTGTCTGTTGAGTTGGTACGAACCGAGACTGGGATGTTGTCACTCCGTATGACGGAGAGGTACCTCTGGGCCCACTCGGTAAGACATCATCATAATGAGCTCAATGTGACTAAGTAGTTAGTCACGGGATGATGGATTACGGATCGAGTAAAGAGACTTGCCATAACGAGATTGAACAAGGTATCGGGAATACCGACGATCGAATCTCGGGCAAGTACCGTACCGATGGACAAAGGGAATAACATACGGGATTGAGTGAATCCTTGACACGGTGGTTCATCCGATGAAGATCATCGAGGAACACGTGGGAACCAACATGGGTATCTAGATCCCGCTGTTGGTTATTGACCGGAGAGTGGTCTCGGTCATGTCTACGTGTCTCCCGAACCCGTAGGGTCTACACACTTAAGGTTCGGTAGCGCTAGGGTCGTAGAGATAAATGCACGTGGAAACCCGAAAGTTGTTCGGAGTCCCGGATGAGATCCCGGACGTCACGAGGAGTTCCGGAATGGTCAGGAGGTAAAGACTGATATATAGGAAGTCCAGTTTCGGCCATCGGGTGATCTCCGGGGGTCACTGGGAGCGTCCCGGGACCACCGGAGGGGCCCCGGGGGTCCACCGGGTGGGGCCACCCATCCCGGTGGGGCCCCTAGGCCGCGAGGGGAAGTGTCCAGCCCTCAGGGCTGGCGCACCACAAGGGGGCCCACCTCCCCATGCGCCTAGGGTTCAAACCCTAAGGGGGAGGG
Organism: Secale cereale; assembly: GCA_902687465.1. NCBI lineage: Eukaryota > Viridiplantae > Streptophyta > Magnoliopsida > Poales > Poaceae > Secale > Secale cereale. Next base: position 659,629,738 of record LR738714.1, read on the forward strand.
GGGGCTCCACTTGCCTTGGGGGGCAAGGAACCCCCCTGGCCGCCGCCCCCTTGAAGATTGGATCTGCAGGGGGTCCAGGCGCACCCCCCTGGCCCCTATATATATGTGGAGGGGGAGAGGGCAGCCGCACCCAAGCCCTGGCGCCTCTCCCCCTCCCGTCACACCTCCATACTCCTAACGCAGGGCGCCCGGCGAAGCCCTGCTGCGATCTCCACTGCATCCGTCATCACGCCGTCGTGCTGCTGGATCTCTGACGACTTCTCCTCCCCCCTTGCTGGATCAAGAAGGAGGTGACGTTGCTGCACCGTACGTGTGTTGAACGCGGAGGTGCCGTCCGTTCGGCGCTAGATCATCGGTGACGAAGAACGTGAAGAGTACGATTACTTCATCCACGCTTCGTTGAAAGCTTCCGCTCGCAATCTCCATAACGGTATGCAGATGCACTCTTACTTGCTCGTTGCTAGATGTCTCCATAGATGGATCTTGGTGAAAGCGTAGAAAATTTTGAATTATGCTACGTTACCCAAGATATGGACAACCTTGCTATAGGATCGTTGCTTGCAGGAAGACGCCCCACACCTGTGGTGGTTGCTCCTCCCCCTACTGAAATTGTGCCCTATAAAATACCAGCTGGTATTATCGATTATGTTTTGGCTAATCGTTATGCAGGAGACAAACATCCCGGTGAACACTTGCTATATCTGTCACAACTATGTTCATTATTTAAGCTTGCAGGTGTATCAAGGGAGTTTGTCACGAGGAAATTGTTCGCCGTATCACTTATAGGAAAAGCATTGGAATGGTATAGGCTACTAGATGACTCTCACCTGCTGGATTGGGAAGAGATCCAGTCTCTCTTTTACTCCAAGTTTTATCCTCTTCATGAAGTCCATGAGAATAGGAATTATGTTTATAATTTCTATCCTCATGATGGAGAGAGCATAGCTCAAGCTTGGGGGAGACTGAAAACGTTAATGCTAAAATGTCCTAACCATGGGCTCCCCAAAGATATGATTATTACTAATTTCTATGCGAGGCTTTCTCGATAGAATAAAGATTTGCTCGACGCTTCCTCTATGGGTTCTTTCACAAACGAAAAGATTGATGCTAAATGGGAACTCCTTGAAAGAATTCAACGCAACACTAAAAATTGGGAGATCGACAAAGGTAAAGAGTCAGGTATAATTTATGAGTATGATTGCATTAAGTCCTTTGTTGAAACTACAAGTTTTAATAAGTTTAGTGCTAAGTTTGGGCTTGATTCTCAACTCCTTGTTGATTTCCTCAAATCTTTTGCTTCACATCTTAATATGCCTAAGGAGGATTGGATCGAGTATCATAAACCTTTTAAAGAGACTTGCAAAGAAAATGAAATTGTTCATGATGATTGCAACATGCATGATCCAATTCCTAAAAATGAAGTTTTATATAAGCATGTTAATTTTTGTGGAGTGGATAGACCTTGTGAAAGGCCTATGATTGAAGAAGAGAAGTATTGTAAGCAACATAAGCATGAAAGAACAATCACTTGGGTCAGAGATTTAAATGAAATTGCTAGAGAATTGTGTGACCTTTATCCTTTTACTTGTGAACTTTGCTGTATACAGGGTCACTTTAATTTTCAATGCATGAACTTTCAAAACATAACTGTTAACCAGTTGTGTGATAACATGATCACCTCTGATCTTTATGATGAGCTTATGTTATTTTTGATGTGTGAGGAGTTATCAGAAAAGACTTCTTGGCTAGATGTTAATGCCATAGGAATAAAAAACACTTTGCAAAATTGTCATCTCTATTGTGTTGTTAATTGCCATGAAAATGATTACATAAGTAAGATTAGAAAGGAGGGGACTTTACCGAAGTATAAAAGTGTCTCTTATATTTCTGCTAATAAAAAGGAGAGTTTCTCCCAAGTTTCCCCTATTGTTTCTAATGATAAACCAGAATATGTGGAGAAGCTTCATCTCCAACCACTCCCTCCTAAGGTGAAGAAGAAGAAAAAGAAGAGGAGGAGGAAGAGGAGCAACAAGGAAGAAGAATGAGTATCAACCTGGCCTGAGCATATTCCTCCCATCAACTTTTATCCTAACGGTTGTAAGTTTAAAGAAGAAGGTGAAGTTTATTGCCTTAATTATCATCTTGATGATACGTCCGTAGGTACTATTGAAGATGATTTTGATTATGATATGCATGTTACTTATTGTGATTGGGAAAATGATGATAATGCTACTTATGATCTTGAAAATCTTTTTGGTACCAACTCTGAAAGTGATGATATGGAAAGCTCTAAGCTTGGGGATGATAGGATTGCAAATCCTTTACCCACTAGTGATGTGATAATTGATAATTCTTTTGCTAGTAAGAATAAAGACAACATGTTTACAAATATAGTTGCTAGCAATGATAATGCTCTTCTCTACTATGATGATGTTATAACTCCAATCTATAGTGATTATAAAGGTACCTATGACATAAGGAGAAATTATCCTTATGAAACTTGTCATAATCTTGGAGGGAATTACTCCCTTGTTGAACACCATCTTCCTAATACACAATTAATCTATAGTGTTCAAGTTGTTTATGATAGTCCTACTCCCACTATTACCAATGAGAAAGATTATGCTTATGTGGAGAGTAAGAGTACCTTTTTGCATGTGGATCATGGTAACAATGCTTTATGTGATGCTTATATTGTTGAGTTCATCCATGATGCCACTGAAAATTATAATGAGAGAGGGAGACTTGGTTCTAAATATCTTAATAATAAGAAGTTTCCTCTCTTTATGGTAAATATTTTGAAGTTATGCTTGTTTTGCCTTCCTATGCTAGTTGCTTTGTGCTTCAATGAATTATTCTATTGCAATATTCCTATGCATAGGAAGCATGTTAGGCTTAAATGTGTTTGATATTTGCTTCTTGATGCTCTCTTTTGCTCTTCAACTCTTATTCCTACGAGAGCATCATTAAAGTCTTATGCCTAGCTTAAAGGCATAAAAGAAAGCGCTTTTGGGAGGCAGCCCACAATGAATAAAATTTTATTTTGCTTTTGTTGTGTCTTGATGTTGTTACTACAGTAGCATCATCATTGTATCTTTACTTTTCAGCTTTGTGCCAAGTGTAGCCTCTGATTGCAAGAAAGTTCAAAAGTTGTGACGTGCTGTCCAGGAAACAGATTCTGTCCTTGGATAGAAAAATTTGTATAAAATCACCAGATCATCTTTTTGGTCTGAATTTTTTCGACAGCGTGCTCTATACAATTTTCTTTCGTGCATCTGTTCTGAGTTTTTTGATTAGAGTTGCAGAAGTGCCCCGAAAAAATCATTTACTACCTGCTATTCTGTTTTTCACAGATTCTGTCCTGTTTAGCCTTTCCTTCATTTTGCAAACCTAGAGCTTGCTTTTTCTTTGCAAAAACCTTTTGGCAATCTTGAGAAACAGTAGACCTTCAAGAATATCCTTATTTCCAGCAAGGAACAATTATTTTATTATGGGTACTAACCTCGCTAATCAGATTATGATGAGTTATGTATGAAGGGAGTTTTCAAGTGTGCGAGGGAAAATGATAAAAAGATTCAGGAGTGTCAAACGCTCAAGCTTGGGGATGCCCCCATGCACCCCCAAGAAATATTCAAGGAGACTCAAGCGTCTAAGCTTGGGGATGCCCCCGTGCATCCCCTTCTCCATCAACATTATCAGTTCGTCTTTCGTTCCACTATATTTTTATCACTTCATGTGTTATGTGCTATGCTTGGAGCGTCTTGCTTTTAGTTTCCATTTTAGTTTCTTTAGCTTTGCTTGCTGTTCAAAGGGGGGCATCAGCGGAGCCTCGGGGGGCCCAGGCGCCCCCC
>LR738714.1:659640052-659664604 GCA_902687465.1 Secale cereale
CCCCCCCCCCCCGGCTGTACTTCGGGCGCACGGTAGCTTCTGAAACGCTGATTTTTTATATAATTTTTCTGGATTTTTCCTGGCAGTTCTCGTAATGTGAAAACCTGAAATACAAAAACAGCCAAAAACAGAAACTGGCATTGGGGTGCACTGAGTTAATAGGTTAGTCCAAATATGATCAAAAGTGTATGGAAGTGTATAAATATCATAGCAATATCACCCAAAAGAGGCATGGAGCAAGCAGAAATTATAGATACGTTTTGGACGTATCAGCCGACGCGCCCGAGCAGCCAGCCTCCTCCTTCTCCGCCTGCGCCGGCGCGCCCGAGCAGCCAGCCTGCTCCTCCTTCTCCGCCTAGTCAGCAAGGGCGGAAGAGACCTGCCGCCGCTCCGGCTGCTCCTGCTCTGGCGCGTAAGCAAGGAAAGAAGACAGTCGCTTCGTCTGGTCTGCCGACGTCTAGCAGTACAGCCAGAGGCGGGAGGCAATGCAGATTCGGTCCTTCTCTCACGCCTCTAGAGAAGTTACCATACGAGAGGTCCGACGAGGAAAACACGAAGATCGCTCAAGGCGAAGTGAAGGACTGGCTTGAAGGGTTGAAAGCACAGAGACATCCACCTCCGGAGGAGAAGATAGATCCGGTGAAAGCAAAGCGCACTCTTGCTGCCCTGAAGAAACCAGCGAAAAGTAAGCCGAAGGACAACTATGACCGCATTATTGAAAAGTCATTTCAAGAAGCGAAGCGGTCAGGAAGTACTAAAAGTGATCAAAGGTTAGCAGAAGGACGAGCTGGGAAACAAATTGCCCAGCTCGGCGAACAAGCGGACCAATCGTGCCCCCCGCTCAAGGTGTCTAGCGACATGGTCGCTAATGATCCGAGGATGGTGCCCGGTTATAGCAATCTTGGAGATTACCTGTCCGACGATGTACAATATGATTTCTTGGAGGTGCAGATACAAAGATACGAGTACGGGAAGCCTCTCGTCAAAAATGAAAGATCTCTATCAACGAATATGCGAAGATTGCATGATTGGTACTTGAAAATCTGCAGAGAGTCTGGGGGAGGGATAGCTTGTATGTGAGAGTTAAACCGGAGCATGACCTCGTTAGAATTGAACTGTTGCCTATTCCATTTGAGGAGTTCTATCAGTTTTTCAATCAATTGGCCCTCGATAAAGCAACGATCACCTGCTACTGTCTGTAAGTAGTACTACTTCTGTCATTAAGTCTCTCTATATAGCTCAGCTCTTTCATTGCATGTATTTATAATTATCCTCACTATATTATGCAGATTGAAGATCGTCAAATTGAAGAAAAGACAAGTCGGTGATATTGGGTTCATTAACACATACCTCATAGATGCAAGCGAGGTTAAATGACGTGCCTCAGATACCGAAACCAACTTGCTACGATCGTTGGTGGTAAATGAAAACAAAGATATAATACTCTTTCCTTACAACTTCAAGTGAGTGTTACTGTCTTGTGCATATTTGGTTTCCCTTATATATCAGTCAAGGTTATAGTAATGTAATTGATGAGTTCATGCATGCGTGCACAGCTTCCACTATATTCTCTTAGAGATTAAGCTTGAGAAGGGAGTAGTAACTGTCTTGGACTCTAAACGTAAAGATTCCGAGGAGTATGCGGACATGACTCAAATGCTCGACAGGTAAGTTAAATCGATCAATATTATCCACCATGCATATCAGCAACTTTGTTCATTTTTGATATCAAGTAATTGTTTTCTTTGTCTGGCAGGGTTTGGAGAAAATTCACCAAAAAAACTCCGGGACTGCCGAAGAAGCTAGAATTTAGACACCCGAAAATAAGTACTATATAGTAGCATGTTCCGCGCATCTTCTATATCTTGATTCAAGCGCTAGTTTCATCAATACCATTTAGCATTCTTGCTTATCAGTTTGATTGACCTCTATTTCTTGTAAAGTGGTTGTGGCAGGAACCCGGGAATGATTTCTGTGGATACTACATTTGCGAGTCCATCCGCCACACGACCTGTGAGCGGGGCTACTCTGAAGCACAATTTGAAGTGCGTAAGCAATTAATAATATTCACAATTTTATTTCATTACCATCATTTGAAGTGCGTAAGCAATTAATTAATAATATTCACAATTTTATAGCATCATTTTATGTATTGACCCCCTTCTTCAAATTAGATGTTTCGGATGCAGGATGAACTCCTAGCACCAGATCGTCTGCGAGCAATTCAAAAGGAATTGGCGGCATTCTTCCTTGAACACGTGATCGCGCCAGACGGAGAATACTACGTGGACCATGCGGTCCATCGTATAGGAGATTATATTTGTAAGAGATAATTATTGTATATATGTACCCGGTAGTGTCGGATAGATATACGAGAACTTGTTGTTCGACCAATCTCTCGGAGAAGGAGAGGTGGTCGATATTACTTCTCTCTGTATGCATATATATGTTGATTACGATCTTCTGTTTCCTTCGTTTGCTTACTAGCTAGCTAGCTAGCGTGTCTAGTCCTCTCTATACGTATGTGTAGTACTTAGCATCGACCAAGCACGGACATAAGAGAGGACACTTCTCTCTATTAATTAGCTAGCTAACACAATATGAAACACCTAAATTAACCCCCCAAAACCTCCAACCCCCCTCCTTTTCAAAAAAACAAAAACAAAAACCACAACCCCACCAACCGGGACAAAAGGCCCTCCTGCCTGGGCTCCGCGCACAGGCCACGTGGAGACCCATCTGCCACAGTTCTGGATTGAACCGAGACTAAAGGTCCAGGGCATTAGTACCGACACTTTAGTCCTGGTTCAGAAACCGGGGCTAAAGGCCCAAACGAACCGGGTCAGATGTCCCTTTATCTACTAGTGTTCCCTTTCTTGCCGTGGTCAACACCACTAGAAGCATGACCTCGCCATGTTTGTCATATTCCTCTTCAGTCTGTATTCCTCTTGAGTTGGTATTTAACATATACAATCTGTTATTTTTGTTGTTCTGTAGATGATGATTAGGAGATCAGATATTAGGCTGCTACTTGACCCAACTTCTTACATTGAAGATCGAGGAGTGCAAGTGTGTACTCCCTCTGTAAACAAATATAAGAGAGTAATAATCTGAACACGAAATGCTGCAAATGAAAAAGCAAGCACTAGAAATTCACTTTAGCCTGTTGGAATCAGTCTATTCTTGTGGTCATGGACTCATGGGAAATGGAGGAAAATCTTACACAATATACATGGCCCAGGTTTATCCAAGTTTTTACAAAAAATAATTAACATTCACAATACAAGGACATCATTAGGTCCACCATAAAATATAATTCCATATTATACTTATTAGGTATTGTAGATGTTGATATTTCCTAATATAAATTTGATATAACTTTGCAAAGTTTGGTTTCAGACAAATCTAACACGCGAAGTAAAACTAAACGGAGGCAATATTTTATACAAGAAATGCCATGGTTCAAGAGTAAAAATTGGCACTTGACCTGGCACCCAAACTTTGACAGTTGTAAGGATCTCAAAAGATGGAAATGAAATTATGTGGACCTTTCAATAAAAATAGTAGTATGCATGAGGGGCTGAAAAGATGGTGCATAAAATCATAAAATTTTGGATCGCAAAAAATGAAAATAAGAACTATGAGGGGCAAAAAAAAAACTGTCATCCTTTTTATTTAGCACACAACTAATGGTGTGCATCCTTATGCATGGGGAACACTACCATGCTAAGCTTCTTTACCGGGTGTCCCGGAAGGAACGATACTAGCAGCAGCGCGCGACTTATAAACCGGTCCCGCTATACCTCGCGAGCCGATGTGGGATTAAACGAACGAGCCTTCTGTCCCTGGCCAGCGGAGGTGGAGCGGTCATCTCCCTCCTTCCCCTACACCGATGATTAGCTGAGATGGCGCCCTTGGTCTGGACGGCACAGCAGGGTCTGTGGCGGCGTGGCCCTCCTCCCCAGATCACCGGATCCAGCCGAGATCCATCCCGGACGCATCGTCGGCGCTGCTAGCTGTGATGCCTCTCTCCGCCGTCCAGCCGCTGCCCTCGACGCCTCCGCGGCGTCTCTCTCCGTGGCCAGCCGCTGCCCTCGAGTCACCGTCTGACAGCCTCGACACCTGCCGGCGGTAAGAGCCCATCCTTTTTCTCCCCCGTCCCCCCTCAAATTATCTCACTTATCTCCGCTGAATCACACGCTGAGCCGTACGTTATTGGTGGATTTTATTTTATTTTATGTCAGCATCCAATTTCAGAAGAATGTGTTGTTGCTGCTGCAGGTAAGCACGACGAGTCACCGATCTGCTGCCACTTCCACTCAGTTTTGTTTGGATGGCGGGTGATTCCTTTCATCGAGTCTTGAACAGCCGGTCAACCCCGAGTCTATCCCAGTTGGGGCTGGCGATAGCAGGGTGCCCAATGAGGATGCATCGATAGATGGGGTTGATGCACCTCCTTCTTCTCCGAGGGACTCGCAGGGGCGGGGACGGACGAAGAAGAAAGTGGCTAAGGTGATCACTTCTAGGGGTGTTCGCCTCCGTAATTGTATTATTTAGATGCGGTTCCTTTTCTGGAACATTCGGGGCTGTGGCCACTCTGGCCGCCGCACCCAGCTTCGTGAGCTCGTAGCTAAGGAACGTATTGATTTTATTGCTCTTCAGGAAACGATTAAGTTAGACTTCTCGCATAGGGATTTACTTGCCCTGGACCCTCTTCAACGTTTTGACTGGCATTGGCTCCCCTCTACGGGCCACTCCGGTGGCATCCTCATGGGCTGTAATCGGGATGTCTGTGAGGTGTTAACTTGGGAGGTCGGGCTGTTTTGCGTTTTTGTGACTACCAAACACAAGGGTACGGGTCTTACCTGGGTGACTATTTGCGTATACGGCCCGGCTAATCACGACCGTTCTCAAGAGTTTCTCCATGAGTTATCTTTAGTTGTGAGTGCCAAACGCAATCTCAATCTACCTGTTGTGGTTGGGGGTGATTTCAACTTGATTCGCTCGGGTGCGCATAAAAATAATAGCAATATTGACTGGACAAGGGTGTTCATGTTCAATCAGGCTATCGCTGCGGCTGTCCTTAGGGAAGCGGCTCGGACAGGAGCCAGGTACACCTGGACCAACAAACAGACTAATCCTGTCCGCAGTGTCCTAGATCGGGTGTTTTTCACTCCGGAGTGGGAGGCCCTATTCCCTCTTTGCTCGCTGGTGGCAGAGACTCGCATAGGGTCGGATCACATTCCTCTTATCTTCTCCTCAGGGGAGGACTTGATTAGACGTAGTCAACGTTTCTATTTTGAAACGGCTTGGTTTGAGTGCGAGGGCTTTGAGCTTATGGTTCGCAACCGTTGAAACGACATTGTCTCAACGATTGGACCTCAAAGATCTCCAGCGAATCGTTGGACCGCTGCGGCGAGTAAGCTCAGGGCCTTTCTACGTGGCTGGGGAGCTAACCAAGGTAGTGTGTCCAAAAAGGAGCGGGCTAGGTTGGTGGACGAAATTGCTCGCCTAGACTTGGAAGCTGACAATCGGCCCTTCTCGGAGGTCGAATGGGCGCACCGTTATTCCTTAGAAGACCAAGTCTTGGCCTTGCTCCGGGCTGAAGAAGAATACTGGCGTCGTAGGGGCAGCGTCAAATGGGTAACGAAGGGCGACGCGAACACTGGATATTTCCACGCTTATGCGAATGGTAGAAAGCGAAAAAGTACGATCCTACGCCTTCAATCCGATTCGGGCCTGTTGCTCACTCAGGAGCAAATTACGACCCACATCTATGAGTTTTTCATTGGCCTTCTGGGGACGGCCAGTGAAAAACCCCTTTGTCTCCGCACGGATTTGTGGAATCCGGAGGAGCAGGTGTCGCAGGAGGAAAATGATTGCCTGACGCTCTCTTTCCTACCGGAAGAGATCGACACGGCCTTATTGGATATGAAGAATGACACGGCGCCTGGTCCAGACGGCTGGCCCGTGGAATTTTTCAAGAGATTCTGGCCCATACTAAAACACCTTCTCTACGGCATTATTAACGGTTTTGCCCTAGGAACCGTTGATATCTCGACCCTGAACTACGGTGTCATTAGTCTTATCCCCAAAGTGAAAGGGGTGGACAACATTCGTCAGTTTAGACCAATCACTCTCATCAATGTTCCTTTCAAGATCTGTGCTAAAGCATATGCGTCGCGTCTAGCTCCTATAGCGCAGCGCACTATTAGTCATAGCCAAACGGGCTTCCTTAAACATAGAAACATCTTAGAGGGCCCGATTGCTTTGCTGGAAATTGTCCATGAGCTTAAAAAGAATAAAACTAAGGGAGTTTTACTCAAGCTTGATTTTGAGAAGGCATATGACCGTGTGAACTGGGACTTTGTCCAGGAAGTCTTCCTCAAAAAGGGTTTTGAGGCAGGCTTTGTTCACCGCATTATGCACCTCGTGTCCAGTGGGCACACGTCGATCACCATAAATGGAGAGATGGGCAAGTACTTCCGCAACAAGAGGGGACTCAGACAAGGGGATCCGAGTTCGCCTTTAATTTTCAACTTTGTGGCGGACGCACTTGCCGCGATGATTCGTCGTGCGTGTGCTGCTGGCCACATTTCTGGGCTTGTGCCGCATCTCATCCCGGGCGGTGTATCTCACCTGCAATACGCTGATGATACGCTCCTCCTCTTCGAGCCCAATGATAGTAGTGTGGCCTCTATCAAACTCATTCTCCTGGCCTTCGAACTCATGTCGGGACTGAAGATTAATTTCCTCAAGAGTGAGGTCTTCACCATAGGGATGGATGACCGCTCGAGCTCCCATGTGGCTAACCTTCTTAACTGTAGACGTGGTTCCTTTCCGATCAAGTATTTGGGCCTTCCAATTTCTTACCGCGGTCTCACCATCGCGGAGTGGGAACCTCTTTACGGGAAGGTGGCCAATCGTGTTTGTCCTTGGCGTGGGAGATTTCTGTCGTCCGCGGCACGACTCATCCTGACCAATTCGAGTCTGTCCTCTCTCCCTATGTTTGTCATGGGTATGTACCTCCTAGCGGATGGGGTTCACGCCAAACTAGACACCCCCCGTTCTAGTTTCTTTTGGGAAGGAACGGGAGACAAAAAGAAATATCATTTGGTCAAATGGGCGGCAATCTGCCGACCTAAAAAATTTGGGGGGCTTGGAGTTACCAATTCCAAGCTTATGAATGTTGCACTTTTAACCAAGTGGTGGTGGCGACTTGCGCAAAACGAATCTGGCCTCTGGGCCCGCATCCTTAAAGCCAAATATTTTCCGGACGGCACGGTTTTTCAAGCAAATTCATTAGGATCAACGTTCTGGAAAGGGATCCAGGCTGTTCGGCCGGCTTTCGCTCTTGGGGCTCATTTCTCTATTAAGAATGGTGGTTCTACCCGCTTTTGGCTCGACCATTGGTGGGAGCATTCCCCTTTGTGGGAATCGCATCCAGAGTTGTACCATCTTGCCACCGATCCCAACCTTATGGTTGCCGATGCTCTTCGTGTTAGCCCACCGGCAATCACCTTCATCCGTGCGCTCGGGCCGGTGGAGGCTGCCAACTGGGATAACTTGGTGGTGGCTTGGAGAGATATAGAGCTCTCGTCTGAACCTGACGAAGTCTCGTGGAAACTATCGTCCTCTAAAGTGTTCACGGTCAAATCTTTATACTACAAACTGTCCGACGGACCGGTGCTCTCCATGGTTAGGGGACTGTGGAAAGCAGGGCTGCCTTTGAAGATCAAAATCTTCATGTGGCAGATGATGAGAAATAGGCTTCCTTCCTCTGATAACGTGGCCAAGCGTAACGGACCGTCTGATGGCACTTGCACGCTGTGTGGGTTGGCCGAAGACGCTAACCATATTTTTTTTCAATGTGTGCTGGCCCGTTTTGCGTGGAGTGCGGTGAGGGAAACTTTCGACAAAAATTGGCAACCCCATACTTCGAAAGACCTCTTAGAGATCCTTTCGGTCCAGAAAGGACCATCTGCTAGAGTACTGTGGCGATGCGTAGGGGCGCTTCTTTGGTCGCTTTGGTCCGTGCGTAACAAGTTTACGATCGAACACAAGTTTCCAAAGCACCCAGCTGACATATTATTCAAATTTCACATTTTTCTCCAGGTGTGGATGCCGTTGGGGAAAGCGCATGATGAACAAGTCATGAATGCTGTCATGGAGAAGATCAAAATGATGACTTGCCAAGCTCGACGAGACGATGGGACTTCCTAAGCGACTGACTTGCTATTATCACTCGTTTTCTCCATGTTTTATCTTTTGTGAGGTGACTTTGTTGGTGCCGGTGTTGCTAAAACTTTTAGTTTCTACTATTGGTCTGTAACCTTAACTGCTGTGCGATGACTTGCCCTGGTGGCTTTATTAATTTAAAGCCGGACGCACTCTGCGTCTTCGTTCCAAAAAAAAAAGTCTTGAACATACAGTACCAGAGAGTTACGTACGGAGTAGTTAATTGAGAGCTTAATCACGCATAAATACTGTGCATCGAGTCTTCAATAAACCAGATCAGTTTGTACATACTATTTGCTAAATACTCCCTCGAATACATAGGTGGCTCAATCGATTTACAAGCAAGACTGATCGAATTTAATCCTACACAGCGGCGCTTGTTCCATGGTTGCCCTAGTTGGCATGCCAACGCACTTTAGCCAGCTGAGGGCATCCATTTCATGCAACGCTCTAATCTTCTAATGCACGATCAGTCTTTTTTTGGGGCCGCTTGTTGTACTCTACTCTCTACATGGGTTTCAAGCTGGACGAGAGCTATACGCCGAGCAAGATTTCTATCCGGGCCGGCGCCGGCCTCTACAATCTCAAGTAACTGGTCGTAGCAGCGAGGTGCCCACGGAGAGCACGCGCATATCTTTGAATTGTAAATTATGATATTTTGTCGAACAATACTCGGGTTGGTGTGGTGTAGTTCTTGCATGCATATATTGACATCTAAGGGCATCTCCAGCCGCGCCCCCAGGAAGGCCTCACCAGGCGTTTTTTGTGCGCCGGCGCCGAAAAAACGGCCCAGTCGCGCCTCCAGGAACACGATTTTCGCCGTCCTGGGCCGAAAACAGCGTCGGCGGACCCAGGCCGAACCTGACGCGCTGGGGGGCGCACGGGGGCGCCGGGGCGAACCGTTTTGACGCGAAAAAGCCGCGGGCCAGCCGCGTCAGCGACACGGCGTCTCGTCTTCCCCCAACTGCCTCGGTTCCCGTGGGGAATCACTGGCAAGGCTGTCGCCGGTTAGCCTTGCCATTGATTCCTCACGGGCGGCACATCTCGGGACGGTGCGCCGACGCCTCCCCTCCCTCGCACGCGTACACACGGGCGCGAGAGGCTATAAAAGCCGGCGGTCTCTCAGTCGCCTGTGCGCACACCAGACTCGCCTCTCGCCGCCGCCCAGCCCCTCTCTCTCCGTCCCCGTCTTCCTCTCCCGAGCGCCCCCGGCAGCCCCTCTCTCTCCCTCTCTCCACTGCCGCGTCGCCATGGCAGAGCGCTTCCCCGGAGACGACGCCGTTCGCTCCGCGAACAGGAGTCCTGGCTCCTGTTCCAGGCGAACATCCCGGCGCCGCCGGACATGTGCGCCGGGCCGACAGGGTGGCGGCTCAGCGACAGGGGAGTGCCCATTCCCCCGTTACCTGACGCCGTGGCGAAGCCCCGGTACTTCGCCGAGGAGGTCGAGCTGGCGCGCGCCTCCTTAACTGACGACGAGCGCTCCCTTCCCCAGTACGCCGCCGGCAACCACGCGGCCTGGGCGGCGTACTTCCAGAGCCGCCTGCAGCAGCGTCTGGCCTCCACCAACGGTGCACCGGTGGTCGGCGGTGTCAAGAACAGCGAGGGGTGCCACCTATGGTGGGGCGTCCCCGGCCGCACGTTGGATGGCGTGCTGACGCACCTCGACGGCGGAAACAACCCGTCGTTGACCTATCCTGCGACGCGGGCCGCCCCGTCGCAACAACACTGGCGCGCATGGGCGCCAAGAAGGTTTGCCTCCTCCTCGTCTTCCTCCTCCCGCTCGTCTTCCCACTCCTCTGGTTCTCCGGCGCTTCTCGGCGTCAAGGCCGAGCCCGCGGCGGAGACACCAATCGGCCGGCGCACCCGTAGCGTCGGCATCGTCATCAATGAGGGCGGCCGGCGCGCCTCCTCCTCGTCGGCTCCGCCGCGCTTCGTCAAGCCAAAGACGGAGCCGGGGCTGGCGCCGGTGAAGACGGAGCAAGGGCTGGCGCCGGTGAAGGCCGAGCTCGACGACGACGACGCGGCCCTGGAGTGGGCGCGCCAGGACTCCATTGCAATGGAGAAGGCGCGTCGGGAGAAGGAGAAGGAGCGCCAGCGCGCCGCCCTGCGCCGCTTCAAGGAACGCCGACGCGGCCGCGAGGAAGACGGCGTCGTCGTCTTATGCGACAGCGACGACGCGCCGCCGCCGGTCCACCATGGCGATGCCGGGCGGGGGTCCAGTAGGGGCGCCCGCGTCAAGGAGGAGAAGGCCGACGACGATGATTGCGGCGACGGCGGCGACGACTTCAGCCTCTTCCTTTTTTAGATTAGGTTTATGTAATGAAAATGCGCGAAATTCGCCGAAATGTGCCATGTTTGGACGAAATTTAACTAGTTTTTATCATATCTTCGCTGAAGTTTTTTATTTTATTTTAATGCCCGCCTGGGGGCGGCCCTGGGGGGCCGACGGCTGGGGAACGACTCGCCCCCTGGTCTATTCTTTGCCCTGGCTCACCCCCAGGCGGCGCTTTTAAACGCCCCCTGGGGGGCCAACTGCTGAAGATGCTCTAAGCTTACCAAGGGCCTAATTTTGTTAGGGGCAAACTTTTTTTTTGCTACTCTATCTTTTGCCTACTTTGCTTATGCCACTTTGTTAGTACTCCCTCCGTCCGGAAATACTTGTCATCAAAATGAATAAAAATGGATGTATCTTGATGTATTTTAATTCTAGATACATCCTTTTTGTTCATTTTGATGACACAAGTATTTTCGGACGGAGGGAGTTATCGTATGCATGTTTGCATTTATGTTTGAATTGAACACTGACTACTGTTTTGTCGGTGAGGGACTGAAAAAATGAAATGGAGAAAAATCATACACAATATATATGGTAATGAATCATATTTCCTGATAACTTATATTATGATTATGCAATATAACTATATTATACCGAGCTACCAAGCTAAAATCGAGCGAGGTAGTGCTCGCTCAAGATCATCTCATTTCTCAATCAAGCTACATAAAAATGCTCTTATTCAGCTCATTTCTCCTCAAGTCGAGCAAAAAGACGAGTCGATCTCAAGTGACTCCCAAGCATCGAGTTTTTCATGCAGCCCTAGTTGACATGCAATGCACTTTAGCCAACTTTAGTTTACTTTTGTTGCCAATGTTAACCAACTCATGGGAATCAAAATCTCAGCCAAAATTGTAGCGAGTAGACTCGCGGAATTTGCTTCTTTCAAGCTAGTAGACTATGCAAGCGTTATCGCTAATAAATAAAGCTCGCCAAGAAAGCTCTAAAAAACAAATCTTCCAAGCTTACATACACATATTTACAGATGGTGCATTATTCACTTTTGCAGCAAATGGAAAAGCAAGCACTGAGAATTCACTTTAGCCTTTTGGGATCAGTCTACTCCTGTGGTCATGGACTCATGGGAAATTACTAATTAAGCAGTCACGCTTCTTTCACGTCCTGCTGGACCGGTGTCATCTGTCCGGCTGCCTGTTCCCCCCTCGCCATCATCATCGGGCCTTTTGAGTGCCACGAGTTTCTGGAACTCCCGGGCTATTGGTTACTGCTTGTGGCACACTTCGACTCTGTGATGGGTCATTCTCGTTCACCTCATGAACCATGCGTTGCAAATTAAAATAGCATGATGGTACCATTGTCATAACTAAATCAGTTTTGTAGAATGTCGTAATTAAATCAATGTGCATCTCAAGTTCATGCACGTACCCGTACGTGGTAGCATCTGACGGGGGACGATGAGCCGAAGGTTGTAGCAGGAGATGCGCGTTGACATAGAGCAGGAGACCACAGTAGGAGTCGACAACGTCCCGCATGTCGCGGAGCTGGCTCGCCATGCTTCTGCCGCGGCGCCAGAGCGTGCTCCGTGTTGTTGCCGCTCTCTCTCTCTCTCTCACGCTGGACAGAGATGGAAGAAGGAGCACATTTTTTTCCCGGCGATGAACGCCCTGACGTCCAAACGCCTCTATATTCAGCACACAGGCTACATCACGACTGGAAACTACACCCGCACTTTACATCGATACACTATGGGGATTTTATACCCGGGTGCTCACCCGACGCACCCCTCGCTGGCTAACAACCTGGACTAATCCAGCTGGCTTTGAAGCCTGGCCACGCAGCGCCTCCGCACACAATGCACACGCACGCACATCGCACAGGCCTGCTGCTGCTGATGCACTTGGCCACTACCAGCTTAACCGCTTCCCACGCACGCACTAACACATGCATGTCCGTCTACATAGCCCACCCAACGGCACGCACAGACTAGACTAATTGATTCACTAACCAACTACCTACCTGCATCAAGATTAATACTAACACTCCGGTGGTAGGAGTCGACGAGGCCGGCCGAGTCAACGAGCGCCTGCACCACGGGGCCTCCCAGCTCCGAGCAGAGCAGCGCGGCGCCGCAGCCCGTCGGCCACTGCAGCAGCGCGTGGAGCCTGCGGCTGTAGCGCTCGAGCTTGGCGCACTCCCGCCTGCTCTGCGGGATGCGCAGGAGGCTCATGCCCCCGGCGACCAGCATGGCGGCGTGCAGGCCAGACATCTGCGCCACGTTGGCGGCCTTCGCCAAGATGTCCCAGAGCACCGCCGACGTCACTCCCATCCTCGGGTCGTGTAGATCGATCACTCTTGTTAAGAATAGAATAGTTGCTTATTAATTAAGCTAATTAGGATTAAGTTAATTGTTAGATAAGTTGCTTGGTTCCCAAGCAACCATGTACTTTCTTGGCTCTCAAGGCAACTATGTAATTCCTTGGCTCTCAAGTAACTATGTGTTTACTTGACCGCCAAGCACTGTGTACTTCCGCCTGGGTATAAATACCCCACTTCTATCATCAATAAAGACTAATGAATCATCTTTCATTCAACTATCTTGTTCTTTACTTTTCACTCTAAACACGTTATCATGCACTTTGCTCTCCAATCGAGCAATTTGGCCAGGCAAGAATAGAGAAGAACAAGGATGAACAGGGGGCGCCAATCTCCATCGACTCAATGATCATCCTCGCACAGAATGGGGATATCAAATAATTAGGAAACAAACAGAAAAGAAGGAAGAACTGAGATTGTCGATCTGCCTCAATCAAGAAAATAATAACAGAGATTACCTATTTAATCTTTGCCTATTTTGATCTAGTATTCATGTGATCAACCAATAATCTAACGATGGATTGCTTTTCTCCTGCATGTATGTACTCACGCAAATCACAAGAAGAAACCATCGATCGTGTATTACAAGAGGCGACGCTCTCAGGCGCAACTTCCACACGGCTCTTTGCTCCATTGGCAAACAGCGCGGCGCGGCGCGTCTCAGCAGCCGACGAGTCGCTCCACCCTTCGGCGGAGCACAACCACGGTGTGTGGCGAGATCCTGAAGGCTGCAGAGGAGGCGACAAACGAACGGCGCGTGGCGAAGCCCTTAGGCACGCGGCGACGTCGCCTCGGCTCCGGCCGCACGCGCACCCGCGCTATGCCGCTGCCATCGGCGAATCACCGTCGACCTCCCGCACTCGCGTGGGCCTTCAGCCACGGCCCGACTCCCCGATTCGAGCAGTTGCAAAGCCGGCGAGCGGCGCAACGCGCCGTCGGTCGTGGCTTCCTCCGGCACAAGGCGACGGGCCGGCGGCCAACGGCAGAAATGCTCCCCACGCGCAGACGACCTTCGATTGGCGACGCATATTCTTCCCTCCTAATTCCTCACGAGGTGATGTGTTATGACTGTACAACCAAAGCTAACTCAATCGATGGATTCTTGGCCGTACCCAGAATCACTGGAGAACCTTATCTTTTGGGCCATTTAACTGTTTAGCAGTTTTAATTTCTCTTATGTCAAGTATGGCCATCAGCCTTAGTACCGATTGCATAGAGCCCTCAGGCTCATTTTTTTTCTAGCGTTTTAATCTTTTTGGTTGCTATTATCATACGCATTGCAAGTCCTTGGATATAGGACAATCTATTCGTAAATTGCATAAAATATAATTACGCACAGTTTTACACCATGTAAAATTACGTTTTGCATCTATATGTATTACCAAAGTAATGCTAATGCAAAAGAATGTTTGGCATAAATTTATTCCTTCGGAATTTAAGACAATATATATGCCTTTGCCGTAAACGTTTCCTAAGGCATACGTTTTAGGAGAACAACTATAATTTTTGCAACTGATTTCTTTTTCTTGCAAATATAATTGTAATTCGAACATGAATTATGATGTGTCATACTCAATATGACTACCCACATTTATTTGTGAATCACAAGGTAATGGTGGCATCTACTGCATAATTTGCAGATTATCCACCAATACTGTGAGGTCTACGTCTTACCATTTTGATAAGATGACTACCTTCATAGTGCTCTTCCAAATATTAATATTATATGTGACTACCTCAAGATATCATAAGGTAATAGTGGCATCTACTGTAAAAAAAAAATTTGTACAGACTATCCACTATTACTGCAAGGTCTACATCATGTCACTTTGACAGATGATTACCTTCAAAGTGATTTTCTTAAATATAACATAACATAAGGTAATAGAGATATGAACATCTACTGACAAAAGTCAGACTATGTTTTCTATTACTGCGAGATCTACACCGCATCTGGTGACTATCTTCAAAGTGTTATCCTATATAAATTGAGGTCTACACATATGGCTATAAGGTATCAGCCAAATTAAAACTTGCTCCTCCGAAGCATTTACTGTTGTTGTTCACTAAAATATTTTACTCTCACAGTAAATATTGTTCTTGCACACTTGTTATATGCTGAAATGCTATTTTGTGCTAACATAAACTATTCAAGCCTCACTTTTGCTTGAATATGTGATGGAAAACTATGCAAATATTTGCATATACCGGTTATTACCTTCTACTACATTGGTAAAATACATGGCCGAAGAGCCTGCCACTATTTCTAATTATAATGTCCTCCATCCATCAAGAAGGATACCATAATTTATAGCAAGTCTCTCAAACACTGTTGCAATGTCCACAACACACTATGGTTGTACTTTCATTGTGACTAACCAATGTCAAACATGCAAAGTCTATACGTTTTGGCGGTGACTCTAAAGTCATACATTTCCTGAAGAATGAAGTCCAAAACATTAGCAACAATTTCATCACATGTGTTGTATTGAAGGATACACCTAGGTTTACCAAAGATCACCTTGACCATGAATGTGCTCAAGCAAATCATTTCATCCATACACATCTTGTACTCCAAGAAGGATATTAAATAATCCGTGAGCATTTCATGTAACACATGGCTGAGATTTTCAAATGCACATTACTTCACTTAGTTCTCAAACTAGGTACATTAAGCATGAGTATTTATTCACTTCGAATATTTTCCTTAAGTGAAACATGCTGCCATGAGCACATCGCGAATGATCACCCATTCGTTTTTCAAGACCTCAAGTCCATTGCATCTCACAATTCTATCACTTAGTAAAATTCAAGTTGAGATCCCGTGATCAGATATTTTCATATGTGGATCTAGTTGAAAGGCTCTCAATACATTTTACATCCTCTTATGATGGTACTACCATTTTCCCTGATGAGGAACATGGAATTTCTTAAAATTATCAGATTCACCCAACGGGTGCTATACTATTATTTGAGATATTTGCTAGTACCGAGAATACTATGCAAGTGAGTGGTCACAAAAATGAACCACGAGGAATTCAAACACTAGTAGAAAACGGGCTTTTAATCCCGGTTCGTAAGGGGCCTTTAGTCCCGGTTCTTAAACCGGGACTAAGGGGTCGGTACTAAAGCCCTCCCCTTTAGTCCCGGTTTGCTTACGAACCGGGACTAAAGGAGCTCCACGTGGCTGGTTTCTGAAGCTCGACCTTTAGTCCCGGTTCGTAACACCAACCGGGACTAAAGGATTTTTTTTTTGAATTTTTTTATTTTTTTTAATTTTTTTCCTGATTTTCAAATATCTGAATTATTTGAAACCGGCCCCATCCTCTAACTACCCATCATCACCCATTAATCTCTAATCATCCATCATCACCCAGTTCAAATCGTCTAACTTCCCGGCAGGTCACCCATCCTCTCACTGCTCCAGCCCGAGCACGCTTAACTTCAGAGTTCTATTCCCCCTAGTTTCCAAGTCTGCACTTGTTGTTTTCCTGACAATACTCTGCTGTCAATCCTATTAACCCTGAGGAGTTGAAGTTGAGTACGAAGCACTGTTTGAATTAAAAAATATCATTGTAAAATTCATTAATTATTTAATAACACTAATATTTCTTGAATAAGTAGTTTGACCACAGTTTGACCAGATTTGACCAAAATTCAAAAAAACTAAAATAATTATTTAGAAACACTAATATTCTTGAATAATTATTTAGTAACAATAATATTTCTTGAATAAGTAGTTTGAGCACAGTTTGACCAAAAATTCAAAAAAACTAAAATTTGAGCATATTTTTTTTCCTTTTGGAATTTGAAGATTCTAAAAATGTCAAAATAGGCCAAAGGCCGTTGAAATCGGATGCGGAATTTTTTTCCCTACATTTTGATATATTATATGTTTTTTTTCGACATCGTATGCAAAAGTTATAGCCGTTTTACGTTTTCATTACACTTTTTTGAAATTCAGGACCCCTTTAGTACCGGTTCATGGCTCGAACCGGGACTAAAGGTCAGACCTTTAGTCCCGGTTGGAACCATGGACCGGGACTAAAGCCTCAACCCCTTTAGTCCCGGTTTGTGGCTCCAACCGGGACTAAAGGTCTGACCTTTGGTCCCGGTTCGAGCCACAAACCGGGACTAAAGGCCATCGCACCCTTTAGTCCCGGTTTATGGCTTCAACCGGGACTAAAGGTTCCATTAGAACCGGGACTAATGGTTGCATGTCGCCCTAGCCGCACGAACCGGGACTAATGCTTATATTAGTCTCGGTTCGTGAGTGAACCGGGACTAATGCGATTTTCTGGCCGGGACCGTTGCCCTGTTTTCTACTAGTGAAAGTAAAGTGTAGGCTAAAAGACAAAATTACTTATTCATAGGGAATATATCATTTTCAAATGATTACAACGACAACTCTCAAGTTTGTCTAATGTGTGGTGATAGAAATATCGTATCTACTATTACCAAACCCTCAACATATGGTCAAATCACACCACAAAATTGGGATAAATTTGAGAATTTGCAAACTTACTACTAGAAAATATTTTGGTAAATGATTGTTCTCAATTCTTCATCACAAGGAGAGAACCAAAAATCCAGTGCAATAAAAGATGGTGAATTACTTTGCACAAATGATATGTTTGCATAATACATTTTCATTAATGTTAGAGACCTCATGGAATATCCTAATTATCCCAAAAATTTCTTTCACTTTATACTCGTACTACTACAAGTAGTAAAATGTCCAATATCATATCCCTTGGATATAATATTTGATAAATTTGAATGTATGTTTCAATTCATACTCAATATTGTTGCGTACACAATAATTTTCGAAGTATTAATAAATTAAATTAGGCTTGGTAGCCTTAGCCATCCTGTTTTGGAGATGATTAGAAAATTATTGACAATTCTATTGGTCACAACTTACCAAGTTGCATTTTTTCCCCAAATCATCAGATTTTATGTGCACCGCATGTGCCATAGGGAAATCAGTTTTAAGGCACTCTCACCTTAAAATTCTAAGCAGGCCACTTATTCTTCCTTGAACACATTCAAAATATATATGTGGGTTGCTTAACCATTATCTGGGGTAATTTAGATACTTCATGGTACTCATATACACATTCATAAAATGTTTTTAAGTGTGTCTCTTATCACACACAACCATGCATGATCTTACTAAAAAAACAATTGCTCAACTTATCAAAGTAAGAGCAAATTCTCCTGAAAAAAGGATGTATAAACCCATTCAAATGAACAATGTGTTGAACTGATTCAATAAGCATTTTTTAGCATTTAGTACTTTATGTACATACCCAGAATGGTTTAGCTGAATTTCTTATCAAAGAGAGTTAAATGAATTACATGACCACTTTTAAAGAATTGTAAAGTTACCAGCCTATTGCTGGACACATACGACCTTACACACCGTAAGTATGATCTAAATCATACCAACTGCATATCATACTACTTTTCCCTTGTAGTTGCTACGTGGAAATCAACAAAGTATTTCTTATCTGCGATAATTCGGTTACATGCCGATATCACCACTCCAGCGTACATCAATGGGCACTCACGAAAATTTGGGATCTATGTGAGGAATAACAATTTATCCGTCAATCAAAATTATTCATAGCCCGTATGCTGATTGCATAAGCAATAAGGATAATTTCCGGCATTAGGAGGAGACAAGTACCACAAAGAATGCCGAGAAATAAATTAGAAATGTTATTGACATTCTATCCTTATATCCACGTACTCAAAGAATCTGAACTAAAAGTTTGGAGAATCATATATTTGCAACACATTGCAAATCTGCCACATACATTTATTGATAATAAGGTGTCACTAAATTCTATATTCCTGCAGTAAAGTATCAGAAAGAGTGGAGGTACCTGATAAACCACTCTTCTCCCCAAATGAGAGCAAGAGGGGGAGAAAATCTGACAAGACGAGATATAAGTTCTCATATGCTTCCGCGGAAACAGAGGAAATCAAATCCTCAACCAGTAAATGTAATCCAACATCAAGTTGAAAGACACCTCACTGGATGCTCATCATCCAAAGCCCGGCATAAATGTGCACAAATGTTTTGGTGCCGGGACATCGAAACACCTTGACTTCCTTGTTGTAGGAAATCACAAGGAGTTAAAAGGAATAGATACATTTCCACAAATTTCGCCGATTCCACCAGAATCATATAACATAAAAGACTACATTTGTCGACATATATTTCTTCTCAAATTGCTAAACCTTTTGGGCCCTGAACCAAAATCCATGGTAGAGTGCCTCTTGCACTCATATTGGTTCACATAAAAGGAAGCAAGTGATGAAGAATAGCACTCGCTCTACAAATGAGTGGTATTTACCGCAGTAATACCTACTACTCTTAAGTATGTTCCACATGGAATACTAAAAACTTCTCATTCATAGACAAAGTCAATGAGGTGGTGAGAAAGCGAGGCTTGTAGCAAATGGGTTCACGCAGAGACCCGACATCGATTACGATGTAACATACCCTCTGGGTATGAGTGGAATTATGTTTCGATACTAAATATCATTGGCGATAAAAATAATAATATTATCCATGCAGTTAATGGATGTAGTGACTACATAATCATATGGATCACTCATTTCGGATATCTATATTAAAGTCCCTGAAGGGCTTACAATTCCGAATCCAAAGACAAATCGCAACATGTTTTTGTGTAAAACTTCAAAGTCACTCTATGACTTGAAATAGTCGAAAATCATATGGTACTATTGACTAAATGAGTTCCTTCTTCAAAAGGATTACTCGAATAATGATGATTATTTACATGTTTAATTAAGGAATCAATTTGATTTCCTTTCATCACCTAAGTGTATATTGATGACCTCATCATCAATGTCTATACAAGACCTAAACATACACAAAATCATCTCAAGACGGAAAATTTGGATTCAACCAAATTTAGCTTAAGTTTACAACTTGAGTATTCTCTCAAGATAACATATCAGTCTACATATATCCAAAACATATATAAGAAGTTCAATGTGGATATATCATACCAACAAAAGGTATATGGTCGATATAAGAAATATTAACTTATATCTCAAGCTCACAATAAATCTTGGGAAATTCCATCAGAAAATCAAAATATCACCATGATAGATGAAATGATATTGGCTCTTTATTTGATCCCAACAATGCCATGTCAGCAACTGAATTCACTGGAATAGTCTTCTCATGGAAGTCATCTAAACAGACTTTACTTACTACTTCCACTAATCATTCTAGCATAATTGCTTTATTTAAAAGCATTGCCAAATATGCATGGCTCAGCAATATGATTAACCACACTCAAAATCATGTGGTTGGGATTCGTCGGAATCACATAACTTGATTTTTCAAGATGCTACCACTTGTGTTACTCAAAAAACTACAGGTTACATGAAGAGCGATATCCTAAAGTACATTGCTCAAAAATTACTTATCCTCACGAATTATAGAAAGTGAGGAAACAATATGCAAACAACATACTTTGAAAATCATTCATAATGTCATGATCATATCAATGGAATTTGTATTACACATTCTCCAGGTTTGCAAAGTTCAGGGGGAGTAATTTCCCAAATCTATAACCTATTAACAATCCTATGATTGCATATATTGTACTCTTTTTTCCCTTCATGAGTTTTCCCTAATGGTTTCTCATAAAGGTTTTTAACGAGACAATACAAACACAAGTGCCCGTATATGTCATATCATTTTCTCCTTATATTTTTCCCACTGGGTTTTAAAGGAGTTTTCAATGGCATATCAGATCGCACTCTTTTCCTTATGAGTTTTCTTTCAAAGTTTCTCATAATGGTTTTTAATGAGGCAACATCTTCTCAAAGATCATATGTCATACTTTCTATTTTCCCTACCGAGGTTTTTAAAGAAAGTACTCAAGACATATTAATTGTTCTCTAAACTCACCAATGATATTTCCCCTTCTTCAAAGGTTTTTATCATATGAGTTATCAAGAGACAATAATCATTATATGTTGCATCATTTTTTCCTTATTATTTTTCCCACTGGGTTTAAAGGAGTTTTAGCAACATATCTGCACTATTCTCCTCATAATTTTCCCACAGGATTTTTGAAGGAGACACTCAAGATTATTCAAAGAATTTGTCAAGATGATGGATGTACCCAAGAAGAGGCGTTGTACAAGGGGGAGTGTTAAGAATAGAATAGTTGCTTATTAATTAAGCTAATTAGGATTAAGTTAATTGTTAGATAAGTTGCTTGGTTCCCAAGCAACCATGTACTTTCTTGGCTCTCAAGGCAACTATGTAATTCCTTGGCTCTCAAGTAACTATGTGTTTACTTGACCGCCAAGCACTGTGTACTTCCGCCTGGGTATAAATACCCCACTTCTATCATCAATAAAGACTAATGAATCATCTTTCATTCAACTATCTTGTTCTTTACTTTTCACTCTAAACAACTCTATAGCTTGGTCGCGCGTGTCTGCTCGGCCTTGGGAAACAAATGACGCGCCTGCGCAGGGCTTATATACCCACGGCGACCAAAATGTAAGCCTTTATGCTACTCCCTCCGTTCCAAATTACTCGTCGTGGTTTTAGTTCACGGCGAAAAGCATTGGCGCACGCAAGTGTAGCCGGTATGTGAGCTTTTCATATCACTCGACGTCATGCGCACACAACACGATTACACGTAGGAGTACGAAGATGGAAGTGTGATGTGTGAAAGTGCAAGGGCTCGATCATGTGGGCCATGCATCCACGTCTGGTTGCGCATAGGCCGTCAACTTTACTTAATTAGTACTTATTACGAAGGGACATAATAGGTCGTATACATTATGCACCGCTGACTATATGTGTCTATGCTGCCGACCTGCATAATACGCCATTCGCGGGCATGTCAGACACAAATAATATGTCTTAATGTGAGTGATTGTATAAGTTAGGACGCCTAATAAATCATTACCAACCAGGAGATCTAGGCAGAAGTCTCCTGCCCGCTCAACTCAGACAGCAGACATGATGAACGGGTCACTGAAACGGAGTTGATGGCAACGAACTATCTTGGACATTTTTTTTGATAATTCACTACCTTCGAATGCTGGACACTTTAGAAAAACACTGGTGCAATCAGCAGCCATCCGTAAAGAAAACCTTCCCGCTCAGCCCAGGGTCGTGGTGTCATCTTCCTGTGGGTTTTCTTTTAACAGAGAAATTTCATTTATTTAGCAATATCGTACATTTACAATTGTGCAGTTAAGCACAGTAGAAAAAGCAGATACAACTGCATTGAGGCAGACTTCATTGCCTACTCCTAAGCATCTGAACCTGTAAGGTGTATTCTGAATTTTGAGAGCAAGTTTGGCATGATGATGAGCACGAAAATTATAGCCTCTGTCAATGTGGTAGACCCTTGTGATATCAAACGCCGAGGAACCTGTAATATGTGCGAGCTGAGGTCTGATTGTCCAATGACCCGGATCTGAAATAAGCTGTTGAGAAACTACAGCTGACGCCAATGTCGCACAGTCTGTTAGGAAAGTGGCATGTTGAAGATTGAGTAGCTGCGCAATCTGGGAAGCAAGCATCATGCTGAATGCTTCTGCCTGAATGGCCGACTCCAATGGTGACGAAGTGGCAGATATACACAGCTGATAGCAGCTTCTATCACCTGCAAACTGGATAAAAACTCCTAATCCTGCAATTGTCGTTCCCCCTTCAGGTCCTGGAGTCCAGGAAGCATCTGAAAAATACTATGGGACCTCTAATGTTGGTCAGATTCATGATTGTTTTTCCTAAAGATGGCAGCACACTGTGAGTAAGAACAACTCCTGTTTGCCCTGCGCTGCTAGCCTAAGAAGTATTTGGTTCCTCCAAATTTGCACCTTGCATGATTGCTGCTGCCGCTGCATGTACCTGAGAAGGAGTGTGGAATTTCCTGCAAAAACGTGTGTCGTTCTGAAATTTCCAAATGCACCACAAAAAAGTATAAAGTGATGTTATATTTATTTGTGGGTGATTGGAAGTAATCAAAGCTTCGATCATATTTGGAATTGAGTGTCATCTTCCTGCGGTGTTGGATGGCTCCTGGACCTCTCCTTTGGTCATCAACCAACTTTCGACACGGTTGCTTTATGGAAGCATGGACTTCAGTGATACCTTTCGTCACTTACCGCCGGCTGTGCCGTAATTTGAGTACGTCACTGCAATTCATCATGAAATTGCGTCGAGTGAGCATCCTTAATGTAATCGAAGGTGTGTCTATCACCGTACATCCAATGCCGGTTCATCTGTGTGCATTATATATAATTAAGTGTGTCAAAAACCATTACAGAATATCATAAATAGATAATTAAGTGACCAAATTAATAGAAGTTCATCATCACATTAAAACCAAAGTACATACATAGTTCTCATCTAACAACATATAGCTCTCCAGAGCATCTAATTAATTTTCACCATACATTGAAACTATGTAAAACATTTCAATGCGAAAACAAATGCGATCATAATCGCAACCAAGTTAACAATTGATCCAACGGCAATAATGATACCAAGCCTTGGTATGAATGGCATATTTTCTAATCTTTCTAATCTTCAACCCCATTGCATCCATCTTGATCTTGTGATCATCGACGACATCCACAACATGCAACTCCAATATCAACTTCTCGTCCTCAATTTTTTTATTTTTTCCTTCAAGATTTTTTTTTTCTTCTTCAACTAAATTTAACCTCTCGACAATAGGGTCCATCTTGATCTTGTGATCGTCGACGACTTCCGCAACATGCAACTCCAATTCCATCTTCTCCTCCTCCATTTTTTCCAATTTTTTCTTCATGGAAATGTTTTCCTCTTCAACTAAATTTAACCTCTTCACAAGAGGGTCGGTTGGAATTTCCGGTTCAACTACCTCCTAGACATATAAAAACATCTATGCATGTCAGGTTGGTCGGCATAATTGTCATAAACACTAAAACAAATAGTTATAAATTAAAGATAATATACCACATCCGAATCATAGACAGGACGAGGGCCCACATGGGCGGATATCAAAACCATCGCACTATATAATAACAAGCAATAATAAACGTAAGAAAATTAGACAAATATCTATCTAAAGCAATAATAACAAGCAATAATAAAAGTAAGAAAAGCATGGACATAACAAGAGGCTCACCACGGTGGTGCCGGTGACGAGATCGGCGGGGGCGATCGACGGCGGCGAAGACGGTTACGGGACGTTACGGACCGCTAAACCTAGACAAATCTCGAAGAAAATGGAGCTTCGAGTTCGAGCTTCGAGAAGAGAAAAGCTTAACTAGTGTGGCTCGGGCATTCCATCGAACGCGTTGTGTGCATAGGAGGTGAGCTAGAGCACCACCAAGCTCTCTCCCTCTCGGCCAAAAAATACAGAGCAGTGTGCTCTGCTCTTACGCGAGGGGGTATATATAGGCACCTCATTGGTCCCCGTTGGTGATATGAACCGGGACTAAAGGGGGGCCTTTGATCCCGGTTCAAGTCACCAACCAGGACCAATGGTGGTGGGCCAGAAGCAAGACCCATTGGTCCCGGTTCGTCACACCAACCGAGACCAAAAGGTCAAGACGAACCGGGACCAATGGCCCACGCCCCC
>LR738714.1:659671500-659695318 GCA_902687465.1 Secale cereale
AAGCAATTTTGATATGCAAACAGTGTCAACAAGTATGTTTTGTCCATGACATTACAAAATCCCATAGTAACAGAATAATCTTAAGGTTTCCAAATACTCATAAAGGAAAGATTTGTAAACACACAAATCGAATTTTCAGACTGAATTTGTTGTTGTATCCTTTGATTCTTCTCATTCCAGAAAAAAAAAAGTCTCACATCTTCTACGCTTCCTGGCACATGAAACCCGCTTTTGTTGGACATATATGTAGAACATCTATATGAGAAGCAAGACACAAGTTAGAGTATAATAACAAGCATGTCGAAAACACAGATTTTTTCTAAGTTGGCCATTTGGTTTGGCTAGAGCATTTCCTGTTAAATTTGCATGGAGCAACTGACAATAGTACCTGCTGTAGTGTGACTACAGTTTTAAATACTGCAGGTGAGTTTTATAGCACAACCATCATTTTAGTTAAAAAAATAGCATTTCAAAAACAATAGTGCAGATTTTTGGGCACAGTACAGTGCAGATTTCAAAAACAATAGTGCAGGTTTTTAGTGGAACATATGCGTGGACTTCCTAACGAACACATGCAGATTCTAGAATTTGTTTCTAAAGTACATGAAGTGGTACTTTCTGAAGACACAGATGATTATGAAACTGTAACCCTGCATCAGGTATGTGTTCTAAGTTCTTAATCCTAACAAGAGGCAGAGGAAGGAGTAACCTCATACCTTACAGGGAGAACGAAATCAGATCAGGAATAGGAAAATGCAAGAATAGGATACACACAGGAATATGATAGGAATCAAGATGGAGAACAAAGAAATATGATACACACAGGAATATTACATACCTTCTATTCCTCTCTGAAAAGTTGATCCCCCAATCTTGTGACAGCCTTCATATGCATCTCCTTTGCCCATGGCTCCATCCTTGTTGTGTCAGCACTCAACATATCTGTGAACTTGTCAAACAACTTGGTTCTTTCCTCTGCTAACTTGGCCACTGCCCTCTCCTTTGCTGCCTCATATGCAAGTCGATTAGCTTCTACCTTCTGAGCAGACAGTCGACTCTGCAATTCCATCATCTCATCAGTTCGCTCCTTAGCATCAGCTTGTGCTTGTAGAAAGGCCTCAATCTGTTCTTTCATGTTATTCATCTCAGTAGGGGCTTCCTTATTTTTTCCTGTAGCTTTCTTCGCCCTCTTTGTTCCTGGGGGACGCTGAGCATTCTCAGTTGGTATTGGTGCTGACCTCTTTGTTCCATCTCCTTCTGTGTATACATGAATCTTCCACTTTTGGCTGTCTTTCAAAGGTTCCCACCAATGCACATACAGGAACTGGTGCCCATTGCGGCTTTGGTACAGGTCTAGCGCTTGCTGCATCAATTGTTTATCACACCGGCCACTCGCATAGGTATCTCTCATCTGGTTATAGCAGCCATTGAAAGAGGTTACCTTCTTTGTTGTTTTGTACCAATGGTTCTTGAGGTGCTTCACACCCCTTTGTCGGTCACTCTCGGTTGTGCTGTTGTATGTATCAACAACCTCCTTCCAGTAGTATTCCCCCTTCTTGGCATTCCCATCGATTGGATTCACAGATTTGCTTAACCAAGCACTCACCTGCACAAAGGAAGTAAGCATACGGTTAAATTTAACTAAACAAAAGAAAAGATGCAAGTCCAAAAGTATAAAACTAGGAGAACCAGCCTAAATAAATTCTTAGATAGCAAGGCATGAGATATCTTTGATGCCTACATGACAAGAATAAGAGGATTTTGGGGGCTTACCAATCTGAGGTCCTCATCTTTTGTATAGTACAACCTCTGTCTATTTTCATCATCTGCTTCCACATCGATTGTGACACGTTTTCGCTTGTTCGATGGAGTTGTGGTCCTGGGATTAGACGTTGATGGAAGAGGGTGGTGCTTGGCTGGTGGTGGCGGCGGCTGCGTGCAGAACATTGGATATTGGAAACCAAGCTGCTGAGGGGTTGGCAAGGTGAAGTTGGGATGACTTTGGCCTTGAAGGAAGCTCAGGAAACCATTAGGAGGACGGTATTCCATTGCAGCTGAAAGAAAACAATGTTTGTTATTATGATAGTTAACATGCCGAGTTCACACTTCACTGAAGTACTAAGTGAAATTCAAACAAGTACACAACGCAAGTCAGTATGCATAATTTAGTGTAAATTCAAAGATAGTCTTTAAACACTTGACTACAATTTAGAGTAAGCCGAGCTACGATTTGAACATCAAGTAATAAGAATTATGCACACAACTACGTATGGAGCTATAATTTGGATGGCAAGAATAATATTCATGTGCAGATAGCATAATCTATTCAAATACTTAAATGTGCCTACACCCGAAATATGTCAAAGCTTTCAGCTTTTGTCTTAATTCAAATATTAGCATCGGTTAGATTTAACAAATGAGTAGTGGTTTTCCTGTTAAATATCAGCATGGAGCAACCGACAATATTACAAGTATCCTGATGTAGTGCAACTACAGTTTAAAAAACTGCAAGGAGTATTCAAGTGTTCTAGTTCTGAATCCAAACAGTCATTCCTCAAATAAGAAAAAAAAAGATGATAACATGCTAATGTCTAAACTGTAAGTTCAAGTTTAGATTTCAGAGCACTGTCTCAACATCCCTGCTTTTGTAGTACTTTTATATGCCAAAATGAATCACATGTAAATTGTCCCAATCCACGGACATGGCTGCCTACAGCAAACCGGCACCTTGTTTATATAATTTCATCTGTATGTTCTTCTGCACACGTACTAAATAATACTATGATTTACCCGCAACTGCAAAGTGCAGAGTAATAGCACGGATCTAACACGTTTCTCTGAGGGATTAATAAGAAGAAATAGATGGGGATTTCTACAAGCATGTCCACCTTATCCAAATTGATTGAATCTAAATCACAGGATAGGGGAATCGATCTTGTTCTTGGAACAAATCACCAGAATCCATCAAACCCTAGCCTAATTTACTGAACCAATCTGAATCAAATCAATCTGGCCATCAACACAAGAGGAGGCAGGGGAAGAAGTAGCGGCATACCTTCCACGGAGAGCTCGAATCGACGATGTTGACGGCGGGCTGAGGACGAGGGTGCGCCGCCTTCTCCTCTTGTTCGCGTGCCGCGCCTCCACTGCCCTGGTTCGTGCGCTTCCCTTCTCCCGTTCCCGCGCTTCCCTTCTCGTTCGCGCCCTTGCGCCGCCGGCTTTTGTTGGGTCTGCGTGGTCCTGCGGGGAGTGGAGCGACCGATCCCACAGTGCGTCGCCCGAGTGGTCGCCTCATTGCTTTCGTCAGGGAGGAGGCGAGCTCTTCTGCAGGAGACCGCTTTGCTCTGCAAGCGATAGGTTTGACGGACGTGGCATCGGGGAGGTCGATGTGGCAGCTGGGGCACCGGTACAGACTGGAGCGTTGGCCATGCCCTCAGGCGTCCATCTACTTTGATGTACGATAATGCGTGCAAAGGGATTATGGGAGCAAAGTAAAATAATCATGGACTTCTGGTGTGTGATGTTATTTTTCGAAAGTAGAACCCCGTCCTCTGCATCATTGTGATGCACACAATCATATTTGTTAACAGTTTAGCTAAGTCTCGATCAACTGAGACTTCGCTATGTCTCAGTCGATGCTATATTCCCTTGATCTTGCATGGAGATCCGTATATTTTTCTTCATTTTTTATTTTTCTTCTTATATACTATGTCACTTGACTGAGACTTGGTTAAATCACAGTTGACTAAGACCTAGCCACACCAATTTATTAAACTTGATCTAAGGCCACGATGTCCACTTTGATGGACTTCTAGTGTGTGTGATGTTGGATACTCGAGAAAAGCATTGGTGCAGGCATGCTCGGAGACGAGGCAAAGTCTCGTGCCAGCTTGGTGCGGGCATCGTGAACGGGTCGGTGAAGAGCGGAGTCGATGTCAATGAACTAAGCTGAACGCTCCAGAAAGCATTGGTGCAATGAGAAAAGCAATTCTACCGCACCATCCACCTAGCATTGAGATGAGATCCGTGCTATATTTTTTAGGTATGACAAAATTTATCCCATTCCATAGTTGGGGTCGAAATATTGGGATATTTCATGCATGATAGAAAAACACTCTCTTCATGCAATCAACAAAGGGGGGGGGGGGGCAAAGGAAGCACTCCCTCTCAGCACACGAAAGGGTCCTAGGGTGGTGTCATCTTCTGATGTATAGCTCATGGAGGCGTCCATCCAAATTGCTATAATTGCTTTATGGAAGCATGCCTACGAGCTTTTCACATATTGCTTGCTACTTATTTACTTTTCCGCTGTTACTATTACAAAAACTACAAAAACACTATCGTTACTTTTATTGCTGTTACCGCTATCTTCATATTACTTTGCTACTAAACTAACTTGCTGCAGATACTAAGTTTCCAGGTGTGGTTGAATTGACAACTCAGCTGCTAATACTTAAGAGTATTCTTTGGCTCCCCTTGTGTCGAATCAATAAATTTGGGTTGAATACTTTACCCTCGAAAACTGTTGCGATCCCCTACATTTGTGGGTTATCAAGACTATTTTCTGGCGCCGTTGCCGGGGAGCATAGTTATACGTCTCCAACGTATCTATAATTCTTGATTGTTCCTACTATTATTTATGAAGTCTTGGATGTTTAATGGGCTTTATCATTCACTTTTATATCATTATTGGGACTAACCTACTAACCCAAAGGCCCAGTCCAGATTGTTGTTTTTTGCATGTTTCAAGGTTTTGCAGAAAAAGAATATCAAACGGAGTCCAAACGGAATGAAACCTTTGCGAGAGATATTTTTTTAGAAAATCACGTACGAAGAACTTTAGAACCACGTCAGAAGAGCCACGATGGGCCCACGAGGGTGGGGGGCGCGCCCCCCTGCCTCATGGGGCCCCCGTGACTCCCCCGGTGTCCTCCTTCTTCCTATATAAGTCTACGTACCCCAAAACCTCCATGAACAGAGAGAAAACCCTAATTCCACCGCCGTAACCTTCTGTTCTCGTGAGATCCCATCTTGGAGCCTATTCCGGAGCTCCAACGGAGGGGGATCCATCACGGAGTTCTTCTTCATCATCATCATCATCGCTCTCACCATGAGTTGTGAGTAGTTTACCACAAACCTTCGGGTCCATAGTTAGTATCTAGATGGCTTCTTCTCTCTCTGGATCTCAATACAAAGTTCTCCTCGGTCTTCGAGGAGATCTATTCGATGTAATCTCTTTTCGCGGTGTGTTTGTTGAGATCCAATGAATTGTGAGTTTATGATCAAGATTATCTATGAAAGATATTTTGTTCTTCTCTAAACTTTTTATGTGTGCTCATAATATCCTTGCAAGTCTCTTCAAATTATTGGTTTGGTTTGGCCTACTAGATCTATAGTTCTTGCAATAGGAGAAGTGCTTGGCTTTGAGTTCAATCTTGCGGTGTCCTTTCCCAGTGACAGTAGGGGCAGCAAGGCACGTACTGTATTGTTGCCATCGAGGATAAAAAGATGGGGTTCATATCATATTGCTTGAGTTTATCCCTCTACATCATGTCATCTTGCTTAAGGCGTTACTCTGTTGTTATGAACTCAATACACTAGATGCATGCTGGATAGCGGTCGATGTGTGGAGTAATAGTAGTAGATGCAGAATCATTTCGGTCTACTTGTCTCGGACGTGATGCCTATATACAATGATCATGCCTAGATAGTCTCATAATTATTCGCTTTTCTATCAATTGCTCGACAGTAATTTGTTTACCCGCCGTAGAATATCGCTATCATGAGAGAATCCACTAGAGAACACTATGGCCCTCGGGTCTATTCTCAACATATCAATCTACATCTACTTTACTTTTATCGCTTTTATTGTCTGCTCTTATAAACCAAAAATATAAACTATCATCTCTACCAGATCTCACTTTCGTAAGTGACTGTAAAGGGATTGACAACCCCTTATCGCGTTGGCTGCGAAGTTCTTATTTGTTTGTGCAGGTGCGAGGGACTCGCGCGTGGTCTCCTGCTGGATTAATACCTTGGTTCTCCAAAACTGAGGGAAATACTTACGCTACTGTGCTGCATCTCCCTTTCCTCTTGGAGGAAATACAACACAAGCTCGAGAAGTAGCAAGAAGAATTTCTGGCGCCGTTGCCGGGGAGTGAAGCGCCTTTGGTAAGTGGAATTTGGTAAGGAAAAATTTATATAGTGTGCTTAAATTTATTGTCACTTGTTACTATGGCTCAAAATTCTTTGAGGGCTTGTTCGGGGTATCTTCACCCCGATCAGAAGAGCAAAGAGTTGCTCCTCAACCTACTGCACCTATTGAAAATGTTTGCTTTGAGATTCCTTCGGGTATGATAGAGAAACTGCTTGAAAATCCCTTTACATGAGACGGAACACTGCATCCCGATTTACATCTAATATATGTAGATGAAGTTTGTGGATTGTTTAAGCTTGCAGATATGCCCGAGGATGTTATCAAGAAGAAGGTATTCCCTTTATCTTTGAAGGGAGATTCATTGACATGATTTAGGCTATGCGATGATATGGGATCATGGAACTATAATCGTCTGAAGTTGGAATTTCATCAGAAGTTTTACCCTATGCACCAGGTTCATCGTGATCGTAATTATATTTATAATTTCTGGCCTCGCGAAGGAGAAATCATCGCTCAAGCTTGGGGGAGGCTTAAGTCAATGTTATATTCATGCCCCAATCATGAGCTCTCAAGAGAAATGATCATTCAAAATTTTTATGCTCAGCTTTATCATAATAATCGCTCCATGCTCGATACTTCTTGTTCTGGCTCTTATATGATGAAGACTATTGACTTCAAATGAGATTTATTGGAAAGAATTAAACGCAACTCTGAAGATTGGGATCTCGACGAAGGTAAGGAGTCATGTATGACCCCTAAGTTTGATTGTGTTAAAGCTTTTATGGATACTGATATTTTTCGTGAGTTTAGCACTAAATATGGACTTGACTATGAGATAGTAGCTTCTTTCTGTGAATCTTTTGCTGCTCATGTTGATCTTCCCAAGGAGAAGTGATTTAAATACCATCCCCCTATTGAAGTAAAAGTAGTTGAACCTATTGAAGTTGAAGAAAAGACTATCACTTATAATGTTGATCATGTTATTCCTACCACTTATATTGAGAAACCACCTTTCCCCGTTAGGATAAAGGATCATGCTCAAGCTTCAACTGTAGTTCGTAAGAGTAATACTAGAACACCTACACCCTCTGAGCAAATTAAAGTTGAACATAGTGTTGCTAGGGTTAAAGATCTCTTGGTAGAAGAGTTAGATGGACATGTTATTTACCTCCAAGAAGAGTCTGCTAGAATAGCCAAACCCAATGCTAGGAATAAACATAAACCTGTTGTAGGCTTGCCTGTCATTTCTGTTAAGATAGGAGATCATTGCTACCATGGTTTATGCAACGTTGGTGCTAGTGCGAGTATTATCCCTCTTTATTTGTATAACGAAATTATGCATGATATTGCACCTGTTGAGTTAGAAGGGATTGATGTTACTATTAAGCTTGCTAATAGAGACACTATTTCACTAGTTGGGGTTGTTAGATATATTGAAGTCTTGTGTGGGAAGGTTAAATACCTCTGCTAAATTATCTAAGTTCATGTATGTCCCTAAAGACAAGGGTGAAACATCTAGAATTACGGATCTCAAATCCATAAGGGTGTGTTTGGTTCGAAAACGAGGTGGAATGGAATGTCATGATTCCATTCCATTATAATGGGTCGGTTCCGTTTCTGTGTTTAGTAGCGGCAATTAGGTGGAATGGAACGGTTCTGTTTCGGTGTTTGGTTGAAGAGATGACATGGAATGAATTTGAACCGAAAGTTATTTTAAATATGAATGGTGAGATTACCTCTTACATATAGCTTTTCACATTTGAACACACATGCAAAAATCCATGAGTTAATTAAACTTCCAATATTTTCAGAAATAAATATGTTGTTAGTATTCTAAGTGCAAGTAACAAAAATACAGAACCACAACAAAGAGTGTAGATAACCAGAAAGAGGGAGCTTCCAAAAGTGCTGTTATGGCTAGACGAAAACTTCGCCGATGGTCATCGATGATTGTTGCTTGCTGCCACACAACCAAGAACTTGCACTGCTGCTATTGGAGAAGGCACGTGAGCGGACTAGGAGCACAGCTGTGTGGTGGAGGATGAAGTCGATGGTGCCCCGCGTCATGAGTGGGGAGGTCCAGTCGAGGAGGCCTACAACTACAACAAGGAGGTCAACGGTGCTGCGCGTCCAAGCACAGATGGCACAGGTCCTCCAGTAGTGCTACCCGCGCCGGCCGCTGGAGACGGCCTCCCAGGCTGCTGCCTTGCCGCCGATCTGCAATGGCACCTCAGGTCGGGAGGGATGCCCTCCAGCAGTTGGTGCCACCCGCGGCGGCCGCCGTCGGCCGCTGATACGTCCAAAACGTATCTATAATTTCTGCTTGCTCCATGCTTCTTTTGTGTGATATTGCTATAATATGGATGCACTTCCATACAGTTTTAATCATATTTGGACTAACCTATTAACTCAGTGCACCACAGTGCCAGTTCCTGTTTTCTGCTGTTTTTCTATTTCAGGTTTCCCCCATATTAAAAGTGCTCCAAAAATTCCAGGAAAAATATAGGGAAAATCAGCGTATAGGAAGCTTCACGAAGAACCAAAGATGGGCCAGAGGGGAGCCAGGGGAGGCCCAGGCGGCCACCTGGCGCGGCCCCACCCCTGGCCGCGCCAGGGGGGCGCCTGGGGCCCCTGCTCCGCCTCTGGCTGCCCCCTTCGCATATATATCTCTCTCGTCCCGAAACCCTCGGGGACAGAACCCTTTTTCGCGATCTCGCCTCTGTTCCGCCGCCGCAGTGCTTCCAAGATCGGGAGCATCAGGAGAACTCTTCCCGGCACCCTGCTGGAGGGGAGAACCACCACCGGGAGCTTCTCCACCACCATGGACGCTTCCCGGATGAGTCGTGAGTAGTCCACCTTGGACCATGGGTCCATTATCAGTAGCTATGTGATGTTCTCCTCCCCTCTTTGCTCTTCATGGTTTAGACCTCGTGAGCTGCCCTACATGATCGAGGCACATATGTAATCTTTCTGCTGTTGCTTTGCTGAGTTTGCTGGGATCTGATGGATTATGAGACTATGTTCAGATTGTGTTTGAGTAATATATTTGATTCACCTCTTTTATATCTTTTGTTCTTGAGTAATTCTTGCATGTTCTCCGTTGCTGTTTATTGCTTTGGCCAAGTAGTAGGTAGTAACTCCAAGAGGGAGCGTTATGCTTGATTGTGGGTTCATGCCCCCTGATGACTAGCTTGAGTGACAGAAACATGAGTCTAGGGGATGTGCTGTTGCCACAAGGGAGAAAACAACGGTGCTTGTACTTGCTGGTGCAAGGATTGTTTACTTTACGCAAAGTTCTTTTAATGCAGTTGTCTGTTGCTTTGAGTTTACACTTTGGGTGGGATTCGCAACTTAATACCAGCGAGATGTTCTGGATAGATATCTCAAGGTGGATGATTAGTAGTAGATGCAGATGAATTTCGGTATATTTGCCTTGGCGTACCACCCATGCTTTTGAGCCTCTATCTTTCTTTGCAGCATAGTTAGCATTGGTTTGCGCACATAATCCTGTCAATTGCCCAGTTGTAATTTGTTTACCTCGCTTTGCTGTTTTATCGTCTTTTGGGAGAGAGACATCACTAGTGAACATCATGGGACCCCGGTTTATATTACCACTGCTGATCACACCTTCTATTTACTTCCTGTTTTTATTTCCTAGTTGCAGTCATAGCTATCATTATTATCTCTTGTGTTTGATCCTTTGTAAACAACAAGGCCGGAGGGATTGACAACCTCTCTATACTCGTTGGGAGCAAAGTTATCTGTATCTGTGTGCAGGTCCCGTCAACCGCTAAGTTTCTGGCGCCGTTGACACCTACTTGTCGACCCTCGGAGTCTCACGGGATTCGATCCTTGGTATCTTTGCTAAGGGAAATTTGCCGCTACGCTACATCTCAACCTTCCACTTGGGGTAACCAACGAGGGGCGAGAAGCCATCAAGCAAGTTTCTGGCGCCGTTGCCGGGGACTCCACTCTTCAAGATAGGGGAGTTGCACGCTATCTTCTATCTTTGCTTTTTAGTCTTGTTAGTTTACCTTTCAGTTTTTGCTTTAGTGTCCCTTACCAAAAATCACAAAAATAGTTATCTTGCTTGCTGCTGCTATGGGTTCCACCGAGAACACCAAGTTGTGTGACTTCACTAGTCATAACAACAATGACTTTATCTGCACGCCTATTGCTACACCTGCCACTTCTACACCTTCTTATGAGATTAAACCTGCTTTGCTGAACCTAGTTATGAAAGATCAATTCTCCGGTGCCGGAGATGATGCTGCTTTGCACTTAAATAATTTTGTTGAGCTCTGTGATATGCAAAAGTACAAAGAAGTAGATGGTGATATTGTTAAGCTTAAGCTTTTTGCTTTCTATTTGAGAGGAGGAGCTAAAATCTGGTTTCAATCCTTGCCTAGGAATAGTATAGATTCTTGGGACAAGTGCAAGGATGCCTTTATTGGGAAGTACTATCCCCCTGCTAAAATTATCCAATTAAGGAGTAACACAATGAATTTTAAACAATTGGATAATGAACACGTTGCCCAAGCTTGGGAACGCATGAAATCTCTTGTCAAGAACTGCCCTACTCATGGTTTGACTACTTGGATGGTTATCCAAA
The DNA here is from genome assembly GCA_902687465.1 of Secale cereale. Taxonomy (NCBI): domain Eukaryota; kingdom Viridiplantae; phylum Streptophyta; class Magnoliopsida; order Poales; family Poaceae; genus Secale; species Secale cereale. Next base: position 659,682,270 of record LR738714.1, read on the forward strand.
CTTTTTATGCAGGCTTGAACTTTACCTCGCGGAACTTGTTAGATTCGGTCGCGGGAGGAACCTTTATGTCAACTACACTTGGTGCTGCCACGAAACTTCTCGACGAGATGATGACCAATTATTCCCAATGGCACACTGAACGCGCTCCAACAGGTAGGAAGGTAAACTCTGTCGAGGAGATTTCCTCCCTAAATGAACAAGTTGACTTGATCATGTCTCTACTTTCCAAGCAATCTTCTATTGATCCTCATGATGTTCCTTTAAATTCTTTGATTGCTCAAGATCAAGTAGATGTGAACTTTATCTCTAGAAACAATTTCAATAACTATGCTTATAGGAGTAATTTTGGTAGCAACCCTAGACCGTTCCCCTCTAATTCCTATGGGAACAACAATACTTATCCTAGCACCAAGAACTCCACCCCTAGAGATAGAGACATGCCTAGTTATGAGAAACTTCTAGAAATAGAGAAGGCCACTAAGAACTACATGTGCACCCAATATGAACAAAACAAGGCCTTCTCGAGGCAATTAGATGAGCATACTGCTATCTTGCAAGACATTGGTAGACAACTGGAGAGCCTAAATATTGAGATTTCTAACCTCCAGACTAGGCTCACCATCACTGAGACCCAAGTTTCCAATATGTCCCACACACAAGCCACTTTGATAAACCAAATGGCAGCTAAACCTGAAGTGGTTGCACCCCTGAAGGAGGAAGAAGATAGAATTAAGAGCCTTCCTACCCACCACACTGTTGCTACTATCCAAGTTGTTGAGGATATCCAAACTCTTAGCACCCAATGCACTCCTAGTCCCATTGGACCTATTAATGGTGATGCTATGACCTCAACCGTAGAAGAAGAAACTCCTATGACCATAGAAGCTACCAAACAAGTGAGCCTAAAGGACACCACTACCACTTTACTTGATAGTAGTGACCTTGATTTTGATAATTGCACCCTTTCTGAAGTTATTGGTTTTCTTCACAGAATGGCTAAAGACCCCCACACTAGCACACTTAATCTTGCCTTCACGGAGCATATCACTAATGCTCTTATCAAAGCTAGGGAGGAGAAGCTTAGGGTAGAAGCCTCCATACCTAGAAAGCTAGAAGATAGTTGGGATCCTATGATTAAAATTAAGTTGAATAACTTCTCTTGCTATGCTTTATGTGATGTTGGAGCTAGTACCTCCGTTATGCCCAAAAGAATGTATGATATGTTTGAATTGAAACCTTTTGATCCTTGTTCTTTTGGTGTTCGTCTTGTTGATTCTTCCGTAAAGAAACCTTTGGGGAAGATCGACGATGTTCTTATCATTGTCAATGACAATTATGTTCCCGTTGATTTTACTATTATGGATATTGAATGTGAACCTTCATGTCCAATTATTTTGGGACGTCCTTTTCTTCGCACCGTTGGTGCTATCATTGACATGAAAGAGGGGGATATAAAATTCCAATTCCCTCTCAAGAAAGGGATGGAACACTTCCCTAGAAAGAAGATTAAGTTGCCTTTTGAGTCCGTTACACGGGCTAGCTATTCTCTTACTCTTGATAAAACTTGATCTTCTCTTTTTGCATCATGCCTAGCTTAAAGGCATAAAAGAAAGCGCTTTTGGGAGGCAGCCCACAACGAATTAGGTCTTATTTTGCTTTAGTTGTGTCTTGATGTTTGTTACTACAGTAGCATCGTCATTGTATCTTTTCTTTTCAGCTTTGTGCCAAGTTTAGCCTCCGATTGCAAGAAAGTTCAAAAGTTGTGACGTGCTGTCCAGAAAACAGATTCTGTCCTTGGACAGAAAAATTCGAAAAAAATCACCAGATCATCTTTTTGATCTAAATTTTTTTGACAGCGTGCTCTATACAATTGGCTTTCGAGCGTCTGTTCTGAGTTTTTTGATTTGAGTTGCAGAAGTGCCCCGAAAAAATTATTTACTACCTGCTGGTCTGTTTTTCACAGATTATGTCCTGTTTTGCCTTTTCTTCGTTTTGCAAACCTTGAGCTTGCTTTTTCTTTGCAAAAAACCTTTTGGCAATCTTGAGAAACAGTAGCTCTTCAAAATTATTTTTATTTCCAGTAGGGAAAAATTATTTTATTGTGGGTACTACCTCACTAATCAGATTATGATGAGTTATGTATGAAGGGAGTTTTCAAGTGTGCGAGGGAAGATGATAAAAGAAGATTCAAGAGGGTCAAACGCTCAAGCTTGGGGATGGCCCCGTGCACCCCCAAGAAATATTCAAGAAGACTCAAGCGTCTAAGCTTGGGGATGCCCCCATGGCCCTTCTACATCAACAATTATCAGTTCGTCTTTCGTTCCACTATATTCTTATCACTTCATGCGTTATGTGCTATGCTTGGAGCGTCTTGCTCTTAGTTTCCTTTTTTTAGTTTTCTTTAGCTTTGCTTGCTGTTCATAACAAGTTAGAACCCAGCTTTCTTTGTGTGGGAGAAAAACACGATCCACTTCAACCTAGAACGCAACATAGGATTTTCATGCTTATCTTTGTTGTGTGGGTTCTTTGTCTTTCAATAGCTGCTGTCATGTTTAGCTCTTAGTTTTCATGCTTTTCTTTTTAAAGAGCTTTTGTTTAGTTGGTTGCTGAACTCTCTTGTGTTTTCATGTTTATCTTGTTAAGAGAGTTTGCCTGTTGCACTGAGTTGTGTGTCTTAACTTAAAGTAGGTAATTGAGGTTGCTATTTAATTTTAGTAGTAACTTGTAATAGTTTTGAGGTATTGCCATGAGTAATGTCTGAACTTTTGGTGTCAAGAGCTTTAGCCTATTAGTGATAGATGTCGTATTTTGGGCAATCCGTGTTTATTTTCGAAAACCTACAAAATAGTTGAGAACTTTAGCTACTAGATGGATCACTAATCTTTGGAGGGATCGAATATTTGAGTACACTCACGTACCATGAGTCGAGGATGCGCAAGGATAACCAAACCCCCATACACTCCTCCTCGGGGTACTTGTCTCTTTGTGAACCTCCTAATTAGATTGAGAGTTACCGATAATAAGTGCATGAGTTCTTCGGACTAATGTGAGTATTCGAAAGTTGACACTTCCACCTAGCCATATTTTTCTAGCCTCTTCGGTACCGTGCATTGCCCTTTCTCACCTCAAGAGTTGGCGCATACTTCGCCGGTGCATCCAAATCCTTGGCACGATACGCTCTGTCATCATAAGCCTCATTATATCCTTCCTCAAAACAGCCACCATACCTACCTATCAAGGCATTTCAATAGCCTTTCCGAGATACATTGCCATGCAACATCCATCTTCTCATGACTTGATCTTCATGTCATACATGCCTTTTGCTTGATCGATGAGCCGCATGCTAGTTGGGCCTTGCCCTAATCATTGCTACATGACGCGCTAGTATCATTGCATATCCTGCTACACTGGCAGAGGCATACATTTGCATACATCATGATAGTTTCATCTTCTTTATGTTGAGTACTTTTGTAAAGTGTGAAAGATCTTCTATACTTCTTGTAATATATAGAGTGTTGCCCCTAAAGTGAGGAAAAGATCCCAAAGAGGACAAAATCAAAAGATCCCAAAGAGGACAAATGAGAGTTAAATAGAAAGAGCCATTGAGGCCACAAAAAAATAAAAAAAATAGAAAAAGGAGAAAAGGAAATAAAAAGAGAGAAGGGGGCACACTACTATTCCTTTTGAGAGATCCACACTCGTACTCCATCTTATACCTTGTACTCCATAGAGATTATCATTCATGCATATAGCTATGTGGGGACCTTCACACTATAGAACTTGGCTTGTATATTCCAATGATGAGCCTCCTCAAAAGAGCTCTAGGTCTTCTTGAGCGAGCAAGTTGGATGCACCCCCACTAGTTCCATTGGAGAGCTTACCTTAGCTCATATGTGCATCCGTTGCATGGCAATCCCTACTCCTCACATCATATCTATCATTTGGCTTTCTCTCGCCTATGATTGTCCTCATTGATGTGAGCCTTTCACACCTTTTTTGTCTTCCCCCTTCATCATTTTTCTCTCTTTGCCATCCTAAGTGTCAACTTTCCTGCTTACGCTCATCCATTGCATGAGTGCTCAAAATATCGAAAGGGAGTGGATCATTTTGACTTGTACCTGGCTAGTGGTCTGGGGATGAGTCAAGATAAGATTCCAAAGAAGACAAAGTGTGAAACTTTAGTAGATTAAGTTCTCAACAATACAAAAACTATGTTTTACTCTCTCGTATATCCCTATCCCCTTTCTTGCACGCAAACACCATTTGGAGACATTCGAGTCACGGACAGCGAGAGCTCTTGCACCTTTATGTTCTTATGTTGCTTGTTACAATGCTAATATAGACTCTTGCTTGTTATGACTTGAATTGAATTACATGCCTTGATTGCTTTACTTAAAAGTTCTTATATGGTTGATAGCATGTCACCACAGAAATTATGCTTGTTATCATTTACCTACTCGAGGACGAGCAGGAATTAAGCTTGAGGATGTTGATACGTCCAAAACTTATCTATAATTTCTGCTTGCTCCATGCTTCTTTTGTGTGATATATATTGATGCACTTCCATACACTTTTGATCATATTTGGACTAACCTATTAACTCAGTGCACCACAGTGCCAGTTCCTGTTTTCTGCTGTTTTTCTATTTCAGGTTTCCCCCATATTAAAAGTGCTCCAAAAATTCCAGGAAAAATATAGGAAAAATCAGCATACAGGAAGCTTCGCGAAAAACCAAAGATGGGCCAGAGGGGAGCCAGGGGAGGCCCAGGCGGCCACCTGGCGCGGCCTCACCCCTGGCCGCGCCAGGGGGGCGCCTGGGGCCCCTGCTCCGCCTCTGGCTGTCCCCCTTCGCATATATATCCCTCTCGTCCCGAAACCCTCGGGGACAGAACCCTTTTTCGTGATCTCGCCTCTGTTCCGCCGCCGCAGCGCTTCCAAGATCGGGAGCATCAGGAGAACTCTTCCCGGCACCCTGCCGGAGGGGAGAACCACCACGGGGAGCTTCTCCACCACCATGGACGCTTCCCGGATGAGTCGTGAGTAGTCCACCTTGGACCATGGGTCCATGATCAGTAGCTATGTGATGTTCTCCTCCCCTCTTTGCTCTTCATGGTTTAGACCTCGTGAGCTACCCTACATGATCGAGGCACATATGTAATCTTTCTGCTGTTGCTTTGCTGGGTTTGCTGGGATCTGATGGATTATGAGACTATGCTCAGATTGTGTTTGAGTAATATATTTGATTCACCTCTTTTATATCTTTGTTCTTGAGTAATTCTTGCATGTTCTCCGTTGTTGTTTATTGCTTTGGCCAAGTAGTAGGTAGTAACTCCAAGAGGGAGCGTTATGCTTGATTGTGGGTTCATGCCCCCTGATGACTAGCTTGAGTGACAGAAACATGAGTCTAGGGGATGTGCTGTTGCCACAAGGGAGAAAACAACGGTGCTTGTACTTGCGGGTGCAAGGATTGTTTACTTTACGCAAAGTTCTTTTAATGCAGTTGTCTGTTGCTTTGAGTTTACACTTTGGGTGGGATTCGCAACTTAATACCAGCGAGATGTTCTGGATAGATATCTCAAGGTGGATGATTAGTAGTAGATGCAGATGGATTTTGGTCTATTTGCCTTGGCGTACCGCCCATGCTTTTGAGCCTCTACCTTTCTTTACAGCATAGTTAGCATTGGTTTGCGCACATAATCATGTCAATTGCCCAGTTGTAATTTGTTTACCTCGCTTTGCTGTTTTATCGTCTTTTGGGAGAGAGACATCACTAGTGAACATCATGGGACCCCGGTCCATATTACCACCGCTGATCACACCTTCTATTTACTTCCTGTTTTTATTTCCTAGTTGCAGTCATAGCTATCATTATTATCTCTTGTGTTCGATCCTTTGTAAACAAGAAGGCCGGAGGGATTGACAACCTCTCTGTACTCGTTGGGAGCAAAGTTATCTGTATCTGTGTGCAGGTCCCGTCAACCACTAAGTTTCTGGCGCCGTTGACACCTACTTGTCGACCCTCAGAGTCTCACGGGATTCGATCCTTGGTATCTTTGCCAAGGGAAATTTGCCGCTACGCTACATCTCAACCTTCCACTTGGGGTAACCAACGAGGGGCGAGAAGCCATCAGCCGCCTCTTCGGTTGCCGCCGCCCGCCGGTCTCCAACGAAGCCTCGAATCGAAAGAGGGGAGAGAGACGAGGGGTGGCGGCGCTGAGTGCGAGTCGTGGAAGGGTGGGTGAGAGCGAGCGCCGCGAGCCGTTCCCTGTCGTTCCACCGATTTGGAGGTATTGGTTGGTTCCGCATATTGAGCGAATATACTGTTCCTGGGAACGAGTGGGTTCCAATTCCTTCGACGAACTAAACACGTGAATGGGCACTCAGAACGTAACCGACCCATGCCGTTCTACTTGACGACTGAAACCAAACACACCCTAAGTGTTCACCCTAATTTTCTTACTTTTGCAAGAGACCCTTTTGACACTTTAGAATTTCTTGATTTCTTGCCCAAGAGTTTGATTATTCATAGGGACAAATAAGTGCCCAAGAATCATAAGTGCTTAATCAAAGAATTGCCTTCCAAGGATGGCAATACCTAGATTTATTATGTATCGTGCCTAGCTAGGGGCGTAAAACGATAGCGCTTGTTGGGAGGCAACCCAACTTTATATTTTTTGTTTTTCTTGCTGTTAGGGAATAAATATTGCATCTAGCCTCTGATTAGATGTGGTTTCATGTTTTTTTAGTGTTTGTGCCAAATAGAACCTTTGGGAAGACTTGTGTGAAGTTTATGTGATCTTGTTGTGAAAAACAGAATCGTTAGCGCTCGCTAAAGTGGTCTTCAGATTTTACTGGAGCGTGCTTTTTAGTTGATTCTGTTTGGATATTATTGGTAGACAAATTCCGCAAATTTACCAATTTAGTTTGAATTTTTTGGAGTTCCAGAAGTAGGCGAAACCCGCAGATTACTACAGATTGTTCTGCTTTTGACAGATTCTGTTTTTCGTGTGTTGTTTGCTTATTTCAACGCTTCTATGAGTAGTATTGGAGGATATAAACCATAGAGAAGTTGGAATACAGTAGGTTTAACACCAATATAAACAAAGAATGGACTCATTGCTGCACCTTTGAGTAGTGGTTTGCTTTCTTATACTAACGGAGCTCACGAGAATTTTTGTCTAAGTTTTGTCTTCTGAAGTTTTCAAGTTTTGAGTATTGCTTTGATGGACTATGGAACAAGGAGTAGCAAAGGCCTAAGCTTGGGGATGCCCATGGCACCCCAAGTAAATTCAAGATAATCAAAAGCCTAAGCTTGGGGATGCCCCACGAAGGCATCCCCTCTTTCGTCTTCATCCATCGGTAACTATACTTGGAGCTATATTTTTATTCGCAACATGATATGTGTTTTGCTGGGAGCGTCTTGTATAATTTGAGTCTTTGCTTGTTAGTTTGTCACAATCATCCTTGCTGGACACACCTATTTGATAGAGTTAAATATGTCCTAGAAATTGTTAGAACATTCTATGTGCTTCACTTATATCTTTTGAGTTGAAAAGTTTTTGCTCTAGTGCTTCACTTACATCTTTTAGAGCACGGTGGTGGTAATATTTTGTAGAAATTGTTGAACTCTCATGCTTCACTTATATCCTTTTGAGAGTCTATTAAAACAGCATGGTAATGTGTTTAGGCTAAAGAAACTAGTCTTCACATGATAAACATCCAATGTCAATGTAGTAAAAAAATTCACACTAAGTGCATTGAATATGATGAGATGTTGGATGCTTGATAATTGTTTTGAGATATGAGGATAGTGATATTAGAGTCATGCTAGTGGAGTTCTTATGAAATTGAGAAATACTTGTGTTAAGGTTAGTAATTCCCGTAGCATGCACGTATGGTGAACCGCTATGTGACGAAGTTAGAGCATGAGGTATTTGTAAAGTGCCAACCTTTGTGTGGAGGTCGGGGGCGCGCGATGGTTAACTCCTACCAACCTCCCCCCTAGGAGCTTGCGTTGATTGCTTTGTTTTGATGACTCATAGATTTTTGCAATAAGTATATGAGTTCTTATGACTAATGTTGAGTCCATGGATTATACGCACTCTCACCCTTCCAGCATTGCTAGCCTCTCTTGTACCGCGCAACTTTCGTCGGTACCATAAACCCACTATATATCCTTCCTCAAAGCAGCCACCATATTATTCCTCCAAACAGCCACCATACCTACCTATCATGGCATTTCCATAGCCATTCTGAGATATATTGTCATGCAACTGTCCACCGTTCTGTTCATATGACACGCATCATATTGTTATATTGCCATTGCATGATCATGTAGTTGACATCGTATTTGTGGCAAGGCCACCATGCATAATTTTTAAACATGTCACTCTTGTTTCATTGCACATACCGGTACACCACCGGAGGCATTCATATAGAGCCATACTTTGTTGTTGTAGTATCGAGTTGTAATATCGAGTTGTAATGAAAGTGTGATGATCATCATTATTAAAGCATTGTCCCATGGGAGGAAAGGCTAAATCTATAAAGCCCCTCCGCAAAAAAAAAGGCCAAAGAAAAAAAAAGGCCCAAAAAATAGAAAAAAGAAAAAAGGGGACAATTGCTACTATCTTTTTTCCACACTTGTGCTTCAAAGTAGCACCATGTTCTTCATTGTAGAGAGACTCATGTTTAGTCACTTTCATATACTAGTAGGAATTTTCATTATAGAACTTGGCTTGTATATTCCAACGATGGGCTTCCTCAAATGCCCTAGGTCTTCGTGAGCAAGCAAGTTGGATGCACACCCACTAGTTTCTTTTGTTGAGCTTTCATTCATATTTAGCTCTAGTGCATCTGTTGCATGGCAATCCCTACTCACTCACATTGATATCTATTGATGGGCATCTCCATAGCCCATTGACACGCCTAGTCGATGTGAGACTATCTCCCTACTTTTTGTCTTCTCCACAACCACCTCTATTCCACCCATAGTGCTATATCCATGGCTCACGCTCATGTATTGCGTGAAAGTTGAAATGTTTGAAAATATAGAGTATGAAAACAAGTGCTTGGCTGAAATCGGGGTTGTGCATGATATGAATATTTTGTGTGATGAAGAGGGAGCATAGCCAGACTATACGATTTTGTAGGGATAACTTTCTTTAGCCATAGTATTTTGAGAAGACATGATTGCTTTGTTAGTATGCTTGAAGTATTATTGTTTCTTATGTCAATATAGACTTTTATCTTGAATCTTTCAGATCTGAACATTCATGTCACAATTAAGAGAATTACATTGAAAAACTATGTTGGTTGGCATTCCACATCAAAAATTCTTTCTTTATCATTTACCTACTCGAGGACAAGCAGGAATTAAGCTTGGATATGCTTGATACGTCCCCAACGTATCAATAATTTTTGATTGTTACATGCTATTTTTTATGAAGTCTTGGATGTTTAATGGACTTTATCATTCACTTTTATATCATTTTTGGGACTAACCTACTAACCCAAAGGCCCAGTCCAGATTGCTGTTTTTTGCCTGTTTCAGGGCTTTGCAGAAAAAGAATATCAAACAAAGTCCAAACGGAATGAAACCTTCGCGAGAGATATTTTTGGAGAAAATCACGCACGAAGAACTTGAGAACCACGTCAGAAGAGCCACGAGGGGCCCACGAGTATGATGCCCCCGATTTGACCGTACACTAATCATGCACGCAAATGTGTACGACCAAGATCAAGGACTCACTGGAGGATATCACAACACAACTCTAGACACAAATAAAATAATACAAGCTTTATATTACAAGCCAGGGGCCTCGAGGGCTCGAATACATAAGCTCGAAAACACAAGAGTCAGCGGAAGCAATAATATCGGAGTACAGACATAAGTTAAACAAGTTGCCTTAAGAAGGCTAGCACAGAACAACACGATCGAAAAGGCAAGGACTCCTGCCTGGGACCTCCTAACTACTCCTAGTTGTCAGCTGTCTTCACGTATTAGTAGGCTCCGTCGGGGTAGTAGCAGTCGTCAAGTGTGGCGTCTAGCTCCTGGACTCCACCATCTGGTTGCACCAACCAACAAGAAGAAAGAAAGGGAAAAAGGGGGAGCAAGGCAACCGTGAGTACTCATCCAAAGTACTCGCAAGCAAGGATCTACACTACATATGCATTGGTATCAATGAAAAGGGTAGTATCTGTGGACTAAGCTGCAGAATGCCAGAATAAGAGGGGGAGAAGCTACTCCTATCGAAGACTAGCATCTTCTGGAAACCATCGTCTTGCAGCAAAAGGGGGAAGTAGACTAGTATAACATAAGTCTTATTTATGTTGCTGTTCCAACGCTCCGGGATCCTTTCTCGACTCCCGAAGCAACATATCCAAACCATGCCTCAGCATCCAGTTCTAGTTGTAGCGATCGGGATACAACTCCAAGTGTCCGTTACCGTAGGACAGGCTATCGATAGATGTTTTCTTCCCTGCAGGGGTGCACGAACTTTCCCAACACGCTTGCTTAACTCCGGCCGGACACACCATCAGGTCATGCCCGCCCTCGGCCAAACAATACGCCGCAACCCGACCTAGGCTTAATAGAGAGGTCATGCACGACGGTCTAAACTCTATGCCCCCAGGGGTCATGGGCTAATCGCCCCGGGAACTCCTGCACATTGCGTACGCGGCCGGTGAGCAGACCTAGCAACCACCTTTAAATAGGTACGAGCCTATCCAGTCCAACCCGGCGCGCGCCGCTCAGTCGCAATGACGTCAGTTAAGCTTCGGCTGATGCATACGACGTAGAACGCCCATACTATGCCCACGTGATGGTTAGTGCTATCAGGCCAGAGGCCCCTCGGATCAAATATCCAAACCGTTTAGTGTCTTGGGAACACGCGGTAACGAGCAGAGACTCACGAAAGATGTGACCCCATCGCCCCGTCTCGAGAACTTGCGGCAAGGGCGAGTGCCCGGCCACGCCTCGTATTTATCTCGCGGGCACCTTCCAGGTCAACCCGACTACACATCACTCGCAATTAAGCTCGCGCGGGTACCCCTCAGGGTCGACCCGTCTTTAGTAACCAGGTTCAGTGTAAATCATAGTAACCATAGTAACTGTGTGTCTGACACCAAAGGAAAACCTTAGGAAATCACCCTCGATGGAATTCCACCTGATGTTTATCGTCAAGGTGAACGAAAGAGGAGTCACCCTCGAGGTCCACTCTTGAGGAGTTGCATGACAGTGTCGTTATCGGGAGTGGAGAAAGAGGAATCACCCTCGATGACCACAACCGATGAACTAACCTACAAGGTTAACATCAGAAGTGCTGATGAGGTCTCACCCTCGGCACTCGATAGTAACCCAGTAGTGTCGAGCAACTAAGGGGAAAGTGATGTGCGGTGCCGGGTCCTGGTCTTCGATCCCGTTGATCGGGTCTTCTGATAATCCAGCGGGGCAGACGGGACAAGGTAGGGGGGTCACTGGTGGATCTCTAACCAGCCTATACTAAGCAGTTTAGTATAAACATGTAAGGTATGAAAGCAGTATCAACAACAGGCTATGCATCAGAATAGGATCATACAGAAAAGCAGTAGCAGTTCTAATGCAAGCATAAGAGAGAAGAGAATGGGCGATATCGGAATGATCAAAGGGGGTTGGCTTGCCTGGTTGCTCTGGCAAGAAGGAGGGGTCGTCAACACCGTAGTCGATCACCGGGGCATCATCGGTCTCGGGGTCTACCGGAGAGAAGAGGGGGGAGAAACAATAAAGACAAAGCATACAGATGCAATAAAGAAGCACGGCAAGTTAACACGCAGTGCTAGGGTGCTCTAACGCGGTGGTACACGGTACCGACGAAGGGCGATATCACTCGGGAAAGTATTCCCGGTGTTTCGTGTTTTCGGTTAGATGAAACGGAGGGGGAAAGTTGCATGTTCGGTATGATAGAGATGTGTGACAGACGAACGGACCACGTATTCGGATTCGTCTCGTCGTTCTGAGCGATTTTCATATATAAATTTTTTTCATCTGAGTTACGATTTATTTTATATGATTTTTCAAAGTTTTAGGCATTTTCTAGAATTATTAAATTATTTAAAACGAACATTATCCAGAACAGTGTAAGGTGATGTCAGCATGACATCAGCGGTCAACTGTGGACTTTGACTAGTCAACAGACTGCTGGGTCCCACATGTCATTCACTGATAACTAGCTAATCAGATTAACCACTAACTAACTAGTTAGGTTTATCTAATCAGAGTTAATTAACTGGTTAAATAACATTAATTAATTAAGTTAACTAATTAATCAATTAATTAATTAATTAATTATTATTTTTTATCTTTTTTTTTGAAACAGGGGCATGGGGCCCAACGTTAGTGGCCCCTGGGGGGCTTAACGGGGCGGGCGAAACGGGCTGCGGGCAACGGTGCCCATCGGGGCAGGGGAACGAGACCAGCCCCGGGGCTGTGCCCCGCGGCGGCGAGGCCATGGCGAGGTGCCGGCACCGGGGCCTGGGCACGGCGGGCGGCCGGCAGCGAGGCGATGGCCGGCGGCTGGAGCCGGCGAGGGCGGCCGCCGGCGCGCGGGCGGGAGGAGCGGCGTGGCGTTGGCGCCGGAGCACGCGGCCATGGCGGGGTGAGCGGGCGAGGCCATGGCTGCGGCAAGGGCGGCGGGGTCAAGCGATGCTGGCGCGGCAGAGGAGCGGCCGCGTTGGCGGGGCCGAGCGGCGGTGGGGGCGCAGCACGCTGCTAGCGAAGGCGCTGAGCGAGGCAGTGGCGACCGGGGTTGGCGCCGCCGGACGGAGGCGGACGCGGCCGCGGGTGATGGCTCGTGGTTGGGGAGGGTCGCGCGGCGCCCAAGTCGCGGCTGTCGCGGGGTGAGTGAAAGCAGGGCGAGGCCTGACCATGGCGACCACAGCAAGCGTCGGAGCGGTTCCTAACGAAGAGAACCGACGGGGCACGCAGGGGAATCGGACGGGGGCCTCACCAGGAGCTCGTGGGCGAGGTCGGAGAGGTCGGGGGTGGACCGGAGAGGCGGGGGGGGGGGGGG